>JAPFBL010000619.1:332500-395000 GCA_026182355.1 Hermatobates lingyangjiaoensis
CTTCAGAGTTAATCATATTTATAAAAACTTATTCCTACTAATTACAACTATATTACACTATACATTTCTTAAATTAACACAATAATTTTCAAAAACATCAAGAAATAATTCTATCACCAATTGTAATTAGTAGGAATAAGTTTTTATAAATATGATTAACTCTGAAGATGGTCAAGGATACCGAAACATGTCAGTTATAACGAATAAATCATTTGGAGAACTAGTGTATTTAATACCAGAAAGGTTTAAATCAAAAGTGAGAAAACTTGAAAGATCGACTATGAAATTGATTCATGCCACAGTACAAAGGTCGTTCAACAAAACATGCATAAAAGAAGGATTGCTCCCTAAATTTACACATATATATATATATATATATATATATATATATATATATACTATACTATATTATACTATACTATACTATAATTATTTTATTTGAGTGATGAATTTGATTTACTTCAAAATTTTTATATAGTGCTATTTTCCAGTTTTTGTTTAAATAAATATAATGACCTGTAAAAATAATTTTGAATTTACAGAAGTTTTTATATTTTTTGGTAATTTGGTATTGGTTTAATATACTACTTCTAGTCAAAAAATAGATTCATTTTCTTTTTTTGGAGGCGGGAGAGGGGTAGAAGGATTTTTGAGGGAGGATTTTTTCCCCGGGTGTTTTTCCCGTTATTTTTTTACTCCGGGGGTTTTTTCCTGCATCGCTGAAAGTAAATGCCTAGTACAATGAGCTTGGAAGCGTGATTATTAGTAGCATTTCTAACCACAAAGTAGGTGATATTTACCAAAAATAATCACTTATGAATTAAGTTTATTTATTGTAGGATAAAAAAGTTAATGAAATAGTCTCCACATATAGTAATTTAATAATAAAAACAATGCATTTATTTATTAGAATACAAAAATACAATGACATCAGAGAGTAATCTATCGTATAAAGTAAATGGTACAACATGAAATAAGGAATGAGTGATGCATGCACATGTCCAAGGATGAGGTGACATGTCCAAGTATAATATAGTATAGTATATACTACAGTATATAATAGTTATACTATACACTACAGTATATAATAGCTATACTATACACTACAGTATATACTATAGTATATAGTATCTATACTATACTATAATATAAACAACCCAACTATTATTCAAGTATCAACAAATGTTCTACGGTATTATACTTTTTTGTAATTAACTGTGCAATCTGTTATAGTGTGGTATTTACTCATATTGGGGAAAATATTAAGTCTCCACACAAAAAGTTTATTACAAGAAACTAAACAACGCGTTTCGAACATTTGATGATCTTCTATCTTCAAAACTCTTAAATGCATATATTTTTTTTCTAGAACAAAGCTCGTAAAAGCATATATATTTTTTTCTAGAACAATGCTCTTAAACGCATATATATTTTTTTCTAGAACAAAGCTCTTAAATGCATATATATTTTTTTCTAGAACAATGCTCTTAAACGCATATATATTTTTTTCTAGAACAAAGCTCTTAAATGCATATATATTTTTCTAGAACAAAGCTCGTAAAAGCATATGTATTTTTTTCTAGAACAATGCTCTTAAACGCATATATATTTTTTTCTAGAACAAAGCTCTTAAATGCATATATATTTATTTTAGATGTAATCTGAAGAAGAACATCAAGTGTTTGAATCGAGTTGTTTAATTTTTTTAATAAACTTTTTTGTGTGGAGACTTAATACTTTTCCTAACATATTTTTTTTATTTAGTTGAAAGAAAATGGAATTAAATCGTGAAAGAAAAAAATTTTTTTTTATTCTAACAAGAAATAATCAGGCCCCTATATGTTAATTTTTTTATATTTTTTTAATGATTTGATGTTGTCACTAAAGGTAAATCAGTGAGTTGAGAAAATACGACACTTATTCGTACAAATGGAACGAACTTCTGTACTTTGTAGAACTTTATCTACCCAGATAAAGTCTTAAAAAGCAGAACTTTGAATTTATTTAATGACGTTAGTACGGTACGAAATACAAATTCCAAGGATTTTTGGTCTTTTGAATGAATCATACAGTCCAAAAACCGCCTTATACAACATCATTGAATAATCACAATCCGCTTTCTTGGTTAGATTTCTTTTTAATAAATTAAAATTTTTTTTATCTCCATGGATGAACTTTCAAAAAATTTTCTTTTGAATTTAAATTATAGACGCTTTATACGTTTTGTAGTATTCAACTTTTGGTAGAGTTTGTTTAATTTGTTTTTGTCAGACCTATTTGATTTGAGAGATTGATTTCTCATCAGGTATCCTAGATTTTACTTTACTCAAGTTTATCAGGTAGAGAAGGGATGTTTTTATGTACCTGATACAGAATACCTTATACGTTCCAGGTGACTTTTAGCCAACGAGAGATTTTTAATTTCTCCAATTTTCAGTCTTACTATGTACCAAGACCTCCAAAATGAGGCCCTGATAGGCCAAATTAACTATCATTGCAACCACTGATCCCGGGAAATTCCCTCCTCGGTTGGGGGACGACCCAACTCTCAAGAATAGTAAGGTAGTCCTTAAACTGTACGGGTAAGGTAAAACCAGTACGGGTAAGGCTGATCGTACTCAACTCTATCCTTGCTGGCTCGAGAAGACTGCGTTGAATAGGCCGAACATTGACCAATTTGTGATACCATGCAATGATTACTCCATATTGAAAGTCCTAAATTTTTTTTTGTATTTAGAGCAGAAGATATTTAACGAGTACCTGACATCGTACAGGCTCAGGACTGACGGCTTAATGTCAGGGACTATCTCACATCTGATTTAAAGGATAACATTTCTTTATCAATAGCAAAAGTCGGTGTGTATGAGACTTTTTATATGTCGTATGCAAATATTAAGTGTCATACTGTGGATTAATAGTTAGCGTGCTTGCCTTTGGTAATGAAATTTGCAGGTTTAACTCACGAGAAAAGCCCTAGAAGATCTTTGTAGGAGATTAAAAAATCTTGTTCACGCCATTTGAAGGAGAGAAAAGTAAAACTATAAAATATTATATAACATCTCTAATAAACTTAATTGAGATAAAATTTTGGGGCACCAGGTGTAAAATCAACCTCGTTTATATAGCTCGCCTTTTAAGTAAAAATGGGTGCCAAATAATAAATGAGCTAAACTCTATACAAAAATTGAACAACACTAAAGTGAAAGCCTATAAATACTGGTGTTGGAAACAACATAAATCAAGTAATAAACTTGATTGTCAATAAGTTTGATAATAAAGTTACTGAATATAAAAATTTGAGTGTAGACCTTTCCATATATTTTTTTTTTGTTTGAAACAAGTCTATTCGCAAATTCTTCCCCCCCCCCCCCCTTTCACTTTTATTATCCCCTTAGCAAAGTACTTGACATATTCAATATTCAAACCACTAGTTGCAAACTTTTTCGATTTCATACCCTCTTGTATATAAGGGTTGGAGACACACACCCCCTTAATTTTCTCCCCTCATAAATATATATGACTCAACTTTTTTTTTTTTTTTACGGGGATGTGAACTTGGCAAGAAAACCTTGACATATAAAGTAGGATTTTTAAGAGTATAGTCACCTGATCTTGTTACTTAACAGGATGAAAATCATTCGATTAGGAATGATAATAGAATGGTTTCTATTTCCAAGTAGGAAATAGAAAAAAGTTTATCATAAAAAACTAACAACGCATTTCGAAAACTTGATGTTCTTCTTCAGGTTACATCTAAAAAATCATCAAGTGTTCAAAACGTGTAATTAGTTTTTTTTACAATAAACTTTTTTGTCTGAAGTCATAATACATTCCGCAATATGAGTAACTACCATAATATGATAGCGCAATTAAAGAATAGTACCAAATACAGGGCCAACCAAAATGATCTGACACATTTTTTAGGTTAAATAAAAGGCAAATAAAGTCAATAAACAATAAAGTTTTATATTATTAATATAGTAAACCGTCATATTTCGTAAGATGATCTTGGAGTCGTTGGAGCGCTTTCAGACGTTGTCCATCTTCCATCGCAGCTAACCTACTCTCATACTAACCTCAGTGGTAATAATAATATGCAAGTGTTAAACAATAAAGTATTTTTATTTTCGAATAGTACGTATAATGTCATTTTGTTTTGTTCCTATATAATGCCATTGTTTTTTGTTTAAAAAAACTTAATGAACAGAATGGCATTATCTGTACTTTTCGAAAATAAAAACACTATTGTTTATTGACTTTATTTGCCTTTTATTTAACCTACAAATGTGCCAGATCATTTTGCCTGACCCTGTATATGCCTTAATTTTCCAGTTATTAATATTCATTTTTTTTTCTTATTATATATCTAATTTAATTCTTTTTATAATTAAAATTATCATTGTCAGGTATGTCATCATCAAAGGGTAGCCAAAATTTTACATAAATCAACAAATTTTTAATACAGTGTTTCAGATGCACCATAAATCTCTTGTAACATGTACATACTCATCTTGCAAATATATAACTGTTATATATATATATATATATATAGTTCAATATAGACAAAGAAACAAACAGAAATCAAAAGAACACACTTACAGTCTCTAATTTTCGGTTTGAACCGTCTTCAGGAGAGATAAGAGAAGGAAACCAAGCGCACTGGTTCAGAGACGGTTGGAGACCAACAGTCTTTTTCCTTTATTACTTTTTTTTTTAATTATTTTATATATTATTATTATTTTTATTATTATTGTTTGTATTTTCAGTTTTATTTTATTCTATCATAGCTTAGTCCGTACTTTTATTTATGTATCAATTCTCTGTTCGTCCCTTAATTTTTTCTTTTATTTATTTATTGTTTTCATATTCCACTAATTTAATGTAATTATAAATTGATTCCTGTCTACCTTATTTTCTGTGACCGGGCGCGCATGCGGCAACACTGTTGGTCTCCAACCGTCTCTGAACCAGTGCGCTTCGTATTTCCAACGAAAAAGTGTATATATATATTATATATATATATATATATATATATATATATATATTTCACTCAAAATTCGAAAAAACGATCCAAATTGGACGCAAATCAGCTCAAAAACGAAGAAAAGCAACACATAGAGAAAGAGACACATTTACAAACTCAAATTTTTGATGATACGTCTTCATGAGAAAAGAGAATGGGCAACCAAGCACGCCGGAAACACAGTGGCAGGAAACCCAATATATAATGATTGTTATATATTCATAATATTAAATTAAAAAAAAATAAAAGCAATGTTTGATCATGCTGATCATCTTTATGCAACTAATGAAACTTTAGAGGTTGTTTTGATTTTAAATCCTTGCAGTTAAATTTGTAATTGAGAGCAGCAGTGTATTTTTAAAATTGGAATCCGTCAGTTGTGACATCGTTTGAATTTTAATAAATTTCATGACTAAAAATAGTTCTAAACACCTATATGTCGTTACAAAACTTAACGAGTTATTTTTGTTTTTACAAAAATTGAAATACATTAAATTCCATTTGGTCTGATTTATCAAGGAATTGTTTTTAACAATAATAATAATAATACTACTAATTAATAATAATAACAATAATAATTAATCCAATAATATATCAATGGCTTGATAGAAAGGTGTATTATGTAATCGACATTCAGTCAATTTTCTAGGTTACCTTAATTCTAGGTTGGCTAGAAAATTGACCGAATCCCGATTACATAATACACCTATTTAATAATAATCTTAGATTTAGACACCTAATTAAAAAAAAATAGAAAACAAAGAACTACTGACACTAGATCCCTGTTTAATAAATTGTTTAATAAATTTTAAATATTTGTTTTTAAATTTCAAAAATAGAAAAAAATCAACAACATTACGCAAGTTTATCGCAATCTATCATCATTTCAGTACCTTTATCAATCTTTCTAAATGTATTTTCACACATTCTAAGTTTATAATAAAAGATTTTATAATCAAAAGTTAAAATATCGATGATATTTAAAAAAATCTGGAGTGGCCTACACTCTACTTTACTATAAGTAACTTAATGTCAAATTTCTTGAGTATATAAAACATAACGTCTCATTTAAGCATAACGTAAACATCTAAATGGGATATAATTATTAGCCTGTCATTCCTGAGGTAGTACAGATAGTGATTGAAGGACATATCAATTTATAGGCTTATTTTTGTACATCACAAATAATTTATTATTTGCAAATAATTTCATTAGTATAACTACAGCAAAAATAACATTTTTGAAAAACCAAAGTGAACATTTCTTGAAACGAAATAGTATCCTACAAGAGAACATGGCTATTGTTCAAATAGCCAGTAGATTTCTTACATCGTTTACTTGACATCCTTCTACATTGAATATTAATGTAAAATTTTCAAATTTGAAACGGTAAAATACACTTTTTTTCTCTGAAAAACTTCTTAAACAGCGAAGAAAATGTTGTTTTAAGGTGATTTGTTAATTAAAGATGTACGATAATTACAGTTATTAATCTCTAAACGAAAGATTTATGTTTTGAATTATCTTTTACATTTTTGGTTTTTAACAGAATTATTATACTGGGAATTTTATGGCTTCTTAGTATTTAATAAGATCATTTTCCTTCCCCTGTGTCAAATAACATATATACGAATTTTTTTTTTATTGAGTGTTATCATTTACCTGCACAATATTATTCCTCTTACATCTCTTATAAGTCAATAATATATTTTCATTTTTCCATTAGAAACATCAATTTTACCTCAGTGGATTCGCTCAAAAATTTCTAAGTCAATGTAAACAATGTAAAAAAATACAAAAAATTCGACAAGTATAGCAGGTGATCTCTTAGTCTAGGATAAACAAAGAGTTTTTATATCGTTATTGCTCTTTCCCGTAATTGAAACTTCATGATTTTTTTTTTATGAATTGCTAATTTTTTGTTCCATTTTTGGTCAAATTTCCATTTTTTTTTAACGAGCCGTTTAGCGTCAAAAAATCATTTTCTGAAAACACAAATCGTACTGTAACGCCCCTTTAGCGAAAGTAATTCCAAAAAAAAATATCTCAACTTATTTGCCATATAATGTTCTATTTGTAGGCATAGTTTCATTCTTGTCCGTCAAACAGTATGGCTTGTATCGCTCTCACAAGGTTTGAGATTGAATTATAAGTCAAAATTTTTACATTTTATTGAAAAAAAAATATTTCCTGTTGTCTTAAAATTCTGAATATATTTTTCGTTTGTTGCATTTGTAACTTCCAAGACAATGTCAAAATTTCAAAACTCTAGGGTTATCAGTTTAGGAGAAATAAATGTTTTAAAAAAAACGGTTTTTGGCAAAAAAAGTGACTTTCCCATCATGCATAATTCTTCCCAAACAATAGGGATCTTCGTATAAATGGGGCCCATTTTTGTGTAAAATATCAACTTGATCCATTAAAGATTCTGGACCGTAGCGTGGTAACAAGCAATGCTAACACACGCTCCCACCCACCCACCCACCCACCCACCCACCACCCACACACACACAGACATCATCGTAAAAACGTCATAAAAAGACTTCTGGTACCTCAAAACATGTAATTCCGTCAAAATCTCGAGATCGAATTTTTTCACGATCACTATACTTTACTTATAGTAAAGTAAAAAAATCTGGAGTGGCCTACACTCTACTTTACTATAAGTAACTCAATGTCAAATTTCTTGAGTATATAAAACATAACGTATCATTTAAGCATAACATAAATATCTAAATGGGATATAATTATTAGCATTGCATTCGTGAGGTAGTACAGATAGTGATTGAAGGACATATCAATTTATAAGCTTATTTTTGTACATCACAAATAATTTATTATTTGCAAATAATTTCATTAGTATAACTACAGCAGTAATATCATTTTTGAAAAACCAATGTGAACATTTCTTGAAACGAAATATTATCCTACAAGAGAACATGGCTATTGTTCAAATAGCCAGTAGATTTCTTACATCGTTTACTTAACATCCTTCTACATTGAATATTAATGTAAAATTTTCAAATTTAAAACAGTAAAATACCCTTTTTTTCTCTGAAAAACATCTTAAACAGCGAAGAAAATGTTGTTTTAAGGTGATTTGTTAATTTAAGATGTACGATAATTACAGTTATTAATCTCTAAACGAAAGATTTATATTTTGAATTATCTTTTACATTTTTGGTTTTTAACAGAATTATTATACTGGGAATTTTATGGCTTCTTAGTATTTAATAAGATCATTTTCCTTCCCCTTTGTCAAATAACATATATACGATTTTTTTTTTAATGAGTGTTATCATTTACCTGCACAATAATATTCCTCTTACATCTCTTATAAGTAAATAATATATTTTCATTTTTCCATTAGAAACATCAATTTTATCTCAGTGGATTCGCTCAAAAAATTTCTAAGTCAATGTAAACAATGTAAAAAAATACAAAAAATTCGACAAGTATAGCAGGTGATCTCTTAGTCTAGGATAAACAAAGAGTTTTTATATCGTTATTGCTCTTTTCCGTAATTGAAACTTCATGATTTTTTTTTATGAATTGCTAATTTTTTGTTCCATTTTTGGTCAAATTTTCATAATTTTTTAACGAGCCGTTTAGCGTCAAAAAAACATTTTCTGAAAACACAAATCGTACTCTAACGCCCCTTTAGCGAATGTAATTTTAGAAAAAAATATCTCAACTTATTGTCCATATAATGTTCTATTTATAGGCATAGTTTCATTCTTGTCCGTCAAACAGTATGGCTTGTATCGCTCTCACAATGTTTGAGATTGATTTATAAGTCAAAATTTGTACATTTTATTGAAAAAAAAATATTTACTGTTGATATAAAATTTTGAATATATTTTTCGTTTGTTCCATTTGTAACCTCAAAGATAATGTCAAAATCTCAAAACTCTAGGGTTAGTAGTTTAGGAGAAATAAATGTTTTAAAAAAAACGGTTTTTGGCAAAAAAAGTGACTTTCCCATCATGCATAATTCTTCCCAAACAATAGGGATCTTCGTCTAAATGGGGCCCATTTTTGTGTAAAATATCAACTTGATCCATCAAAGATTCTGGACCGTAGCGTGGTAACAAGCAATGCTAACACACGCACCCACCCACGCACCCACCCACACACACACAGACATCATCGTAAAAACTTCATAAAACGACTTCTGGGACCTCAAAACATGTAATTCCGTCAAAATCTCGAGATCGAATTTTTTCACGATCACTATACTTTACTTATAGTAAAGTAAAAAAGAAAAAGAAAAAGAACCTTTTAAAAATTAAATTGAGTCTAAAGTTAACGATGAAATAAGTGGGAATTACTTGTAAGCTTCTTAATTTTCTTTCATAATTCCTAATTTTTCGTCTTTTTATTTCTTTTAGCTTCAGTTACTTGATTATTGATTCCTTTGATTTGTTTTTGTTTTTGATATTCATTTTAAAAAGAGAAATAATTTATATCATATTACAAAGATTACACGGTACTTTAATAATTTATTTTTTTTAAAAAAATTAAATTATAATGAATTTACGAGTTTTTTTTCGCTTATATTGTAATATTTTATTAATTAGTATACTTCTTGAAAGTAATTTATTATTGGTTTTTTTTGGAAATATTTTTGATAAAAATAAATTGTAGTGGTTTGAAATTATTTTTGATGGGAAGTGGTTTTATTGTTGTTTTGTATGGAGATGTGTCAGTGTAAATCAAGTGCCATTATTGGACAATATATGGTGTCAAATGTGACTAACTTGACAGTTTGTTAGATATGTTGTTGAAGGAAAACACCAAAATCCATAAATGATACCAACAGTACAAGATTTGTCACTTGAATATCAATATACCCTTTAAAACAATCCATTGGTATTGTACATTTGTAAATCTTTAAAGATTGGCTTCAATGGATCAAACACCTTAGATATGTTTCGAATTACTATTGCTTTGAAATTGAAAGAATGTCGATAGTTAGGTAAATATTTTATTTGTGTGATAAAGTGCTTTCAAAAAGGACTCAGGGGTTCCTTCCATGAGAGGGGTTCTCCTTGTATGGGAAGGCACACCCTCTGATTCCCTTGTGTCTATCCGATGGCGTCCTTGTAATGAGAATGGGCAACAGAATACATTGACTGCATAGTCTGATGAGCAGAGTGGAGGTTTTATGGCTTCTGATCTTACCTGTAGCCAAGACAGGCTCAGTAAAACCCTAGCGTCTGGAGTTCCATCTGAGAACTCGTAAAATATTGTTGGTACCACAGAGGTCTCTATAACCCTTTTGGAGCTTCTTCTTTCGTTCCACATGTCCCATCAATGGAATGTTGAACTCTTGATGGCTGTGGTTCCTCACCCAGAAAGGGTAGACTCTTTAGAGATTCGCTTTTCGTGGAGCAGTAACTTCTCAGGAAGTTGCCTGTAGAGCAGGGTTGCTCACACTTTTTCAGTGTGAGAGCTACCTATAAAATGACCAAGTCAAAATGATCTACCGACCCATAAAAGCGTATGCTACTTTTTTCTTACCTTGCATTACTGCATGAGCCAATATTGCAACAAAATAAGCTCTCAACGTGTTTTTGTAATTACCATATAATAATAATAACAATACATTGATAATGTATAATAATAATAATTAAAAATAATAAAATAAAATCATAATACAGCGGTTTTTTGTAGCTTTTCATTGTGCTCAAAGACAGAGGCTTTACAGGAGGATCAAAACACACACACACACACACACACACACACACACACACACACACAAACACTCACAACTACATACAAGTTGTATGCGATCTACCACTTGAGGTCTCGCGATCGACAGGTAGATCGCGATCGACGTATTGAGCACCCCTGCTGTAGAGCATCCTGACGGAACTAGACCTCACCATTGGCAAAGTTCATGACGGAACTAGACTCTTGACCCTCACCATTGGCAAAGTTCATGAACTTGGTTCGTGGACTTTAAAAGTGGTGCTCACTCTGGAAGTGAGGCCGGGTTCCAAGGAAATGGTATTTCCCCTGGGGGGGGGGGGGGGGGGGGCAATCCTCATGAATCCCATGGTAGTCCTTAAACTGATAACTCTAAACTAACTAGGAGTTGACCAGTTTATTTAACTGATGAAGTAAATAAACTGTTAAATATTTTTAGGTTAAATGAAATATAACATGTTTAAAGAAAGTTAAAAAAAATTGATATTTAGTATAAAAAAAATTAGAGACTGAGGGAGCTAAATTATTAAAATGAAGGTAGGGGACTATTTTTTTTGCGATTACATCAGCAGCTTCATCATGCTTTCGCCATTAGCTTCTTGCAGTCCAGAATAAATCATGGTCCGGCAACCTATTGCATTCAGCAAATGCCGGCCATGTTCTCATGTGATCTTTGTTCATTTCTCAAAAAAATACATCGTAATTTGAATATCCCTTGGGCAATAGCTGTAAGCAATTTTTTAGAATCTGTATCTATAAGGCGATAAAGCAGCGAATACAACATCTTTCTACGACACTCTTGTTTGTTGTTTTTTGACATTTTGTTGACTCTTTTTTTGTTATTAGCACTATAATTCAGAAATAGTCGGCCTTTGATCTAGAACTGTTAATTACAACATGTACTGTGTACATCAAACTGTTTATCGTTTACTAATGAGTTTACTTTAACCCTTTGAACCAGCTTGAAAGTTGTTCCCTCGAAACACTTTGAACAGTTTTAATAAATGAAACAACACTTTACTGTTGTTAGTTTTCATTGTAGCTGCGAGACAAAGTCATGTTTTTAAAGCTTTTTTACTCTTTTTTTTCGGATAAATTAATAATGCTTTTGGCTCAAAACTGATTACCTCAGTTTGACAATATTGCCTCTATTTACTAGCTCTATCAAACAGGCATCTACTATATATTTATAAAACGATAACAGAATCAAACTTTGTTAGATATATTTTATGAAGTAGATTTAATGAGTATTGTCATTTATTTATTGTAATAATTCATATATGTTTATATATATATATATATATATTATATATGATAATTATATCATATATATATATATATATAGCAGTTTGCTTCTCAACGCGAGTACTTCGCACTTCTTCCCGTAAACTCCGCTTGTTACGGTTGAAAGATCTTAGTCTTGTTTTCCCATTTCTTATTGTGGTTTGATCATTGATTGTTGTTTCACGTGTTTTTGTGAAATCTTTTTATATATATATGTAGATAAAAGTATCGACCGTGGAATAGAAACAAAAGTAAAGTTATCGGGACTCGGTCAGTTCTTCAGGTTCAAATTAAACTCTCATTGCCAACGTTTCGGTCTTTATTTAAAACCTTTTTCATAGGCAGAAGTATGAATTTTGAAACAGAAAAACTAAGTATTACATTACAAATTATTTTACGAAGAAAAAAAAATATATGGATTTTAACAACAACTGTAGTCTGAATGAACACGTGACACCGAACTGTTCATTGAACTGTAACAGTTCAGTGACAGTTCTGTAACAGTTCAGTGTCACGTGTTCATTCAGACTACAGTTGTTGTTAAAATCTACATATTTTTTTTTTCTTCGTAAAATAATTTGTAATGTAATACTTAGTTTTTCTGTTTCAAAATTCATACTTCTGCCTATGAAAAAGGTTTTAAATAAAGACCGAAACGTTGGCAATGAGAGTTTAATTTGAACCTGAAGAACTGACCGAGTCCCGATAAACTTTAGTTTTGTTTCTATTCCACGGTCGATACTTTTATCTACATATATATATAAAAAGATTTCACAAAAACACGTGAAACAACAATCAATGATCAAACCACAATGAGAAAATGGGAAAACAAGACTAAGATCTTTCAACCGTAACAAGCGGTCTTCGTCAGAGTCAAAAACCCAACTGAAACACTATATGCAGAAAATATCTGGTGGGTGTAATAACAAAATAAACATGTTATGTTTACATACTTGTTCGATTGATAACAATTTTTTTTCTGAATATGGTTGGAGACAACCGAAACATGTCAAGTTTATTTTAATTTAGTTGTACAATCTATAAGTGTGTGCTTGGTAAACAAACTGGTTAAATAATGTCAAGTTTTGAAAACATTACACCTTTATTAGTAGCAGATCGAGAGAGAGAGAGAGAGAGAGAGAGAGAGAGAGAGAGAGAGAGAGAGAGAGATTATGTATATGTTGACTCATGTATGAACTAAATTCCATTTATTGCTAATCCTAGCGGAGGCCCGTATAATAATGTTTATGTCCCAAGCCCCCAAGAGAGAGAGAGAGAGAGAGAGAGAGAGAGAGAGAGAGAGAGAGAGAGAGAGAGAGAGAGAGAGAGAGTGAGCGATTGAGGGAGAGATTCCTGGCTTTGGTAACAGGAGCCTTTTGTCATTGGGATGATTTGCAAGTCAGGATCAATTATGTCAACTGAATATGGCAATTAGAGAGGTGGCTCTCCTGCACTCCACTTCAGACCCCATCCTCGTCAACTCGACATATTTATTTTGTTCCATTTCCTGTTCTATAGAAATGATAATCTGTTATTACCTTATCATTTATCTCGTTTAATCATTTCCAATGGCTCAGCACAATAGTAATTATGTAGTATTTAAACGATATAGTTTCTCAAATGATGAATATTCAATGTACTAAATTGATAACAACAAAATACCAGTTGATGTTTTGGTAAAACTTGTTCGACATAATCAGGGTATACTAACGACGTAACATTTGGAAAAATACTTGATTTTAACAAAACCTTGGTTGGTAATCTACTATTATAATTTTTGGAGCTGTTTCCTCGAAAACCAATTTTAATATTTTGGATATTCATAGGTTGAGAAACTGTATCAAATATATTCAACAAAGAGGTTGTTCCTAAGGGATATGAACAACATGAGAACAATATCAAAGTTTCTTATAATCAAGGATTTTTCCAAAGCATGACTGGACTCTGCACCGCTCGTCTGATAGTATCGCAGCTCTTCTTTATCACGGATACAAACATCAATATAAACGACAAGGGAACACTTTCCACTGGAGGCATAATGACCGGGTATATTCACGATGCAACATTTGGAAAAAATCCTTAATTGAAAGAAACGTTGGCTACTAAATTTACCATTACCATTTTTAGTCCTGTTACTTTCACAAACAATTTTAGTACTTTGGATATTTACAGGTCGAGCAACTAAATCAAGTGTAATCAACCAAGAGGTTTTTCCTCACGGATATAAATGGCAGGAGAACCCTGATTTTTTCAAAGTTTGATTTGACTCTGCACCATTCATCTGGCAGTATCGTAGCTATTCTTCTTCTTCTGGTCTCTTCCTGAAGACGAACTGCGGTTCAAATTATTGATTCTATTAAGTATTTTCATTCAATTTGTGTTGCTCTTTTTATTAGTTACTTATTTGTCCGGTTTGAACAAAATTAACATGTTTCTTTATTACTTATTATATATATAGAAGTCAATATTAATCGAGTTTCGGTCAGTATTCTAGGTTCAAAACAGATTCAAGTTTCAGTTTTTACTTAAAACCATTTTCATAGGCAGAAGAAAGAAATTGATCTGTGCTTCAATATATTAGGTGCCTTATATGTTAAAGCAAGTAATATGTTTGAAAACCAAAACCCAGATTAATATTTACTTCTATTCTGTCAGACGGTCGTTACATTATTTAACACAGAAATATATATTATCATCAAGAAAACGACCCGCAACGGACAACAAACGTTTTATGGAATGTATAAATTATGAGGAAACCAGTAGATTTTTGAAAGAAATGATATATCAGCATAAATATTCCATTAGAACAAAAAAGATTAATGCAACAGCTTTAGCCTATCATTAAATAAGTGAAGACCATACATTTGACTTTGATGGAGCAGCCGTTATAAGTAGAGAACAGGACGAACACAGAAGAAGAACCCTTGAAATACTATTCATTAAAATAGATCAAACTTGCATGAATCACAGAAGTGACATAGCGAATTTAAATAGTGTTTATTCTAGTGTTTTGAATACCTAACGTTTTTAGTGAAAAATTTTGTTCCATTGTTACCTGCTCACCAGCTGTGCATAGATGTTATTAATGATTGTCATTTGAATAGTTTAACCTTCCAATGTTTTAGTAATGTAATTTGTAATAGTTTGTTCATTTTCAAACATTCCTTCTTTTGTAAGTTCATTGTAATTTTTTCTAGATAGGTTTCTTCTTTTTATTGCTATCCTAATAATCATGATTTTATTTAATTTTTCATAATGTACTTCTTTTTGTTTGTGTTAAAAGTGCACGTATTTAAGTTCTTAATTTCCTTTGTATTGTAGGCTTATGAAAAATTAATTTCCTTTGTATTGTAGGTTTTTGAAAGAGATTTTGAATAAAATCGAAACATCGGCAATGAGAGTTTGATTGGAAGTGGAAGAAACTGACTGCATCCCGATTTATCATTTTTATGTTACATATATAAATTTCTAAATACAGTAAGGTTTTGTGATATATGACTATGATATATCAACTAAAGCAAGTGGTCTTCGTCAGAGTTTTACAGAAAATATGAGTGAAGTTGAACGAAAAACTATTTCATTTAGTTGAAAGTTGCTATATTTGTGAATTTCTTACTATATTTTACAACGTTGATTTATATTTCAAGTGTTTTTCTGTAAAATCTTGTTATATGTATATCCAATCTATACACATAGGTAATAAGAAGGAATAATATGAAGCCGTTCTCAATGTTTTATAGCAGATGGGGTGTTAAGAAGAAAAAAAAAATGGATAGTTGGGAAATCAGTTTTTGTAGGTCAGACAAAACCATTCTCCTGGCAATTCACGACAGTTTGGGGGGGGGGGGGGGGGGGGGGGTGACATTTGTACCAGACAAGCATAGTTAAGGAAGGACCAAAGTCACAAGAAGAAGTACATAAGAAATAGGGGATGGTGGGGGGCGCGAGAAATGTGGGTGGGGAGTCGAGGGGAGGTGAAGCAAGTTTCCAATAAGCAGACATTTGCCGGGGGGGGGGGGGGGGGGGGGGAGCTCCACGGCAAACTGCAAAGTGATTTAACATGGGTGGCTTTTCGTGGGGCGACCCCCCCCCCCCCCGCTCTTCATATCAAAACTTTTGCGCCCCCCCCCCCCCCCCAAACCCCATACTTTTCTTAAGAAAACTAGGCCATTTCTTACAGCTTTTCCTTTTATTAAATTACCTTCTGTAGTGACTGCATTTCATTTCTTCTCATTTCTTTATGGTTCATAAAAATAAAAAAAAATAAAATTATGAAAAAGGATACGATAGTATCTCTTTAAATGGGTCTCATTGATTCGATATCTTAAAAATAGAAATGTTGTAAACAACCTCTGGATGATAACAAATTCTATAGTATTGCATTTTCATCGATTAAGTGGAATAGCTTACGTGGTTTCTATGAGTATACTTAAAAAAAAAATAAAGCAATAAAAAATCAATAATTTTAACAGATGAAAATTCAAATAAGTTACAATTTCAATGAAATTTAAGAATAACTTCTGTCTGGGGAATAGAAAACCGAAAGCTGAAACTTACAACACTACTTCTTAGACTTCTATAAAAAACAACGTGTCATACAACCATACGATACAACGTTTGACGAGGGCAGAAAACACCACGTTACAAACTACCATGTCTCCCAACATTAAAAAAAAGTGGACTTAATTCTTTAGGTAGAAATAATGTAATACCTACTAAGAGGAGGTTTACACTAGGATTGGTTAGTCTTGGACAGGCTGTAGTGGCAGTCCCTCGAGAGAACGCACATAAACTGAACATAGTCCCTTTGTGATACCACACAAAGAAGATTGATTCTACTTTGAGAGTCCGAAATTTTGACTAACTTAAGTGTTGTAGGGTAAAAATCTAATCAAATGATCTCTACATATAAAAATTTAATGATATAAACAACGCGTTTCGAACACGTAGTGTTCTTCCCCTCAGGCATTAACTAAAAAATACAATGACACCAGAGAGTTATCTATAGTACAAAGTAAATAAGTACAACAATTAATATAAAATAAAATAAGGCGGAAAGTACGAACCTAAGGATGAGTGCCTTTGAATAAAGGGTGGGGGTATAGGGTACATCTGTTTCTTATTCGAAGGCAGAATAAGAATTATTCTACATTAGAATTAACTTAACTGTATTTAAAGTAGAGGATCTTTAACGGGTATTTGATATTGTACAGGCTAAAGGAATTCAGCCAGCAGTACGTATTGAATCCTGGACCTACCAGTTCAGAGCAGGATTGCTAGATGCTTTTCGACAAAATTAGCCATAAAGTAATAAAAAAAAATACATTTTTTGTATAAATATGCATTAAAATGTGTACTAATTGTACTAAAGAAGTATTAGACCACATGAGTTTTTTATTTTTAACATGTTGACACTCTTTTCATAAATAACTAAATTATGCTTCTTGAAACTAGAAATAGAAGAGTTACACACCTTACAAAACATAGCACTGTCTTTTAATGTCAGCCACTTATGATCGGCTTCCCATGATGGGTTATGCTTTCTATTCTTGATGGGTAAGTGCTTAATATACAGTCAAATACAAACACAAGAGGCAAGATACAACAAAGAACCAGGCTAGAATATTCGCTGAACAGATGACATATAACACTACAGATACAGTATGAAACTGAGCAAACACTTTGCACTCACAGTCTCACACTATGAAGTAACTAAGTGAGACGCAGCTTAGGATATGAGCCAGTGTGGCTGACCTAGGACCTAGAGCATTTCACCTTTCAACAGAACCATACACCTTCAGGACTGAAGGTGCTACGAACACAAACGAGATGTAATCATTCGTGTTACTGTAAAAATATCGAACATGTTTTTCAGTCGAAACAATGAACATGAGTTTCATTTCCTACAATATGTTATATTATAATATATAATATATTATAATCTGTTATATATATATATATATATATATATAATAAAATAAAAAACGAAGGAAACACACAGAAAGACACAGACATAACTCACATCGATATTTCGACAATCGTCGTCATCAGGAGGTGCGAAGAGCGAAGAGCGAAGAGTCCCGCAGGAAGACAGGGCGGTACTGAACTCGGAAACCGCAGCCAGTACCCCACCACTTACCACCAAGCGGGGGAAGGGAGGGAAGGAAATGAAGAGCCAAATTAAGACGTAAAAGGAACGTGTAAAAATTATAACCATAAAAAATTATAAAAAAGTAGATAAATCAAATTAAAATTAATAAAAATAATAAATAAAAAGTTAAATAAAAAATAATAAATAAATAAATAAAAAATAATAAATAAATAAATAAATCATAAATAAATTATCGGTTGAGGTTGAGTCCGGGGGAAGAGCGAGCATCAAGTAAGCATATGTATGCCTCCTCTGAAGCTCTTAGGGTAACTTTATTGTTGGATTCGGGGATCTGTTTCAGGATCTGAACCCTGAAACAGTCATTGAAACTGAGTCCATGCGAGTTCGCATGGATGGCTACAGGATAGTTACTGCGTTGACCGACTGAAGCCCTATGTGTCGAAATATCGATGTGAGTTATGTCTGTGTCTTTCTGTGTGTTTCCTTCGTTTTTTATTTTATTGTAAAAAAGTCCGCTGGACCGTTTCTTTTAATTGTGGTATATATATATATATATATATATATATATATATATAGACAAAAACATAAGAAAGACTCACTTATCTTTGTGAGTCTCACAAAGGACAAAGTGAGTCTATACGTCATAGTTTATTTTAAGTGTAATCTGTCTTGCCAGACCGTTTCCGTTTATCATAGTTTATATATATATATATATATATATATATATATATTACTTCTACCCGATGACGACGACTGTCGAAATATCGTTGTGAGTCTTTTGTGTGTGTCTTTTATTTGTGTTTTCTCTTTCCTGTGTGAACTATATATATATATATATATATATATATATATATATATATGTATATATATATAAATCTTTCACATAAACACGTGAAATAACAATCAATGATCAAACCGCAATAAGAAACGGGAAAACAAGACTAAGATCTTTCAACCGTAACAAGCGGTCTTCGTCAGAGTCAAAAACCCAACTGAACACTAGATGCAGAAAACATCTGGTGAGGAGTTGAGAAGAGTGGGAGATCATATTGTGATCTTATTGTGGTTTGATCATATATATATATATATATATATATATATATATTTGTAAAATTTGGAAGCAGTCCTTCTTTTAAGCATATTTCGTTGAACAGCTGACCGTGACAGATGACATCAGCGAAATACGGTCAGCTGTTCAACGAAATATATATATATATATATATATATATATATATATATATATGGGAAAACAAGACTAAGATCTTTTAACCGTAACAAGCGGTCTTCGTCAAAAACCCAACTGACTAAGTTATTTCACGTGTTTATGTGAAATCTTTATTATATATATATATATATATATATGCAATGTTAAATTCATCAAGTCAGTGAATTAGCCATAATTAGCTAAAAGACATTTGGGTAATTTTCGGGAAATAATTTTAGCCTCGTAGATAGATAAATTAGCCATATCTAGCAACCGTGGTTCCGAGTTGAGAACATAAACCACTTACAACTGATTACAACATAAACCACAACCGCAACTGATCAAGCGGTTTCAACAAACTTTGTAAGTCTGACGTAGTACAATCAATTATTATGTGCTATTTACTCATTATAGGGTAAAAATCTAATGAAATGATCTCCACATATAAATATTTAATCCTACAAACAACGAGTTTCGAACACGTAGTGTTCTTCTTCAAGCATTAACTACGGATGAGTGTCTGTGGTACAGCTGTACCAACACTGTCAGTTGGTACAGTCTTAATGCTGTAGTTAATGCTTGAAGAAGAACACTACCTGTTCGAAACGCGTTGTTTATACGATTACATTTTTATATATGGAAACCATTTCATTAGCTGTTTACCCTACAAACTTTGTAAGTTTGAGTACTTTTCTAAATAATATCTCAAAGAGGAGTCCTTAGATAATTTAAGGGTAGTTAATATTTTACTTGAAATGAAAGTTAAAATAAATGAGATAAACTAAATGATGAAATACTGGCGATTGCCTAACTGATACTATTGACACGAAGTTTACTCTATTCGTAACTTCATATCAGAGAGGATTTAGATAAGAAATGATCTAAGTCTTGGAGAAGATAAATAAATTATAATCAACAACCATTGGTCACTTTCCATTCACAGGATAAATTTATTTAGTAGACTTAAAAAGTAAAATAATTTGTTGTTATGATAATGAGAAAAATACATTACGACTTCAGACCAAACAATTTATTTTATGACGCGTTTCAAACATTTAGTGTTCATAATCACGCACATCTACAATATAAAGACAATATATATATATATATTATATATATAGCAATTAGAAGAAACGATTCTTCGAACTGAATAAACTAGAATTTAAAAAAAGAACACATAGAAAGGAAACCACTGAACTCACTACGAACGACTCACTACTACAGTCGTTATCAGCCTTTGGAGCGATTCACTTCTTTTCCTGAAGACGAGGACACCGAAATATAGTAGTGAGTTCAGTGGTTTCCTTTCTATGTGTTCTTTTTTTAAATTCTAGTTTATATATATATAAATATAAGTGTTGTTAAAAAGCACAGCGGCTTCAGCATTAATAATCTTTTTAGAAAGATGTTCTATTTGCCTTATTATTTTCTTATAATTCACTGGTAGTTCAAAAATTAATCTACCTAATTCCATGACAAGAATAGGAAAACAATCTTCAAGAGACCTAATGAAACAAACTATATTTGACACTACACTAACACAAACTAGGTTAAAGAACTAAATGGAAACAAGCTTTCGGCCACATTGGCCATCATCAGGTAAACAGTAAATAATAAAACGAAACAATTAAAACATAAACTAAAAATTAACAACAAACTAAATAAGCACAGTTCAAATAGTGGCAGCGTGTAACTGTCAAAGCAGCGCTACATGCGCGCACCCACGCGTTAGACAGTTGAATCACTCCACACTTCTCGCCTTCGACAGGTCACAACAAGGGAGAGTTCCGAACAAATTTTATTTTAGGTCGAAGGTCCTAGAACTCGGGATGACGAACATGTCACTGATTTGATAGTTCAGCGCGGGGCACAAATCTTTGATTAATAAAGCCTCTAGTATTTGTAGCCTGCCTCGATCACTGTTCTTAGCCAAAACTGAGGTTCCCTCTACTAGCATATTTCTATTTCTATTAGAAATATGCTAGTAGGGGGAACCTCATTTTAATTAATAATTTCAAATTTTATAGTCCGTATGGACCGTTTTTTCAAACGCCGTGGGGCCTGTAATATTATATGTAATTATATAATATTACATATATTTAATATATTAAAATATTATATATATTTACTAAAATAAATTAACCAAAAAAATATTTTGTACGAGAGTATTAAGAAAATATATTCCTTTTAAAAATATTGTGCAGTAAAGTATTCAGATAATATTTCAACTTGAAAAAGTATTGTGTACCAAGGTTTAAGGAAATATATTTTCACTTAAAGGAGTATTGCGTTCAAAGCTATAGATAAAATATGCTGTATTAAGGAAGTATTGTGTAACAAGGTATTAATAAAATATGTTTACTTTTAAGTACTACATTAATTTATTTAAGTAATGTTATAATTTAATTAATTTTGGTATGATTTAATTTAATCAATAGTCAAGTGGTACATCAAGTGTTAAACTTTACATGTATGTCTACTGTGCAAGATTTCATTGCCTATACTCAGAACTTATATGTTACTTAGGTGTCAGGCTAGCTCAGTGGTTACGTGCTCGCCTCTGATTTGATAGGACCGGGGTTCGATCCCCACCTGGCCCTCGATTTATTCATGCGGGAGGTGAATAAATCTGAGCACTTCGTCCCTCGGAGAAGGACGTTAAACTGTCAGTCCCGAGCCTGTACGACGTCAGGTACTCGTTAAAGATCCCTACTCTAAATACACTTGAGTTAGGCAAAATTTAGGACTCCCACTGTAGAATCAATCTTCATTGTGTGGTATCACAAAGGGCCAATGCTCGGCCTAAGTGTGCTTCCTTGTGGAACTGCCACTGCAACTTAACCTAACCTAACCTATATGTTACTTAGTACTGGTAAGATTAAATTTAATAATCAGTGCTTTTATGTAAAATAGTACCAATAAGAATCAACTTAATCAATAGTCAGTAATGTGATTTCAAAAATATTCAATAATATTCAATTGAATATATAGTAAGTACTTTGATATAGAATGGTACTAAAGATAGTCAATATAATATGTAAATGGTATTTAGATTTAGAAGGTAGTACTGAGATTTGATCAATAGTGTCAACTGCTACTAAAATATTAAATTCAATTATAAGCAGTACTTTGTTGCGAAATAGGTTTTAAGGCATATCAGTTGTTTATAATCAAGAAGTTTACTAAAGATTGGCAACTGTTTTAAACAGAGACCCCTTTTGTTAGAGGGGTTTTAGGAAGTTATTGATTGAATGGCTGAGCGGTTGGATTGTGAAAGGCATTTTGAAGACAATGCTCTCTCTCTCTCTCTTTACTGGCTGCCGGTGTTTGCTTGGCAGATTATTTCTCAAAACCACCTATCTACTACTTACTGTCTTTGTCTTTTCACAGAAAAGATGCTCCTCCTACTCTCGCTTGCCCCTCCCACCCCCTTTCTCCTATCCTACCATCCCCCCCTCCACCCCCGACAGGATTGTCTCTAGAAAGGTGTGAGGCCCGGGGTAGTTCAACCATTGTGGAGCCTGTCCCCACCCATAAATTATTATATATATATATGAAAAATTCTTATATTGGTTATATTTAACCATGACTATGTCGATAAGCAGGAGTGATGTTTGCGGCAGCTGTTAGTCTGACCTGATGCCAGCATGATAGATTAACCAGTGAACAGGTCATTTCTCCGAGGTTACTACCGTCGTGTCGTGTGGCCCCTACAAGCGAGGGTGCGCAGGACGGTTGCGCTGGTTCGCGCTCGTATCTAAGAGACGGGCATGGTCTCATACCTCATGCCCTCGCCCTCACAATCTCATGTTAATTTAAGATAAAGAACGAGAACACTTTCTGCATCAACATTTCGAACCGAAGTTCGTCATCGGGACTCTTCCCTTCCACTCTTCTCAACCCCTCACCAGATGTTTTCTGCATCTAGTGTTTCAGTTCGGTTTTTGACTCTGACGAAGACCACTTTTACGGTTGAAAGATCTTAGTCTTGTTTTCCCATTTCATATTGCGGTTTGATCATATATATATATATATATATATATATATATTATATATATATATATAACTTTAAATTACACAAAGCACGACACAGAAAAGAGAATACAAAGAAAACTTACAGAATTCAATATTTCGAACTGTTGTTCGTCATCAGGAGAGTAGACTAGTAGAGAGGACGAAGTGAGAGAGATCTCCCCACGTCGAAGAACGGAGCGCGAATGAAGAAATAAAGAGTCAACCGAAGAGAGCAGCACTAGCGTAAAAAAGGAGCTATATATATATATATATACCAATTAAAAGAAACGGTCCAGCGGACTTTTTTAAATAAAATATATTCAAAACGAAGGAAACACATAGAAAGACACAGACATAACTCACATCGATATTTCGACCATCCTGATGACCGTACTGATGACGACGATGGTCGAAATATCGATGTCAGTTATGTCTGTGCCTTTCTGTGTGTTTCCTTCGTTTTGAATTTATTTTATTTATATATATATATACTCTTATTAAATTCAATATTTCGAACTGTTGATTTCATCTCTTCTAGTCCTCTCCTGATGACGAACAATAGTTCGAAATATTGAATTTAGTGGGCAGTGTTTTTATCATTTTTCTCTGTCGTGTTTTTTGTAATTTAAAATATTGTAGTCCGTATGGACCGTTTTTCCAATTTATTATATATATACATATATTCACTTAATAAACGCAAAGACGATCTAAACTGGACAGAAAAAAGTTTAAAATCGAAGAACAGTAACATACAGCGTGTTACTTACAAAATTACAAGCGTCGAAAAAACTTACAAACTCAAATTTTCGAGCAATCCATGCCTGAAAATAAAACATGATTTATTTTCACCTATACGTAAAAATCTAAGATCTAAGGTCAAGATTGACTATCATTTAAATGGAAATCTAGACTCCTTCAAAATTTCCTATCATCCGGATGTAAAATCTAAGATATTTTCTATATACTAAACTTTCTATATCCCGTAAAGGAGATTAAAGATCATGACGAACATTTTAATGTGGAGTCATCAGTATAAAATCAATACGCTACCTGTTGGATAATATGAAATATTTAATTTAACGGAAGATTAATTCTAACAAAATGATTTAAATATATCTTTTAAATGAAAAAGAAAAAAAACAGCTAAAACAATCTTTTTTTTTTCTTTCCTGATAATAATTTAATGATATGCGTTGGATTGACATTATAAATTCAACTCCTGAAGCATTCGGCTCAATACGTGTTTTTGGTTTTTCAACCAGGTTTGTTAATAATGGGAACGGTTAAGGGCTTTACCTGAATACAGATTAGCTGAATATTGATGGGAGTTTTACAGGAATTCTAACAAGCAACACTGAGACATTCAGATGTAACAAATTGAATTGTAGGTATTTATATATATATATATATATATATATTTGTGTATGATGGCAGCAAATCCTCACGTAAATATGTTTCATTAAAGTACACTGCAGCCTCTGCGTTAACGACTTTTAAGCTGCTCTGCTCCAATTTATGAACAACAAATTGGAATAGTTTTTGGAATTACGAACATCCCACGGTTTTCGGAAATTGGAGCAGACCAGATATATATATAAAGATTTTACATAAACACGTGAAATAACAATCAATGGTCAAACCACAATATGAAATGGAAAAACAAGACTAAAATTTTGAACCGTAACAAGCAATCTTTGTCAAAAACCCAAATATTGGTATACTTTGGGAGCACACCTTCTTTTAAACTTATATCATAAAATAACTTGTCTACTTTAAGCCTTGTATGTTTCTTACATACCTTCTCGAGTTTCCTGAAATTATTCCTCCATCTTTCAGATACCATATAAATTAACTCACCGAATGATTTGTTTTTATTTTCAGAAATTAAATATTTTCAGGAATTATATCAGAAAACTCGAGAAGGTATGTAAGAAACATACAACACTTAAAGTAGGCAAGTTATTTTATGATATATATATATATATATATATATATATATATATATATATATATATATATAGAGAGAGAGAGAGAGAGAGAGAGAGAGAGAGAGAGAGGAGAGTCAGTTGGGATTTATCTTTGACGAAGATCGCTTATTACGCTTGAAAGATCCTAGTCTTTTTCCTCATTTCTTACTTTCATTTGAACGTAAGATGTTATGTATCATCAATGAATGCGAAAAGCCGTACAGTCATCGGAGTATTTTAATTGTAGATTTTTAATCGCAGTAGATTACTAATTATTGATCCTGTATTATGCCGGTTGGAATCTTCAGGATGGCTCAAGTTGAGAAGTGCAGTGTTCACATGCTTGCTTCCTTTGACTGTCCGCATCAGTGCCTTTTCGACCTTTATGCCTATCAACCGTATAAATAATTTTTTATTTAAAACAAAATTGGTCAACGAGGGATGAAAATAAAAAATAATAAGGAAGAAGACGTCTTCCTCTGAGTCTTCGCACACAAAAAAGATTTAATTACAGTTAGTGTTCATCGGCAGGTTACATCTGCCTCAGTAAAGTGATGTAACCTGACGACGAACACTAATGTTCGAAACGTCGTGATGTAATCGCGTTGTCAGGTTACCAATAAGTGTTCGAAAGGGTCCAGGCAAGCCCAGTGGTTAACATACTCGCCTCGGGGCTAGTAGTACGAGGTTCGATCCCCGCCTGGCCCTCGATTTATTCACGCTGGAGGTGAACAAATCTCACTTCGTCGTCCCTCGGAGAGGATGTTACAGTCGAGCCTGTACGATGTCAGGTACTCGTTAAAGATCCTTACTCGAAATACACTTGAACTATGCAGAATTTAGGACCCCCATTATAGAATCACCGATCTAACAAAAAGCCGGTAAACGGCTGACGTTATCACCCGCTAGGGTACAACAAGATTTTGGAATAAACACATGAAACAAAAAAAAAACTACAGTTAAAAATCAGAAAAATGACTAAGGACTTTAAACCAAATATGTAGTCTTCGTAAGAGTCCAACTGATACTGAACGATGAAAACGTGTATGTATGTAATGTTTGTATGTATAATATAAAAAACGATTTCACATAATTACGTGAAATAACAGTCAATGATCAAACCACAAATGAAATGGGAAAACAAGACTAAGATCTTTCACGTGTTTATGTGAAATATTTATATATATATATATATATGAGTTAGCTTCAGCTACTCAAAGGGACTACTTCTGCCCGATGACGACGACTGTCGAAATATCGTTGTGAGTCTTTTGTGTGTGGCTTTATTTGTTTTTCTCTTTCTCTTTCCTGTGTGAACTATATATATATATATATATATATATATATTGTTTATTTATTTACTCTTCCTTATATAATCTAGGAGGCCTCAGAGCTTATTTTTCCACCTCCGAGGAACATGGAAGAAAACTCACCCACCAGGACCTTGTTCAAAACACCACCATTTTAAAGAAAATTAATGATCCAGCCAGACAGCAAATATATGAAGCCATGAAAATCATGAAGCACAACCCATTAATTAATCGTCAACACACGGGGATTTCACGCACACTGCAGCTACTAGGTGACCAACTACCAGCTACTCGCCAAGGCGACACTCAGTCACCACGCAGCATTCAGACCAGCAACACCTAAGATATGTATATGAGACAAAATGTCGTGGGAAGAATCAGAATGAAGAAAAATAAGCTCTGAGGCCTCCTAGATTATATATATATATATATATATATTGTTAAAATTTGCAGCAGCTTCTGCACTCACTAACTTTAAGCTGGTGGCCTCGATCCTTCGGGCGATTTTTCTTTCTTCTGGCTGCAGTTGCCACAGCATCTGTCCTAGAGACATCTTCAATATTACACGAGCTTTCGACCATAGGAACATTGGTCATCTTCAGGTAGAGCATGCCTTGTAGTAAACAGCTTAAATGCCAATCAGGTTGACTAATTCGAACCAATCAGAGCGCAGGGTTAAGGCTGCTGCTCTGATTGGACCTCATGCTCGGCTCCAGGCTCCTGCTCGTCGGAATTACATACATGTCCTTGACCTGGAGGTTTATAGAGGGGTTCCTTTCCTTTATGTACAGGGCTTCCAATATTTGTAGCTTCTCCGCATTCTGTTCCGCCTGTATGATGGCAGTGCCCTGCACCAGCATCTCCCTCGTCAGCTGAGTGTTGTGTTTTTCCTGTGTATGTTTCTTGGGGGCTCCCGCAGTTAAATGAAGAGTTAGCCTCCTAGAGAGCTTAGTCGCAGTCATCCCAATGTACTTGGAAGGCAGGCTTTCACATTCACCTGTGGTGCAAGTATACTCGTACACTAGGTGACTGCGCTGAAGCTCCGGGGTATTCTTCTGAGGATTGTTTTTCAGCAGTAAGTTACTTGTTCTCTTGTTCTTGTAGTAAATTATCAGACTAATCCGGCTGCTTTCATCCTTGGGTGTTACGTAGGTGTGAACAATCTTTTGAATCGCCTTTTCGTCTTGCCTATATTCAGTGTTCATGTAGGCTTGGTAGTATAATTTTATAGTTTCCTTACTGGGGGTAATGTTATTGTCATTCTTGCTGTACCATTTATCCATCTCGTACTTAATAGACTGTTGGACTTGCTTGTTGGAATATCCGTTGTTGATTAGAACTTGAGTCACCCTTTCCAACTCTTCATTTACTGCTCCCCAATCACTACTATGCGTTAGTGCTCTTCTGACGTAGGCAGAGATAGTGGAGCGCTTATACCTCTCGGGACATTCACTAAGGCCATTGAGGCAAAGCCCAGGGTTGGTGACCTTAGTGTAGACCTTTGTTGAGAACTCCTCTTTTACTTGGTTAACAAGGACGTCTAAGAATGGAAGCTGGCCGTCTGCACCGTGCTCGACGGTGAAATTTAATGCAGACGATTCTTCAAAGGCTTTTTTAAGGGCCGCAACTTCCTCTTCTTCTTTAGTTAAGATAAAGATGTCATCGATATATCTGGCATATATGGTCGGTTTTTTTCTGTTTAGAGAATACTTCCCTCTCTATGCATCCCATGAAGAAGTTGGCAAATAGTACCCCTAAGGGCGACCCCATGGCAACTCCATCAATCTGCTGGTACATAGTGCCATCAGGTGAGAGAAAAGGGGCTTCTTTAGTGCAGATCTCCAGCAGAGTTTTCAGGGCTGCTTTTGGTATATCACATTTTGGTTGTTCGTTCTCAGGATAAACTTCTTTCAGGATGTACTGGATGGTCCTGTCAACGGGCACATTTGTAAAAAGTGACTCCACGTCCAGTGAGGAGATTATGCCTTTGGAGTTAGTGCCTTTCAGAAGGTCTAGGAAGTTTGCAGATGATGAAAGGCTAAATTCCTTAGGGACGTAGGGAGACAGCAATTCATTAATGCGCTTTGCGAGACGGTAGGTTGGAGTTGGTATCTGGCTGATGATAGGGCGTAGTGGAAAACCAGGCTTGTGTGACTTGACATTTCCATAACAGTATCCCAATCCAAAATCACCGACCAATGGGGGCAACAGTTTTCTTCCCACCTTTGCATTTACCTGCTTAATCACCTTATTCGTCTTTTTCTTGATATCTTCCACCGGGTTTCTTGTGATTACCTTAAATTTGCTTTTGTCACTAAGTATTGAGTTGAGTTTAGTGTTATACTCCTCTGCGGCTATTAAGACGTAGCTTGCTGCTTTGTCCGCTCTTCTGATTACGATGTTCGGCCGCGTTGCGATGCCTTTGTTTTAACACGTTACTCCTGGTGTGTCCTCTTACAATCCTTGCCTCTCTCAGTAGTTCTTCCTTGATCCCTTCAAGTACCTTAACTTTTTCAGCTTTCGCTAGACTAAGAATATTATCCATCAGGTTTTCTATTTCCAACCTCTTACCGAACGTGGGAGGTTTGGAGAAAAAATGACAATTAAGGCCCAAGTTAAGAACTTCTTCTTCATCAGGGGTCAGTGTTCTGTTCGTTAGGTTTATGAAGCCTTCAGGTGGGACAGGTTGTTTCAGCGACCCTCCGTTCAGTCTAACAAGTTTCCGCTGTATTCTAGCTTCTGTCGTCTCTTTGTGGTGTTGTATATTAAGGTTGATCTGCTGGTCAACACGGTTCTTCAAGTCATTTTCAATATTTAGGGCTGACCATTGACGTTTGACCTCCTCCAGATGTTGACGGAGATGAATAATTTGGTCCTTTTTTATTTGTAACTGCCTCGCAACCAGCCTCCTTCTATACTCTAATGTGTCTTTAGAGTCGCGTGCTGCCCTGTCGTGAGTTTTTATATTAGAATACGTTGGCAGCAGGTCTTCTCTCAAACATATGTTGTTAAAATTTGCAGCAGCTTCTGCACTCACTAACTTTAAGCTGGTGGCCTCGATCCTTCGGGCGATTTTTCTTTCTTCTGGCTGCAGTTGCCACAGCATCTGTCCTAGAGACATCTTCAATATTACACGAGATTTCGACCATAGGAACATTGGTCATCTTCAGGTAGAGCATGCCTTGTAGTAAACAGCTTAAATGCCAATCAGGTTGACTAATTCGAACCAATCAGAGCGCAGGGTTAAGGCTGCTGCTCTGATTGGACCTCATGCTCGGCTCCAGGCTCCTGCTCGTCGGAATTACATACATGTCCTTGACCTGGAGGTTTATAGAGGGGTTCCTTTCCTTTATGTACAGGGCTTCCAATATTTGTAGCTTCTCCGCATTCTGTTCCGCCTGTATGATGGCAGTGCCCTGCACCAGCATCTCCCTCGTCAGCTGAGTGTTGTGTTTTTCCTGTGTATGTTTCTTGGGGGCTCCCGCAGTTAAATGAAGAGTTAGCCTCCTAGAGAGCTTAGTCGCAGTCATCCCAATGTACTTGGAAGGCAGGCTTTCACATTCACCTGTGGTGCAAGTATACTCGTACACTAGGTGACTGCGCTGAAGCTCCGGGGTATTCTTCTGAGGATTGTTTTTCAGCAGTAAGTTACTTGAACCTCCAGGTCAAGGACATGTATGTAATTCCGACGAGCAGGAGCCTGGAGCCGAGCATGAGGTCCAATCAGAGCAGCAGCCTTAACCCTGCGCTCTGATTGGTTCGAATTAGTCAACCTGATTGGCATTTAAGCTGTTTACTACAAGGCATGCTCTACCTGAAGATGACCAATGTTCCTATGGTCGAAAGCTCGTGTAATATTGAAGATGTCTCTAGGACAGATGCTGTGGCAACTGCAGCCAGAAGAAAGAAAAATCGCCCGAAGGATCGAGGCCACCAGCTTAAAGTTAGTGAGTGCAGAAGCTGCTGCAAATTTTAACAACATATGTTTGAGAGAAGACCTGCTGCCAACGTATTCTAATATAAAAACTCACGACAGGGCAGCACGCGACTCTAAAGACACATTAGAGTATAGAAGGAGGCTGGTTGCGAGGCAGTTACAAATAAAAAAGGACCAAATTATTCATCTCCGTCAACATCTGGAGGAGGTCAAACGTCAATGGTCAGCCCTAAATATTGAAAATGACTTGAAGAACCGTGTTGACCAGCAGATCAACCTTAATATACAACACCACAAAGAGACGACAGAAGCTAGAATACAGCGGAAACTTGTTAGACTGAACGGAGGGTCGCTGAAACAACCTGTCCCACCTGAAGGCTTCATAAACCTAACGAACAGAACACTGACCCCTGATGAAGAAGAAGTTCTTAACTTGGGCCTTAATTGTCATTTTTTCTCCAAACCTCCCACGTTCGGTAAGAGGTTGGAAATAGAAAACCTGATGGATAATATTCTTAGTCTAGCGAAAGCTGAAAAAGTTAAGGTACTTGAAGGGATCAAGGAAGAACTACTGAGAGAGGCAAGGATTGTAAGAGGACACACCAGGAGTAACGTGTTAAAACAAAGGCATCGCAACGCGGCCGAACATCGTAATCAGAAGAGCGGACAAAGCAGCAAGCTACGTCTTAATAGCCGCAGAGGAGTATAACACTAAACTCAACTCAATACTTAGTGACAAAAGCAAATTTAAGGTAATCACAAGAAACCCGGTGGAAGATATCAAGAAAAAGACGAATAAGGTGATTAAGCAGGTAAATGCAAAGGTGGGAAGAAAACTGTTGCCCCCATTGGTCGGTGATTTTGGATTGGGATACTGTTATGGAAATGTCAAGTCACACAAGCCTGGTTTTCCACTACGCCCTATCATCAGCCAGATACCAACTCCAACCTACCGTCTCGCAAAGCGCATTAATGAATTGCTGTCTCCCTACGTCCCTAAGGAATTTAGCCTTTCATCATCTGCAAACTTCCTAGACCTTCTGAAAGGCACTAACTCCAAAGGCATAATCTCCTCACTGGACGTGGAGTCACTTTTTACAAATGTGCCCGTTGACAGGACCATCCAGTACATCCTGAAAGAAGTTTATCCTGAGAACGAACAACCAAAATGTGATATACCAAAAGCAGCCCTGAAAACTCTGCTGGAGATCTGCACTAAAGAAGCCCCTTTTCTCTCACCTGATGGCACTATGTACCAGCAGATTGATGGAGTTGCCATGGGGTCGCCCTTAGGGGTACTATTTGCCAACTTCTTCATGGGATGCATAGAGAGGGAAGTATTCTCTAAACAGAAAAAACCGACCATATATGCCAGATATATCGATGACATCTTTATCTTAACTAAAGAAGAAGAGGAAGTTGCGGCCCTTAAAAAAGCCTTTGAAGAATCGTCTGCATTAAATTTCACCGTCGAGCACGGTGCAGACGGCCAGCTTCCATTCTTAGACGTCCTTGTTAACCAAGTAAAAGAGGAGTTCTCAACAAAGGTCTACACTAAGGTCACCAACCCTGGGCTTTGCCTCAATGGCCTTAGTGAATGTCCCGAGAGGTATAAGCGCTCCACTATCTCTGCCTACGTCAGAAGAGCACTAACGCATAGTAGTGATTGGGGAGCAGTAAATGAAGAGTTGGAAAGGGTGACTCAAGTTCTAATCAACAACGGATATTCCAACAAGCAAGTCCAACAGTCTATTAAGTACGAGATGGATAAATGGTACAGCAAGAATGACAATAACATTACCCCCAGTAAGGAAACTATAAAATTATACTACCAAGCCTACATGAACACTGAATATAGGCAAGACGAAAAGGCGATTCAAAAGATTGTTCACACCTACGTAACACCCAAGGATGAAAGCAGCCGGATTAGTCTGATAATTTACTACAAGAACAAGAGAACAAGTAACTTACTGCTGAAAAACAATCCTCAGAAGAATACCCCGGAGCTTCAGCGCAGTCACCTAGTGTACGAGTATACTTGCACCACAGGTGAATGTGAAAGCCTGCCTTCCAAGTACATTGGGATGACTGCGACTAAGCTCTCTAGGAGGCTAACTCTTCATTTAACTGCGGGAGCCCCCAAGAAACATACACAGGAAAAACACAACACTCAGCTGACGAGGGAGATGCTGGTGCAGGCACTGCCATCATACAGGCGGAACAGAATGCGGAGAAGCTACAAATATTGGAAGCCCTGTACATAAAGGAAAGGAACCCCTCTATAAACCTCCAGGTCAAGGACATGTATGTAATTCCGACGAGCAGGAGCCTGGAGCCGAGCATGAGGTCCAATCAGAGCAGCAGCCTTAACCCTGCGCTCTGATTGGTTCGAATTAGTCAACCTGATTGGCATTTAAGCTGTTTACTACAAGGCATGCTCTACCTGAAGATGACCAATGTTCCTATGGTCGAAAGCTCGTGTAATATTGAAAATGTCTCTAGGACAGATGCTGTGGCAACTGCAGCCAGAAGAAAGAAAAATCGCCCGAAGGATCGAGGCCACCAGCTTAAAGTTAGTGAGTGCAGAAGCTGCTGCAAATTTTAACAACATATGTTTGAGAGAAGACCTGCTGCCAACGTATTCATATATATATAATATATATATATATATATATATATATATATATATATATATATATATATATATATATCAGCTCAAAAACGAAGGAAAGCAACACACAGAGAAAGAGACACACTTTCAAACTCATGTGTGTGTGTGTGTGTGTGTGTGTGTGTTAAATATAGATAGGACTGTAAGATGACAAGTGAGAAGTGGCCGGTCTATTACTGTGATACCCTCATGGTTGCCTTAAGCCATAGATCCTTCCTTCATACCCTGCATTATTCTTCTTCCGTTTCATCTATCACCAGGTCTTCTACCAAACATTTTCCCAAAATCTCCTCAAAACCTGTTTAAAGCCTCTTAAAGTTTCCAAAAACTATTCATTACTTGTGCGATCCACTATTATTTAGTATTTATTTACTCATATTAGACGAATTCAAGAATTATGTCTCCACAGAAAAAAAAAGTTCAATATGGAAACTAACAACGCGTTTCGACCACTTAGTGTTCTTCTTCAGGTTTACATCTATAAAATATAACCTGATATCAGATTATCTATTGCAAATATTTTTTGTAATAGCCAGGTATGTTTATCGCCAAGTAAACATCTACAATATAAATTATAAATTAAAAGTTTCAAAATAACATTTTGAAAATGAATAACACAGCCAATGGAAGGATTGGAGGATGTTCACTCAAGGAATTTAAGTCATATGAGATGTCCTTCACTCCTACATTGGGTTTGCAATTGATTTTCCATTTTATTGTATATAAGTCCGGTTTATTTTTCTAACTTTTAACTTATAATATGTATTGTAAATATTTACCTGACGATGAATACGAAGTGTTGGAAACGTATAGTTCGAATTAAAAAAACTTTTTTTCTTTGGAGACTTTGTATTATCCATTTAGCCCCAATATGAGTAAATACCGTCTTTTACCGAAAATAAGACACTGTCTTACTTTATTTTTAGATCAAAATCCGTGCTAGGGTTTATTCTCGGGGAAGAGCTTCAAGTACATTAAGTAGATTTACATATTTTTGTTTAACATTTATTTTTATACAGAATTTTAAATTTATTCGCTTACAGTCATGTCAGCTTCTGGAAAATCGTCATAAATTATCAAAATTTTTAATTCCGTTTTGATTTTCCTCCAAATCTATTTCCTGTTGAATCATTCATCTGAATCTTTCATGTCTTGCAATATAGCTGTGGTTAAATGAATACTTCTTGTCTAAGTAGCCTCCTTGAAACGAACTTTAGAGGTAAACAATTAATTTCTTGGATTATTTTTTCCAAAGAATTCTCTGAAATATTACAACAGCTAGAGATACTTACTAGTACATTCAACAGCAATTTTTTAACGAATTATATTTTCACATTATCTTAACTAGGGTTTATTTTCAGGGTAGGGCTTATAGTCCAAAACATCCCGAAAATCACGCTAGGACTTATTTTCAGAGGATGTCTTATTTTCGGAAAAAGACGGTAGCACGCAATTACGGATTGTTCAACTAATGAGTTTAATATAGTCTGTGAAAGAAAGGATTTTAGGTGTATCAATTTGATTCAAATTAAAAAATAATAATAATAATAATATTCTTGTTTAAGGAAGTGCAATTACACTTTATTATAGTATGGTGAAAAAAAAAGTATGTTTTCCAAGCTCACATGCCCCCCCCCCCCCCCTTTGTGGGGGCGGTTTTGGCGCTCACATGCGCGTCCCACTATTTGAGAAGCACTGTACAAGCCCTTTACTTCATAAAGCCAAGTGGAACATCAATGATTTGTACTTTACGATTAATATAATGCCTTTACAAACTGGGCGTAATTTTCCATATATCTGCTTCTGACAGCATATCTCTGGATCAATAATAAAGAGTACAGCGGAACATGCATTTCTCCAATCTCACATCATTATTGGCGTGATTAAACTCGGCATATATTTTATGATTTCCGAAAATTGTTTATAAAATAGAATTATTAATTACAAATATTTAAAGCAATATAATATAATATATATATATAATATAATATAATATAAATATAATAAACGAAATACAATTTTTTTTTGGATCAACACTAACTTTTATAGGGGTAGCTCAGTGGTTAACGTACTCGCCTCTGAACTGGTAAGTCGGGGATTGATGCACACCTGGTCCACGATTTATTTAAGTGAGAAGTGAATAAATCTGAGCACGTTGTCCCTCGGAGAGGACGTTTCACGGGGTCAGCTTACCTCAGTGGTTATCGTGCTCGCCTCTGGACTAGAAGGTACGGGGTTCAATACCCACCTGGTCCATGAGTTATTCACGCAGAAGATGAATAAATCTGCTCACGTGGTCTCTCAGAGAGAATGTTAAACCATCGGTCCCGAGCCTATACGATGTCAGGTACTCGTTAAAGATCCTTATTCTAATTACACTTGAGTTTGGAGGACTCCCTGAACTGCAGGACTCCCAATATAGTAGGGATATAAGTAAGTATTAAATATAGTAAGTATATTTAATACTTACTATAATTAATTACTGTAATTTTTAGTACTTAGTATAAAATTTAGTAATGGCGCATTACTAAAATGGTGTGCCAAATAATAAATGAGCCACAATGACCACCTCTAGAACAGCACTAAAAGGTAAAAGTCTTACAAGCGTGGGCGTTAGAAAACTTTAAACAATACAAACAACTAACAAAACAAGAAACAAAACAAACTTTTATAAATCAAGGCTGTTCCACATTACCAGTGATGTCATCAGTACGTGTCACCCATCCAATTGCTAATCACGTCCAATGGTGTTTAACTTTGGTGATCAAAAGGCAACAGGTGTATTCAACATGGTTACATGTATGATAAAACTATGTCAAAAAAATGAGTGAAAAGACCTCAGAATGCTTCATAATTTCTATGGTATAATCTCTATGGTTAACAAGGAGTATTGTAGAAATAACTGAAATGGATTCAAGAAACCTCGAAACATGTAAATCTGTCAATTCGATTATTTTCTTTGCCTTTATACTTTACTTATAATTCATACTGCTTGATAACCAAAATGGATTTGCGAAATCTCAACAACGTAACAAGCTGTCATAATTGGTACTGCTGATATTTAAAATTAATTCAAGAACCTCAAAACCATAACCATATGTCAAAACCTCAAATTCGATTATTTTCATTATTCTTTTATTTATAGTAAAGTGATAAAAAGATTTCACATAAACACGTGAAATAACAATCAATGATCAAACCACAATAAGAAAATGGGAAAGCAAGACTAAGATCTTTCAACCGCAACAAGCGGTCTTCGTCAGAGTCAAAAACCCAACTGAAACACTAGATGCAGAGAACATCTGGTGAGGGGTTGAGAAGAGTAAATTTATAGTAAAGAGAATAACGTTGAAAGGAGGGTGGTTAGTGGTGTACTGGTAGAGGGTGTTGTGAAGGTGTTCATGGTATGGTGTGCATAGATGCATGGTGTACAGCAGGGGTTCTCATTAGGGGTGAAATTCACCCCCAGGGGTGAATTTCGGGATTTAAGGGGGTGAATTATGACTTTGGAGAAAAGATCTACTGGAGATGCCCTGGGCCGAATATTGTAAATCCATAGTAGCCACCGCCAGGGGACACTGACCACTTGAGAGGGATTAAGCACCGTTTTAGATTTTAATTAAATATTTCAGGTAAATTGGGAAAAGGTTTGGGAAAACCAACTGAATCCTATTAATCCTAATTCATTCATATCAGCCAAATATCCTTTTAAGCATTTCCATGTCTACCCCAAGTAAATTACTCGGCAACCTTAAGGTTAGGAACTCCTGGTATAAATAGTCTGAGAGACTATAAAGATTTCATTCTTGACTTGTCATCAGTGTCAGAGTGAACATCTTTTGCTGAATTTAGTCTCGAAGCATGTAGGTACCCTACAATAATTTTGTTTCTTCTACTGTCTGTGCATGCATGTGTCTGTGTTATCTGTTTTTATTCCCATTATAATTCCAGTTGTTTTCTCTTTGTTAGCTATTCTGATAATGCCACTTTTTGTGAATGTGCTTCGCTAGCTAGTCTAGTTTTTATGTACTAAAACGAAAAATATTCTCCTGTAATTAAGCATATTACACATTCTTGTTTATGCATCCCTGTCATTGTATACTTCTTCATGTCAGCCATGATGCTGATTAAAGAAAAATTAAATCTATAAAATTGTCTGTAAAAAGTTCCATTTATAAATTTTATATTTTATAATTTTGAATTTTCCATGTCTTAATTACAGAATTTGGAGCCCATCATGAGTATCAAAAAAAGAAAGTACGATCATTCATATATTGAGTATGGATTCACATCCATCGTCATCAATAGAGAAGAACGGCCTCAATGTGTTATTTGTGGTAAAGCTTTGACAAACGATTCTATGAAACCAGCAAAGATGAAGCAACATTAACAAAATGTTTATCCTCAACATAAAGACAAGAACAAAAACTTTTTTGAACGTCATGGGAATGCTGTAAAAAAGATGAGGCTGGTATCAACAGATCTTAAAGAAAATAAACAGAGAGTTACTGAAGCTTCTTATTTTGTAGCTCTGGAAATAGCAAAGCAGAAAAAACCACATACAATTGGGGAAAATTTGATTAAGCCTTGCTCTCTCAAAATGGTGGAAATTGTGTTGGGAGATGAAATGAAGAAAAAAATTGCAGCGGTTCCACTCTCAAACAGTACTGTTCAAAGGAGGATAAGCGATATGGCCACTGACATCAAGGATCAAGTTGTGCAAGAGATCAAGTCTTCAGCATTTGGATTATTTTCAATTCAACTTGATGAATCAACCGATGTGGCATCATGTTCCCAGTTGATAGTGTTTGCAAGGTATGTTCATGCAGGTTTATTCAAAGGGGAGTTTCTTTTTTGTTCTCCTCTTGAACTAACGACCAAGGCCTCAGATATTTTAGAAAAGGTTTCACTTTTTTTCGACTCAGAGAATCTTTTGTGGGATAATATCTGTGGGTGCTGTACAGATGGAGCACCAGCTATGTTAGGGACAAAATCAGGATTCCAAGTATGTGTGAAAAAACGAGCTCCAAAAGCGAAAGGCATTCATTGTATGATCCATCGTCAGGCACTAGCCTCAAAAACACTTCCAGCTTTGTTAGAGAAGGTTTTGGATCAAATAATTCAAATTGTGAATTTTGTCAAAGGAGGAGCTCTAAACTCCCGACTTTTCAAGCAATTATGTTATGATATGGATGCTACTCATCATTCACTTCTTTTTCACACAAACGTCCGTTGGCTGTCAAGAGGGAATGTAACTGAGCGAATATTTGAGCTTAGGGACGAGCTCAAATTGTTTTTCGAGGTTCAAGGTAAGACCGAATTTCTTGCCTGGCTAAACGATGAAGAATGGATCATGCGTCTTGCTTATTTGGTTGATATATTCGAGCAGCTGAATAAACTGAATCTTCAGATGCAAGGAAGGAATACAAATATTATAAAATTCGTAGATGCCTTGAGAGCTTTTATGAGCAAGCTTGAAAATTGGAAGAGAAAAGTCAATACAAAAAATGTAGCTATGTTTGAGAAACTGACATCCATTCTTGATGTTTGTGGTGAAGATAAGATGCTTCCACAATTTGCAAAAAATGAAATTTTGCAGCATTTGACAGCACTGGAAAATGAATTCAGCAGATACTTTCCTGAAATTGGTGATGATGAGTTCGATTTAGTAAGAAATCCATTCAAATTGCCAGTTGAAAGAGTTCCAGATGATTGCCAAGATGAATTCCTTGAGCTAAAAACTGATTCGGAAGCAAGAGATATGTTTGATGAAAAATCAATAACAGAATTTTGGCCCCTGATGTGCGAATCCTACCCAAAAGTGTCGGAAATAGCTATCCGTGCATTGCTTCCATTTGTATCGACATATCTTTGTGAGTCAGGCTTTTCAAATTTGTTGCAAATTAAAACAAAGCAACGCAGTAGATTAGAGGTAGAAAACGACCTGCGTTGTGCCCTGTCAAGCACTCCTCCGAATATTTCAGAATTGGCCAAAGCAAAACAATCACAGTTTCTGTCATTTGATGAATCGTAATCTTCTGAATTACATTGATTGCAGATTTTAATCTCTTGTTATTTTACTTATCTTTTTAAATTGCATTAGTTTCATTTTTGTTTTTTAAGTAATTCATTATAAATTGAAAATAAATTCTGCTTTTATTTCTATTTGCATATCTATCAATATTTTCAATTTGCATTTAATTTATAAAACTCAATTATAAACATAAGCCATGTATAATGTTGTGAATGTATATATACAAATGAGGAAAAATAAAAGTTTTTTTTTTTTGTAATATTTGCATATTATTTAGAATGCATTTTTGAAATTTTTTTTTGGAAATGAGGGGGTGAATGAACTTTTGACAAATGGTAAAAGGGGTGCATGGGTCAAGCAAGCCTGAGAACCCCTGGTGTACAGGGTTGACATTGATTGAGTGTTCATGAAGCAGTCATTCTCATGGATACATACGTCAATGTTTTCAGTTAGAAAGTTCACAAACGCAAGTTTTCATTCTCCAGCTGTATTTATACAACCAGCTGATGAATAATGCAGGTAGCTGGAGGGTTAGAGGATGGGTGGGGTGTGGGTGGCGGGGGTGGTTTTGTGTTGTGGGGTGTGTGACGTCCAACACCATTATTTATTGCAGTCTCTTTCCTCCGTCTGCCCCTAGACACTCTCTCAGGCTATCCTTTCTAAAACCACACATATACACTCTCTTTTATTAGGTCAGATCTCCTTTTGGAAGGCTGCCTGGCCTATACCTCCACACTCCCGCCCCCAAGCGCATTGGATACTCGGCCTATTTCAAATTACAATCGACATCACTTGTAACAACCGCACTCGAAGCACCTTTCTACTCTTCACTTCATATATAATTCGTCGAGTCCAAGCAAGTCCACCTTATTTATATTATTCTACAAAATTTCAATTCTTTAGATAAGCTTTACGGTTAATCTACATAAATTATAACTTTTAATGCATATTGTATAAAAAACCTAAATCTACCTCTATATCAAACTAGTATTTCAATATTCTTGTATATTAGGTAAACCATTTAATTACCTCAAAGGTTGAAATACACACACACACACATAAACACAAACACATACATATATACAAGATTTCTCATAAACACGTGAAATAATAATCAATGAACAAACCACAATATTAAATGGGAAAACAAATCTAAGATCTTTCTTAGATGTTGGGTTTTTGACTCTGAAGAAGACCTTTTGTTACGGTTGAATGATTTTAGGCTTTTTTTTACCATTTCATATTGTAGTTTGATCATCGACATATATATATATATATATATATATATATATATATTAATATCAATGATCAAACCACAATAAGAAAATGGGAAAAAAGACTAAGATCTTTCAACCGCAACAAGCAGTTTTTGTCAGAGTCAAAAAGCCAACTGAAACACTAGATCCAGAGAACATCTGGTGAGGGGTTGAGAAGAGTGGGAGGGAACAGTGGTATTTTTTTGAATATAAAATCTTTTTATCTATATATATTAATATATAAAGATTTCACATAAACACGTGAAATAACAATCAATGATCAAACCAAAATAAAAAATGGGAAAACAAGACTAAGATCTTTCAATCCTAACAAGTGGTCTTCGTCAGAGTCAAAAACCAATTGTGGTTTGGTCATTGATAGTTATTTATTTATATGCACATAATATTTATACACATATGCAAATTTTAAAACATAAATACAATTACGACCTTAAAAATTCATTTTGTAATTTCATTTTTTTTTGTTAGCTTTATTATGTTTTTAAATTTTTTTATTTTTTCAATTTTTACACCCTCAAAATACCACCCCTGGCATGTGCCACCACCCTCTGGGATCACCACCCCCTCCCCCCTTTGCTAAGCCACTGATTATAATCCTGGATTGTTTTGTTTATGATTTATTACAATTTGACATGATTTAGAGAATGTTTCGCAGTTTTTGACACTGTGTGTGATTTTTGACCATAGTCGGTTGTCATCTCTAATCAATAACTTGCACCACTGACTTTCCCAGTTGGGCTTCTTTTATCAGATTACAAGAGGAGGAGTCGTTGATGTATTGTTGAGCTATCAACACCACCCTGCTCCCTCAAACCACCCCTCCACCCCACCACAACTACCCCAATCATCATCTGTCACACCCCTTTTTCATCCCTGTCTTTCTTCACTGAGACCATTCAGTTTTCCTTTCAACATTTCTTTTTGTCTTTCCTCTTCAATCATTCTTTCCATTTCCTTTTCTTTCTATTCTTCTTATTGTTGTTTTGTATTTATTTATCAAATTATTTTTTAAATACATCATCTATTTATAATTATTTTATAAATAAAATAAAAATTTTATGAATGAGAAATTTTTTAGTTTTATTATTAATTTAAATATGGTTATCTTCCTTTATATTTATTTTCTTCTATTTTGTTTGTATAAATATGTTTAAACTTAAAAAAAAAAATAGAGGTATACAGTACTAACAAGTAAGGAAAATTATCAGTTTCGTTTATATTTACACAGACCTGAACAAGCATCTTAAAATGACCTGTCGTAACCTCTAAATACGAAGTAAATGCTGCTACAAATAAAATCTGGAGGTGACGGGTAACATCATCAAAGAACTTTCAATCAAAAGATATAAAGTTTAATAAGTCCCTTGTCTTTGCATTCATCTTTTATTATCATATAAATATCTTTGTTACCCTTTATTATTTAATTATTTCATTTTTTATTATTTAATTACTTTTTTTTTATTAATATTGTTTATATTCTCAGTTTTATTTTATTTTTAAATTAAAATTCTCATTGGCAGCCCCGATCTGGGGTTTTAAGTTATAATCTGGGGTTTTTTCTGAGCCAGGACTAGGGTTTTGGTAAAATTCTCATTAGGAGCCCTGGTCTGGGGTTTTAAGTTATAATTTGTTTTTTTTTTTTTAGCCAGGACTATGGTTTTCGTAAAATTCTCATTGACAGCCAGGATGTGTGGTTTTAAGTTATAATCTGTTTTTTTTTTTTAGCCCGGACTATGGTTTTCGTAAAATTCTCATTGACAGCCCTGATGTGTGGTTTTAAGTTATAATCTGGGGTTTTTTCTGAGCCCGGACTATTGCTTTGGGTAAAAATCTCATTGGTAGCCATGATCTGGAGTTTTAACTTATAATCTGGGGTTTTTCTGAGCTGTGAATATGGTTTTGATAAAATTCTCATTGGCAGCCCTGGTCTGGGGTTTTAAGTTATAATCTAGGGGTTTTCTAGGCCCAGGCTAGGGTTTCCGTAAAAATCTCATTGACAGCCCCGATATTGTGTTTAACTTATAATCTAGGGTTTTTTTTCTAAGCCTGGACTATGGTTTTGTTAAAATTCTCATTGGCAGCCCTGATCTGGGGTTTTAAGTTATAATCTAGGGGTTTTCTAGGCCCAGGCTAGGGTTTCGGTAAAAATCTCATTGACAGCCCCGATATTGTGTTTAACTTATAATCTGGGGTTTTTTTTTCTAAGCCTGGACTATGGTTTTGTTAAAATTCTCATTGGCAGCCCTGATCTGGGGTTTTAAGTTATAATCTAGGGGTTTTCTAGGCCCAGGCTAGGGTTGCGGTAAAAATCTCATTGACAGCCCCGATATTGTGTTTAACTTATAATCTAGGGTTTTTTTTTCTAAGCCTGGACTATGGTTTTGGTAAAATTCTTATTGATAGCCCTGATCTGGGGTTTTAAGTTATAATCTAGGGGTTTTCTATGCCCAGGCTAGGGTTTCGGTAAAAATCTCATTGACAGCCCCGATATTGTGTTTAACTTATAATCTGGGCGTTTTTTTTTCTAAGCCTGGACTATGGTTTTGTTAAAATTCTCATTGGCAGCCCTGATCTGGGGTTTTAAGTTATAATCTAGGGATTTTCTATGCCCAGGCTAGGGTTTCGGTAAAAATCTCATTGACAGCCCCGATATTGTGTTTAACTTATAATCTGGGGTTTTTTTTCTAAGCCTGGACTATGGTTTTGGTAAAATTCTCATTGGCCCTGATCTGGGGTTTTTTTTTTCTAAGCCTGGACTATGGTTTTGATAAAATTCTATTGGCAGCCCTGATCTGGGGTTTTAAGTTATAATCTAGGGGTTTTCTAGGCCCAGGCTAGGGTTTCCGTAAAAATCTCATTGACAGCCCCGATATTGTGTTTAACTTATAATCTGGGCGTTTTTTTTTTCTAAGCCTGGACTATGGTTTTGTTAAAATTCTCATTGGCAGCCCTGATCTGGGGTTTTAAGTTATAATCTAGGGGTTTTCTAGGCCCAGGCTAGGGTTTCGGTAAAAATCTCATTGACAGCCCCGATATTAAGTTTAACTTATAATCTGGGTTTTTTTTTTCTAAGCCTGGACTATGGTTTTGTTAAAATTCTCATTGGCAGCCCTGATCTGGGGTTTTAAGTTATAATCTAGGGGTTTTCTAGGCCCAGGCTAGGGTTTCGGTAAAAATCTCATTGACAGCCCCGATATTGTGTTTAACTTATAATCTGGGTTTTTTTTTTTCTAAGCCTGGACTATGGTTTTGGTAAAATTCTCATTGGTAGCCCTGATCTGGGGTTTTAAGTTATAATCTAGGGGTTTTCTAGGCCCAGGCTAGGGTTGCGGTAAAAATCTCATTGACAGCCCCGATATTGTGTTTAACTTATAATCTGGGCGTTTTTTTTTCTAAGCCTGGACTATGGTTTTGTTAAAATTCTCATTGGCAGCCCTGATCTGGGGTTTTAAGTTATAATCTAGGGATTTTCTATGCCCAGGCTAGGGTTTCGGTAAAAATCTCATTGACAGCCCCGATATTGTGTTTAACTTATAATCTGGGGTTTTTTTTCTAAGCCTGGACTATGGTTTTGGTAAAATTCTCATTGGCCCTGATCTGGGGTTTTTTTTTTTCTAAGCCTGGACTATGGTTTTGATAAAATTCTATTGGCAGCCCTGATCTGGGGTTTTAAGTTATAATCTAGGGGTTTTCTAGGCCCAGGCTAGGGTTTCCGTAAAAATCTCATTGACAGCCCCGATATTGTGTTTAACTTATAATCTGGGCGTTTTTTTTTCTAAGCCTGGACTATGGTTTTGTTAAAATTCTCATTGGCAGCCCTGATCTGGGGTTTTAAGTTATAATCTAGGGGTTTTCTAGGCCCAGGCTAGGGTTTCGGTAAAAATCTCATTGACAGCCCCGATATTAAGTTTAACTTATAATCTGGGTTTTTTTTTTTCTAAGCCTGGACTATGGTTTTGTTAAAATTCTCATTGGCAGCCCTGATCTGGGGTTTTAAGTTATAATCTAGGGGTTTTCTAGGCCCAGGCTAGGGTTTCGGTAAAAATCTCATTGACAGCCCCGATATTGTGTTTAACTTATAATCTGGGTTTTTTTTTTTCTAAGCCTGGACTATGGTTTTGGTAAAATTCTCATTGGTAGCCCTGATCTGGGGTTTTAAGTTATAATCTAGGGGTTTTCTAGGCCCAGGCTAGGGTTGCGGTAAAAATCTCATTGACAGCCCCGATATTGTGTTTAACTTATAATCTGGGGTTTTTTTTTCTAAGCCTGGACTATGGTTTTGGTAAAATTCTCATTGGTAGCTTTGATCTGGGGTTTTAAGTTATAATCTAGGGGTTTTCTAGGCCCAGGCTAGGGATTTGGTAAAAATCTCATTGACAGCCCCGATATTGTGTTTAACTTATAATCTGGGGTTTTTTTTTCTAAGCCTGGACTATGGTTTTGGTAAAATTCTCATTGGCCCTGATCGGGGGTTTTTTTTTCTAAGCCTGGACTATGGTTTTGATAAAATTTTCATTGGCAGCCCTGGTTGCAATAGATAAACAGTGTGAAGCCGTATGGATGCAATAAAGATTAACACCCACCCCTCCCTCCTCGCCCCTCCCACCCACGCATAGGTAAGGTCAGCACCTTTCATACCCTCATAACAAGCTTTCCCTATCTACTTACTAAAGAAAACCATTATTTTAATACTACATAAAAAAAAGAAAAAAGATCCAAAACAACAAAATTAAATTAAAATTGAGATAGAACCTTATTAAAAAAAACCCACAACATTCTTATTATTAAATCAACTTAACTGAAGTCAGTCTTCTTTGAAATCTATATGAGATTTTTTCAACCTTCCTTTGTTTATAAACCTCTGCAAAGCTACCTTATCATTTATGCTCCCCTATTACCTTTAAAATTTAACTTCACGTTTTTTAAAGACGTTAAATTAATGGATAATTAATTAACAACATACTTTATAAGTCAATTATCAATTTGATTAAAGGTATGTAATTTGATCTATTATAATTATGTACTAATTAGCTTCAGTGACATGAGAAATTCAGTAATTATGCGTAGTTAACTGTCTTGAAAGACAAATTATGTTAATTATTTTTCGTAAAAAAAAAGTGTTTGTAAATAAATAGAAGAAAATATGATGAATTAATTCATTGCCTTTTTTTTTAATAATAATTCGGCGGAATGACGGAGGCTTCACTGGGCAGCGGGTAACTGGGACCGTACGCATGGACCTAAAAACTCTACTCTCCTATTGTAACGAATATATATATATATATAAAGATTTCACATAAACACGTGAAATAACAATCAATGTTCAAACCACAATATGAAATGGGAAAACAAGACTAAGATCTTTCAACCGTAACAAGTGGTCTTCGTCAGAGTCAAAAACCTAACTGATCTTAGTCTTGTTTTCTCATTTCATATTGTGGTTTCATCATTGATAGTTGTTCCACATGTTTATGTGAAATCTTTATGTATATATATATTATTAAAAAAAAGCGAGAAAGAAGCCTGGTCCCGTCCCGACCCGGCCCGAACGTAATAATTGACATTTTCGGCCCGACCCGACCCGAACGTAATAATTGACATTTTGGGCCCGACCCGACCCGAACGTAATAATTGACATTTTGGGCCCGACCCGGCCCGAGTTTCGGGTCGGGTTTTAGGATCTTACCTCTAAATCTGAACAAAATATTCTGAACAAGGACTGTAAATAATACTGTTAGTTATTTAATAACGGACACATCTGATAATTTGATAAACATAAACTGAGTTAAAACTTCAGTTAAAATAACTTACTTATGTAAAAAAACTCTCCGAAAAATTAAAAAAAAACTTGAATGACAATATACATGTGGCAAAATTGCACATAGAAAAAGAAAAGCAGTATACAGTTTAATTTATTCCAAAATCAAATTCACCATTCCTACATCCTCATGAGAAAAACGAGAGAGTCCTCGTGGAGTGCATCTTAAAGAGGAAGTTAGTCTTTTGTTCCCGAACATTTACGATGTCAGGTACTCATTAAAAAGCCATACTTTATTTACAAAACAATAATATAGTTTATCAAATCAATTGTAATGACTGTGATACAAAATACATGAGGATGTATTTGGGAAAACCAGTAAATACTTAGCAAATAAGATCTTGCGATATAAATCAGACATTACAGGGCACAAAATAATATGCGCTCTACCAAAACACGCGAACTTCCAAAAAAAAATAACTTTGATTTTCAAAATCCTGTTATAAGAGATAAAGAAAAACACACCCAGAAGAGACATGTAAAAGAAATGATTCATATAGGAAAAAATCTGGAGTGGCCTACACTCTACTTTACTATAAGTAACTTAATGTCAAATTTCTTGAGTATATAAAACATAACGTCTCATTTAAACATAACGCAAACATCTAAATTGGATATAATTATTAGCCTTTCATTCCTGAGGTAGTACAGATAGTGATTGAAGGACATATCAATTTATAAGCTTATTTTTGTACATCACAAATAATTTATTATTTGCAAATAATTTCATTAGTATAACTACAGCAGTAATAACATTTTTGAAAAACCAAAGTGAACATTTTTTGAAACTAAATATTCTCTTACAAGAGAACATGGCTTTTGTTCAAATAGCCAGTGGATTTCTTACAGCGTTTACTTGACATCCTTTTACATTGAATATTGAAGTAAAATTTTAAAATTTAAAACAGGAAAATACCCTTTTTTTTTCTCTGAAAAACATCTTAAACAGCGAAGAAAATGTTATTTTAAGGTGATTTGTTAATTAAAGATATACGATAATTACTATTAATCTCTAAACGAAAGATTTCAATTTTGAATTATCTTTTACATTTTTGGTTTTTAACAGAATTATTATACTGGGAATTTTATGGCTTCTTAGTATTTAATAAGATCATTTTCCTTCCCCTTTGTCAAATAACATATATACGAATTTTTTTTTAATGAGTGTTATCATTTACCTGCACAATATTATTCCTCTTACATCTCTTATAAGTCAATAATATATTTTCATTTTTCCATTAGAAACATCAATTTTATCTCAGTGGATTCGCTTAAAAAATTTCTAAGTCAATGTAAACAATGTAAAAAAATACAAAAATTTCGACAAGTATAGCAGGTGATCTCTTAGTCTAGGATAAACAAAGAGTTTTTATGAAATTGTGAATTTATTTTTTTATTTTTTTTTGTGAATTGCTAATTTTTTGTTCCATTTTTGGTCAAATTTTCATTTTTTTTAACGAGCCGTTTAGCGTCAAAAAATCATTTTCTGAAAACACAAATCGTACTGTAACGCCCCTTTAGCGAATGTAATTTTCGAAAAAAATATCTCAATTCATTCTCCACATAATGTTCTATTTTTAGGCATAGTTTCATTTTGACCCATCAAACAGTATGACTTGTATCGCTCTCACAAGGTTTGAGATTGAATTATAAGTCAAAATTTTTACATTTTATTGAAAAAAATATTTTCCCGTTGTTTTAAAATTCTGAATATATTTTTCGTTTGTTGCATTTGAAACCTCAAAGATAGTGTCAAAATTTCAAAACTCTAGGGTTATCAGTTTAGGAGAAATAAATGTTTTAAAAAAAACGGTTTTTGGCAAAAAAAGTGACTTTCCCATCATGCATAATTCTTCCCAAACAATAGGGATCTTCGTCTAAATGGGGCCCATTTTTGTGTAAAATATCAACTTGATCCATCAAAGATTCTGGACCGTAGCGTGGTAACAAGCAATGCTAACACACGCACCCACCCACCCACCCACCCACCCACCCACCCACACACACACAGACATCATCGTAAAAACGTCATAAAACGACTTCTGGTACCTCAAAACATGTAATTCCGTCAAAATCTCGAGATCGAATTTTTTCACGATCACTATACTTTACTTATAGTAAAGTAAAAATAATAAAAACCTGCAACTCTAGAATGGACATAGAAATTCAGCCAGAACCTTTTTTAACACATTTTTTAACAGTGACTTAAAATATCTTAAAGTAACCAAACCTAATAAAATATGTAGACAGTGGGTTTTTAAAATTCAGAAGAAGAAACACAACAGCACATGAATCATCCAGCACACAATAACATCAGAGGATGACTCCGCAACATAGTTATATGTATAGATATACAGTGTAGGTGCTCTATATTACTTAAACCGATCCCCTAGCAGGTAGTAACCAGCCGGTGTTTACCGGATTTTTATTTGATCGGTGATTCTACAGATAGTAGGACATTGGGAGTCCTAAATATGGCCTAACTCAAGTGCATTTCGAGTAGGGTTCTTTAACGAGTATCTGACATCGTACAGACTCCGGACCGACGGCTCAACGTCCTTCTCCGAGGGACGGCGTAGTCAGATTTTTTCACCTCCTGCGTGAATAAATCGAGGGCTAGGTGGGTATCGAACCCCAGACTACCAGCCCAGAGGCGAGTGCGTTAACTACTGAGCTAACCTGGCCCCATATAGTGTAGGAAGGAGTATAGCCCCTTATAGCCCCAAATCCAGATGAATGAATGTTGTAAATATAACAGATTTCCATAGTAAGCAAATATCGATCTCTATAGTTTTGTGCAAATAAAAAACCGTATTTATAAGTGAGAATCCATAGATGTCATTATTGTACTCCTATATAAATATAAACAATAGGCCAAAATTGATATAGCAATAGTGCTGATTGTAAAAACATTATTTTAGCCCTGAAGTAGACATACATATATGTCGAAACTTTGGTGACAAAAGTGTTTCTAATACAGATCTAAACAACTCAAAAAAGTCTTAAAACTTATGAATAGTGGGTCAAGAAAATTTTTAGCCCTGAGGAAGACATAAATATATGTCGAAAAGTTGGCGAGAAAAGTTTTTCGAATACTGACCTAAACCACTCAAAACTTATGAATCAGGGTCAAGAAAACTTTTAGCCCTGAGGAAGACATAAATATATGTCGAAACGTTGGTGAAAAAGTTTTTCGACTGCAGACTTAAACAACTCAAAAAAGTCTTGAAACTTATGAATCAGTTCAAGAAAACTTTTAGCCCTGAGGAAGATATAAATATATGTCGAAACGTTGGCGAGAAAAGTTTTTCGAATACAGACCTAAACGACTCAAAACTTATGAATCAGGGTCAAGAAAACATTTAGCCTTACATGATGATTCAAAAATTACACGCCCTATGCAAGGAAAATTAATAAAATGAAAAAAAACAGCACCAGTTTTGATTTCCTTCTTTCATTTAAACAGTCAGTTTATAACAAAACAAAAAAAGTTGAGCAATTCTAACGTGTTAATTGTAGTTTGTATAATTAATTAAACATGCTTTAGATGTTAAGTTGAAATTTGTAAAAATAGTGGTTACCGGCTTTTTTTAGAGATATTCTCGTCGATTTAATGCCTGCATCTGAAAGGTTTTATTCCATTTAATTCAGTTATCTCGGCTTTTTACAAAAAAAAAAAAAGGAAAAGAAAGATTTTTAATTAAAGAACTTGTTCTAAAGTAATACAACTTTCCTTTGCCTGTTATTCAAGCAAGTTTTTTTTTTATTTCTTTTCTTAATGAAAATCTTGGATTCCTAAAAAAAAAAGAAAGGAGAATCTTTTAATAATATCTGTACCAACATTCCAAGAAAAAAAAACACAAAACTTTTCCTGTATTCCATTATGAGATTCATATAATTATTAGTAAAAGTATAGGAGTAAACTTATAGAAATGTTAAGAAAATGTTTATTTAAAAAAAAAAAATCTGGAGTGGTCTACACTCAATTTTACTATAAGTCAGACATGGGCAACTTTTGTCAACTGGGGGCCGCATTATATCATTTCTAAGTAATCACGGGACGCATTGTAGTTTCTGTGGTATTTGGATACTTACAGGTTATATATATAATGCATATATTGTATGGCCAGCACCTACAAGCTGAAAAGGTTTAAGGACTACCATACTGGTCTGTGACCGGGGTCGTCCCCCCCCGAAGGGGAAAAATGCCCTTTAACCCGAGCAGGGCCCTACCCTAAGGTAGGTACCAGTTACAAGGATTTTCCCAATAAAAATCCTTACCCACTGGTGGGGGTCGGGGCTCTAGCTCCCTAGTTGCTATGCAGGCAACCACCCGAGAAGATACTGCTCCTCACACAGCGACACATCACATACGATCATTTGTGTCTACTCTACCTGAGTAAGGAACCACAGCCACCACGAGTCCGTCCGCATGACGAGGCATGGGTGAAATCCTGTAATTAAGAGAAAGAAGAAAAATTAGAGCAAGAGAATGAAGTAGGAAACTAAAAACACCCATGGGCTTGGAAGCCTCGTCCCCGTGGTACCGATAGTATTTTAAGAGCACTCAGGTGGTACTCCGGACATAGTCCTACTGAACCTGCTATTGGGAGCAGGTAAGGGTCAGTGGCCCATTATAATGCATATATTTAGAAATACATACTATTAGATATATTAATGTATCAATATTTTTTAACTATTACTTAAACCGATCTCCTAGCAGGTGGCAACCAGCCGGTGTTTACCAGCTTTTTATTAGATCGGTGATTCTAAAGATTTTACGTTGGGAGTCCTAAATTTGGCCTAACTCAAGTGCATTTCGAGTAGCGATCTTTAACGAGTATCTGACATCGTACAGGCTCATTATTCTTATAATGAAAATAATTATTCATTTCTAATTATGTCATAATGATAATGAAGCAGTCATAACAACGCAATCCCCAAAGCTTAGTGCGTCATATAAAAAAAATTATGTTTTTTTTTTGAGCTAAACAATGTTACTGTTGAGCTGTCGCTTCCCAATGTTGTAATTTCATTCAAAAAGTTTCAACGAGCTGTTGCTCATTAAAAGGCAAAGGAATTTTTAATATTAAGATAGAATTCCACATAATCTCCGAAAGCCGCACAACTTCACGTGTTGGGCCGCATGTGGCCCACGGGCCGAGGTTTGCCCATGCCTACTCTAAGTAAAACCCTCTATCAGAAATAATAACAAATTAATATTCTTATTTAACTTATTTTAAATTGCCTAACAAATTTGTCAATCATGATGAAATTGATATATTTCTTAAAAAAAAAAATGTAAAGTCCTTACAATAGTTATTTATATATGATTGTGATTCAATAATGAAATGAAGCAGGTAACATTATCGTCTGTTGACACCTTATGATTAAGTAATTTAAAGTGCCAAAAATAAAATCAAATGGATTATCAGTTAGGCGTGAATATCTCAAAACGCATAAATGACTAGACATTTCTTTTTAACACTATTACTTCAATTAATTATTAAATGAAGAAAATAGTCTGTAGACTGGTGGATCCGGGGTTCAATACCCACTCCTGGCCATCGATTTAATTTGAATAAATCAAGGGTGACTTTTTGAAAAGAAATATACTTTTAATTGAATACTGATTTTGCTTTTATAAATTTTTAGGAAAAATAAAGACAGCTAAACTCTCACGTTGATTTCCTGATACAATACGTTGAAATTAAAATATTTTTATGTTGCAATATTTGAATTAAAAAAGTACAAAATTATACTAAATTCCAATCTGTAATTTTCAGTTTAAACCATCATCAGGAGAGATAACAGAGGGAAACTAAGCGAACTGGTGCAGAGATGTTTGATGTTCGAGACTGTAAGTGTATATATTAATTTTTTATATGTTTCATAGTCTATATTGTACTTATATACACCCGCCAGGACCTTGTACAAAACATCATCATTTTAAAGCAAATTAATGACCCATCCAGACTACAAATATATGAAGCCATGAAAATCATGAAACCTAACCAATTAATTAATCGTCAACACATCGGGGTTTCACGAACACTGCAGCTACTAGGTGACCAACCACCAGCTACTCGCCAAGCCAACAGCCAGTCACCGCCCAATACACACACACACACACACACACACACACACAACCAAAAACTCACACATGCACATGCACAGACATAAACACACAACGCAAAATAAAAGAATATCCAAAAAGAATTATACAGATAGCCAGAAAAAAAACTCGCAGTAAAGTGAAGAATACTATGAAGTTTAAATAAATGGAATATTTCATCCCTGGAATGATTTTAAACTGACTTTATTAATAACTAAAGTGAGCTCACATGAATTGATAAATAACTTGGGATTTATCTTTTTAAATATTCATTTCTCTAATGTGAAGTCCATTACTAACCATTCATTTCCAATCCATAAGTCAAAAGTACATCATCTGTAAATAATCAACTGAGATTTATTTCCTGCACGCAAACTTTATTTTTAGCTTCATTAATCCTATTAAATAAAATAAAATAAAAGAGAGAAGAGGTATTGCCGTCAGTTTTAAATTTTGATATCTAATTTTCAATGAAAAAGAAATATTTTTGTATCTTCTGAAGCAAATCAAATAAGTCTCGTAAAGTGTTTATATATATATATATATATATATATATATATATATATATATATTATATATATAGATAGATAGATATATAGACGCAACGGGTTACTTGCCGTTGCGTCTACAACGTGCTTGGTCTCCCATTCTCTTTTCTCCTGAAGACGGATTACCCGAAAATTTGAGTCTGTAAGTGTGTTTCCCTACTTTGTGTGTTGCTCTTTGTTCATCTTGAACTCGTATATATATATATCAATGATCAAACCACAATAAGAAATGGGAAAACAAGACTAAGATCTTTCAACCGTAACAAGCGGTCTTCGTCAGAGTCAAAAACCCAACTTGGGTGTTGGGTTTTTGTCAATTGGATCAGTTGACAAGTCATTTCTTTAAGCTTTTGAGTTAAAACTTAAAGTAGGGACAACAATTATGCTGTTACTAAACTTGAGTTTAGTTGCACAAAAATGTGCAACGGGACATGAATCTTCGTCTTTCTCTGACGAAGACCGCTTATTAGGTTGAAAGATCTTAGTCTTGTTTTCCCATTTCTTATTGTGGTTTGATCATTGATTGAAATAATATATATATAATATATATATATATATTTTTTGTGTTGTGGGGTTTTGTGGTGTGTGTGTGTACGTATATGTCCAAGCAGAACATCTAAAAAATTCTGAAACAAATATAATCAGTTAAAATAAAATTCAAATAAAATGTAACTCCTTTTGATTTATTTTAGTTAAAATTTTGGTTCCTTTATATAACTTCAAAAAAATGTTTATACATTTTGTCTATATATTGTAGATGTGCCTGATGATGAACAATAATGGCTCGAAACGCTTCATAAAATACATTTCTTGTGATAAAGTCATAATATATTTCCCTCACTATTAATTATTTTTATTTTAAAAAGATGCGATTAAATTTATTAAAGCTATTCCATTGCAATTAAAGATAGAAATGATAAATTTTATATTAAATAATTAAAATGGTAGGCACAAGTTGAAAGTGCTCTGGTAAATAATAAATAAAATGACGTCATCCTCTTTACTAGCTCTCCTGGTGGGAAAAGAAGAAAGCTTCTGTTCTCTTGTATTTCTTTTTCTTTAAACTCATTTAATGATAATTCATTCATTTTAAAGCGTTGGTTTTAATTTTTTAATATCTTAATTAATAATATTGGTTATTATCAATTAGTTATTCTAATTCATAATTACCGATCAAGGTATTAGGTGATAAATAATTAATTTCTTTTTTTTAAAAGAATTTTAAGCGTATTTCTGGTATATTTTGTATTTATAATGTGATCAATAGAATTCGTGTGGTGATATAGACGATTTTGAATTTTGAATTATTTATTTTGAGAAAACTATTTTAATAATGTATTTTAATAACATAGTAGTAATTATTGATTTGTTTCATATCAGCTTTTAAGGGGGCTCAGGGGTCCTTCTATAGGGGCGGCAGAGCCCCTGATCCCATATGCTTATCAAATGGCGTAGGCAACCGCAACAGTGGGCAACAAGGTTGGTTACGCTGTTGCGCGTAAATCAAGATCTATCATCTATTCAGAATAAATGACTTTTTGAACAAGCGATCCCCCCCCAGTAATAAACAAACAGGAAAAATCAACAAACAAGTTCTTACTTTCTTATCAAGCCGTATAAAGAACTTACAAGTCAGTAAACAGTGTAATTAGTGAGGAGTAAGCTGGTCATAATCCAACTGAATTATGCTATATTATTACTGAATATTATCCCCCCCCAGTAATAAACAAACAGGAAAAATCAACAAACAAGTTCTTACTTTCTTATCAAGCCGTATAAAGAACTTACAAGTCAGTAAACAGTGTAATTAGTGAGGAGTAAGCTGGTCATAATCCAACTGAATTTCTTGAATCCGTAACTGCTCCTTGAATGCTTGCTGATGAGTTAAAACTTAAAGTAGGGACAACAATTATGCTGTTACTAAACTTGAGTTTAGTTGCACAAAAATGTGCAACGGGACATGACTCTGAATTCATGCTCTGCACAGATACGTCATAGAGGCTGATATCATGACTGGGTGTGGTACTGGGGAGTTATAGCATTGATCCTGAGCAACTATTCATTCAAACAGTTACAATTTCCCTTCAGCAAATTTTCCAGTGACGTAAATAAGTTGGAAGAGTAATCTCCCTCTACGGTAGGAATTGAAGTGAGTGAGACCAAGTGTTTCTCACATGGTCAACTCTATGTTACTTGCTCAAGAGTCAGAGGTTCCATCTCTCTGTTCTATCACATACATCAGTGTTTCCCAAACTTTTTCGAGTGAACGACCCCTTGGGTCCATAAACCTCTAACTCGACACCCTTAAATAATAATCAGATTCCTAGACTAAATAACCAAATGAGTATCATTTCTAATAATTAAATTAAAATAAATACTAATCGAATATTTATTTAGAATCTAATAGATATATTGTTTCATAGCATTTTTATGCAAAAGAATGAATACACAATAAAAGAAACTTAGGTGAGAATATAATTTTAACATAAAAATGAATTATCAAAACAAATAATTTTAAGAAACTGTTTCCTAGAAGTTTACATGTCGTGTTTTCACTTAAATATAGAAATTATATTACATGAACATTTTCAATTTATAGAAATAGAATCCCCGCTCCTTTTTGCATTACCGCCCCCCGATATCAAAGCACCGCCCACTTTGGGAAACACTGATGTACATGAAAGACAGACAGCTAATGTAGTGTATACAGTTACTTAACACTGTACATAATAATAATACTTTTTACTATTCTATAATTTCTAATAATATTTTGGAATATCATTTCAGAATTTTTGTAAAATACCCCTCAAAGACAGTCACTTGCAGTAAATAAATGAAAAAACAGAGAGACATTTTTCAAAGGCTGGACTTATTTCTCTAATATATAAAACGTAAAGATAACTTGAAATGAGTCAGTTCTAAGCAATATGCAGATAAAACCTTTGTTTTATTTGTATAGATTGAAACCTTATTGCATAATAATCTTGAAAAGAAAGAGATTGTATTATTATTTTTTACTCTGATAGTAAAGTATTTATTATATTACTTAGGATGGTCTTTTTGCGATAACTTTAGAAAATAGGATGGTCTTTTTGCGATAACTTTAGAAAATAGGATGGTCTTTTTGCGATAACTTTAGAAAATAGGATGATCTTTTTGCGATAACTTTAGAAAATAGGATGATCTTTTTGCGATAACTTTAGAAAATAGGATGGTCTTTTTGCGATAACTTTAGAAAATAGGATGATCTTTTTGCGATAACTTTAGAAAATAGGATGATCTTTTTGCGATAACTTTAGAAAATAGGATGATCTTTTTGCGATGAATTTAGAATAAAAAGAGGGTAAGAGAGATGGGAGTGGTAATTCTAACTTATGAAGAAAGAGATTCATTAAATTAAAACAACTGATTTAAAACTATTTAAAAAAAAAAACGAAAAAAAATTCAACATATGAAATAAATGGCAACACTAACATACAAAATGTTGTTTTAACATAACACATCCACTAAGACATAGATAATACACATATCCTGAAAAGAAAACCTATAAGAAATGATAGGTTTATATTTTAAATGATAGAAACCAAAATAAATAAGCCAAATAATTTATTTATCTATAGGTTTAGAAGAGTAGTATGTTTATGCTCGTTCTGCACCATTAAATTCGACTGTTTCGTTTAACTGTTTAAACATTACCTTATATCTTATTCGAAGACCGTTTCCCTTCTATTTCCTTCATTTTATGATATCATTAATACTGAATTCAGTTTTGTTCAATCTAATGGAATTTATTTATTGATAGTTTAACTTTTAGTTTTTTTTTTCAAAGTATAAAAGCAATTTTGTTTCTTCTTTAAATAGAAAACCATTTTATTCATATATATGGTAATTTAAAAGACAAAAAAAGGTAGTTATATATATATATATAAATATTGATAAAACTATCGACCATGGAATAGAAACAAAACTAAAGTTTATCGGAACTACAGTTTAATTTGAACCTGAAGAACTGACCGACTCCCAATAAACTTTAGTTTTATATATATATATATATATATATATATAAAAGGTATTGTTTTCTTGACCACAATTACTAACAATTTACTAATAAACTAAATGGAAAAGGTGATTCCAAATATTAACCCTGACTAAATTACGAGAAGAAAAAAAAGTGTTTATATATATAGATAGATGATAATAAAATGCGATCCAAAAAGACTGATAAACTTAAAATAAATTGTGATACATAGAAAGAAACGTAACAGAGGACTAACTTTTCAGGATTTCCACCACCATAACGGTAGAAATATTAAAAAGTTAGTCCTTTGTTATATTTCTTCTTTCTATGCATCAGTTTATTTTCAGTATATATATATTATATATATATATATATATAGGTGTATAATGTAATCGGGATTCGGTCAATTTTCCAGGATCAAAATCAAACTCTCAATGCCGACGTTTCGGTTTTATTTAAAACCTTTTTCATAGGCAGAAGTCAGAATTTTTGAATTAGAAAAATGATGAAATTTACATTATATAAAATGTATGTAAATGAATGACCAGTTAGTCTGGTCCAAGTTTTTGACCAGTTAAGATGTTAGTTCACTAACTATCTATTGTTACTTCATTTTATATAATGTAATTTTCGTCATTTTTCTAATTCAAAAATTCTGACTTCTGCCTATGAAAAAGGTATTAAATAAAACCGAAACGTCGGCATTGAGAGTTTGATTTTGATCCTGGAAAATTGTCCGAATCCCGATTACATTATACACCTACGATTCTATCGTATTCTATCCAACGGTTGATATATTATTAAATTATATATATATATATTATATATCAATGATCAAACCACAATATGAAATGGGAAAATAAGACTAAGATCTTTCAACTGAGTCAGTTGGGTTTTTGACTCTGACGAAGACCGCTTGTTACGGTTTAAAGATCTTAGTCTTGTTTTCCCATTTCATATTGTGGTTTTATCATTGATTGTTATTTCACGTGTTTATGTGAAATCTTTATATATATATATATATTGTAATAATAATGTAATATGTATTATAACATATATAATGTATATATTATATGTTATAATAGTTATAATAATAATGAATATACATATATTGTAATAAAACAAACAAAGAAAATGAATATTTCAAAACATTTTCGATTACTGTTACATACAACATGACAATAAATGGTTCAGACATATATATGTATGTATTTTTATATAAGAGAATTCTAAGATAACCTCAGCAAGGGGTAAGGACATGCGCTTGCTTCTTGCTTTCGGAGAGTCATCTTTCTCAATCAATCAGTGTGCGAACAGCCAAGGATTCTATTCATTCTCACCCTACCTACTATTCTGCAGCGATATAAAGACAGAGGCACAACTGTTGATGAAAACAACAGATATAATTTTCATATATTTGTTATTATAATTTGAAAAATAATATTGTAATTACATTGGGGGGTGAATTGCATGAACTACGTCTCCATACAAGAAAAACGTTTCAAACACTTAGTGCTTCTTCTTCAGGTTAACATATGAACTCTTGAAAATCGATCTACGGGAATGACTTGGGAAGTATAGTCCATGTTATGATATTTCCATAGATCGACTCTTAAGCTATTAATTATTAACTTAATCATTAACTTAAGATATTAATAATAGAAGTGATATTACTAATTTAAGTAATATTTATTCTGGAGTGTTGTGCTGAGTTTTAGTGAAATTTGATTTATTTAGTTCCCTTGAGTGAACAGTGTTGAAGTTATTTGTAATGCTATCTTATTAGTCTAGTCGAAGGTTTTGTCCGGTTAACATTGTTGTTCCTTTAAATAATGTAAATTTCATTTTCTTTTGTAAGTAATAGTGTTTTATGTATCTCTGAAATATTTCTACTTGTAATATTCATAAGTTGTAACAATCCATTTTCATATTGTGTATATGTTTGATGTTGATATGTGATTTCTTATGATCCATTGTTTGTAGGCCTATGAAAAAGGTTTTAAATATAACCGAAACGTTGGCAAGGAAAGTTTATTTTTTTAACCTGGAAAATTGACCGAACCCCGATTAGAGAACACACCTACTATATATATATATATATATATATACACTGGAAAACAACCTGCAATTAACAGCCAGAGCGGTGGATTCACAAGAATTCTGAAGCTTCATGAAGGCAGTCAGAAGACAAACCAGTCAAGGAGAGGGAATGATGTCAATTGAATACCTTCCCAGACGCAAACGGTGGAAGGAAGGTAACCAGAACCCTGTTTACCTCCCTACCTGTTTATAACCTCCCTTATTACGAATATGCTTTGTTCACTTTGTGTGTAGTTTATTTCACTTATTGTTTAGATTTGTATTACTGTTATGTAAGTTATGAAACTACATTTATAAAAATATCCTTGTGAATGGTCGATGATGACTTAAACATGTTCGAGTATAGAAATAAAAATTTTGGATTACTGATATATCTTGATCCGAACTTTTGTTCGGAGGTGAGAAAATTGGAAAAATTAATCCGAAGAGGCGTTAGATTAAAAATAGGCATAGGTGTCAATAGAACACACACACATACACACACACACACACACACACACACATATATATATATATATTATATATATATATATATATATATGGAAAAAAGAAGACTACATCGATAAAAAGATTTCACGTGTTTATGTGAAATCTTTATATATATATATATTCACTGTTTCGTTATTGAGGGCTAGGTCAAATAAAAGAAAATAAACTCCTTTCTAGGCCGACGTTTCGATGTATTTGTACATCATCTTCAGGGCTAAAATTAGAGTAAGACTATAATACATTTATCAAAACAATCTACAACTCACATAGAGAAATAACACACACTTTTGTTTTTTAGCCCTGAAGATGATGTACAAATACATCGAAACGTCGGCCTAGAAAGGAGTTTATTTTCTTTTATTTGACCTAGCCCTCAATAACGAAACAGTGAATAGAATAGAAGAGGTCAATAACAATTTTTGACTTTTATATATATATATATATATATATATATATATATACCACAATTAAAAGAAACGGTCCAGCGGACTTTTTTACAATAAAATAAAAAACGAAGGAAACACACAGAAAGACACAGATATAACTCACATCGATATTTCGACAATCGTCGTCATCAGGAGGTGCGAAGAGCGAAGAGTCCCGCAGGAAGACAGGGCGGTACTCATATATATATATATATATATATATATGTCAATGATCAAACCACAATAATAAATGGGAAAACTGTTTTCCCATTTCTTATTGTGGTTTGATCATTGATTGTTATTTCACGTGTTTATGTGAAATCTTTATATATATATATATATATATATATATAATGCTTGAGCTTTTGGAATGATACCATAACGTCCATGGATAGACGACATGCTTAGATTTTTTTTAGTCTAGTAAAAAAATCGTTGTAAACCATCTGAATCTAACGCAGATTTCACAGTCTAGACAAGCATCTGCAGACCCATTACTCTATATTACATAGAAATTAAATTCAAGTTATAAACAAAATAATATGTATAATTAAAAACAAGGCACTGATTATTTTGGAATGGGAGTATTAATCATGAAATTGGCTTAAAAACCACTTTGAGTAAGTGTAAAACAATGTAAAGGACTTTTGTTAGTATATACAATTAATCAGAAAGCCCAATTTATGCTTTGCTATATTAATTAATTATGAATTGTAATTAGAAAAGAGGAAATCAATTTTAAAGTTAAATAAACAACAACTCCAACAACAAAAAGGAAAAAGAAAATATAATGAAATGCTATCTGGTTTTTGCATTTAATTCTCTATATTTTTGAAGTTTAAATATGAATACAAATTGTTTTTGACTGAAAATGGGCGCGGATGTTTGAGTTTATTGATTGTCAGGGGGGGGGGGGGGGGGTAGGAGGGTGGAAAAGTTAGGAAGTTAATCTCTGCTACAGCACTTCGGTTTGGAAACCCTAATAGAACAGAGACTTACAGGAAGGGAGGAAATTTCACTTCTTACAAACCTCCCCCCCTTCACAGTGCAATCTTCATTTTGTCTATCCATCATTTTAACTTTATTTTACTAAATTAAAATCATTTTAGGTTTACTGTCACAGAAGTCATCAGAAAGTAGTCATTATATATAAATAATATAATCGCGAATATCATGTAAGAAGTTAGCTATGAAGAAGAAATATCAGAAGTTAACTATAAAGAAGAGGTATTAGAAATTAAACTATGAAGAATAAATATTTGAAGTTAAGCTAAGAAGAAGACTTTTAGAAGATAAACTAAGAATAAGGAATTTTTGAAATAGCTATGAAGAAGACATATTAAAAGTTATCTATGAAGAAGAAATATTGTAAATTAGTTACGAAGTAACTATTATTGTAAAAGTCATACAAGTTAGCTATGAAGAAGAAATATTAGATGTCAGAAATAAAAAAGAAATATTTGTAGTTAGCTATGAAGAACAACATCTTAGATGTTAGCTATAGAGAAGAAATATTTAAAGTTTGCTATGAAGTAGAAATATTAGACATTAGCTATGAAAAAGCAATATTTGAAGTTTGCTAAGAAGAAGAAATCATGGAAGCTAGCTATGAAGAAGAAATATCGAAGTTAGCTAAAAGTACTGTGTAAAACTATGGTTTTTGATTCCGAAGTAGACTCTGTTTTCTGTTATTTATTATATTTGCTATTTTGCTGGAAACACGCTTCCAGGTACTGTGAATCCATTTTTTGTCATACTATATTTGTAAAAAAAAATGTAAACTAAATTCACAGAAAGAAAACACATAAAAGAGATCGCAAAAACCCAATACTATATTATGATTGCATCGTGATAAAGTAGAAGAATGTAAATCGCTGTGTAGACAGTGACCACTCAACGCTTCTGCTAGTGAGTGAGTGAGTGCGTGAGAGAGAGCGAGAGAGAGAGAGAGAGAGAGAGAGAGAGAGTGACAGGGATGGTGAAAAAAATCATTCACATAGCACACACACACAATACATGGACACACAGATTGCGTATTTGAGAGAGAGAGAGAGAGATTGTGAGAGAGAGTGACGACTCTACGGCGAAAATCGTCACTTGTCTTCGGAGTGACTCACATCTTTCTACCTAATAACGAGGCAATCGAAATATAGCACTGAATCTTCGTGAATATCTCTTATGTGTGTTCTTTTGGCAAATTTAGTTTATATAGTTCGTGAAATCATTTCGTTTAATTGCTTAAAAAAAATACCAAAACAAGATATACATACTAAAGTTATGATATTTTTAAACGATTAAAAGTGCATTGAATCCATGTTTTCTTTTATATAAGTAAGTTAAATACCGTAAAATAGTTTAGAAAAGTCTATTAAGAAAAAGGGAAATTCAATTCAGAGAGAATCAAATTGTTTATTCTGTATTGGTTTTCAAATGGTTCAGTTT
>JAPFBL010000619.1:397500-446560 GCA_026182355.1 Hermatobates lingyangjiaoensis
ACCATGATAAACGAAAAACGGTCCGGCAGGACAGATAACAATTAAAATAAATAGTGAAACATAACAAAGACTCACTTTTCAATATTTCGACCGTAATGGCGGTCAACTCCATTGACTGTCGTCTTTCCGTCAATTCACTTCTTCTCCTGAGGACGACCGCCATTACGGTTGAAATATTGCAAAGTGAGTCTTTGTTATGTTTCAGTCTATGTGTCACTGTTAATTTTAAGTATATATATATATGCAAAGTAAAATTATAGAATCATCCGCTGACAAGCATAATTGAACAAAAAAGCTCTAGGTGTTGAAAATCAAAAAAAAAAAAAGAAAAAGAAAGGTAGATTGTGGATTTGAGAGGTTTGTTAGCGGAAGACTAATCAGTTTAGTGCGGGGGCAGACATCAAGGGCGGCATAATGAATCCTGAGAGACCAATAGGACACAAGGGCCTCCGGGGACTCTGCCACCCGCATCTAATTCCCTCTAATTGCCAATTGGTCCAAATAGATATGCGTAACCGGCTGCCAACAACACCCTTTTCTTTTTTTTTTGTGTTTCTCTATTAAATCACTCGAACCGTTCTACATTTTAACTAAAACATGTAACTTATTTCATTTAAAACAGTTTTACACAAGTCCAATCTACTAATATATATATTTTATTGAAATCACTCGATTATATATTATCATTTATCATTATTGGAATATAAATAGTTTGTAATTTAAACCAACTGTTCTAATAAAATTTGGAGTGATCTACACTCATCTTTTACATGTATGTACTAATAACCTACATAACAACAAACTTTTGGAGTGGTCTGCACTCACCTATTACCTGTTCTAATAACCAATGTAACAACAGATTTAGATCCGCCTACACTCAACTTTACTATAAGTAAACATAATATCAGATCTTGGGTACCTAATACATAATGTCCCATTTAGGCATAATATAAATGAGAGAGGCTTATTTGTCTTTCATTTCTAGAGATAGTAAATTCATTTCTAGAATTCAAAATTTTGATAATTTATGTCGATGTTTCAGAAGATGACATGACTTTAATAGAATAAATTTAAATTTCTGTATAAAAATAAATATTAAACAAAAATATGTAAATCTACTTAATGTACTTGAAACCCTCTCCCGAAAATAAACCCTAGCACGGATTTTGATCTAAAAATAAAGTAAGACAGTCTCTTATTTTCGGAAAAAGACGGTATGTTGTGTTTAACATTTCTGTTTATCACACAATAAGCGGTGAATTTATGGAAGGAGATGATGAACGTAAGACGTAGGAAGTGAAAACGAGATGTCACGAAGTTAGTGGGCCAGTTTCAAGCGTTGCAGTACAGTAAACCAGCCACATGTTGCTTCTCCAACCAATTACTGGACGAAGTGTTAAAACTATTTCCCCGAAGGCACTTCAAGGAAACAGCTATTTACAACAAAATTAACCTGTAGCATTATCCACATACTTATAAAACTCTGTTGATTTTGATTACTTGATATGTTTGTACATAAGTTAAACTAAGGATACCTGTTAATTATAGTAAATGCAAAATTATTTAAATTAATATTATCTCTAGAAGGGACGAAAAGTAACTTGTTACAACTAGTTTTCATGTAATAATGTAAGAAATTTAATTTCCGTACTTAAAAATAGGGCAATATTGAAAAAAGACGGGGAATAATGAAAAAAACAAGGCAATAATGAAAAAAGACGGGGAATAATGAAAAAACAAGCCAATAATGAAAAAAGACGGGCAATAATGAAAAAACAAGCCAATAATGAAAAAAGACGGGGAATAATGAAAAAACAAGGCAATAATGAAAAAAGACGGGGAATAATGAAAAACAAGGCAATAATGAAAAAAGACGGGGAATAATGAAAAAACAAGCCAATAATGAAAAAAGACGGGGAATAATGAAAGAAACAAGGCAATAATGAAAAAAGACGGGGAATGATGAAAAACAAGGGAATAATGAAAAAAGACGGGGAATAATGAAAGAAACAAGGCAATAATGAAAAAAGACGGGGAATAATGAAAGAAACAAGGCCATAATGAAAAAAGACGGGGAATAATGAAAAATCAAGGGCATAATGAAAAAAGACGGGGAATAATGAAAAATCAAGGGCATAATGAAAAAACAAGGGAATAATGAATAAAAACGGGGAATAATGAAAATAACAAGGCAATAATGAAAAAACAAGGGAATAATGAATAAAAACGGGGAATATTGAAAAAACAAGGGAATAATGAATAAAAACGGGGAATAATGAAAAAAAACAAGGCAATAATGAAAAAAAAACGGTGATATAATTCAGGTGGCAGGTTGTCCAACCAAATTATTTTTTTGATATGGATTTTTAGATAGGAAGTTTAATGAGTTTGGGAAGTGTAAGGGGTGGGAAGCCTGATTTTTAAATCCAGTTGTATTAGCTAACTAATCCAGTTGTTTACATACTTGTATTTTAGCCTTCATTTTGAATGATTAAAAGTGATTATTAATTTTTTTTATATTAATAAACACTTGATAAATTATTATTATTATTATAGAGCCTTTCCAGGAGATAAACTATTTATCATATTACCTTTACCAATAACGGCTTTAAGAATAAATAAAAATGAAATACAAATTCTCTTAACATAATGAAAATGAGTAACTCCAGATGTGAAATCTATCCCTGATATAGAATAAAACTAATCAGTTGTTTTCGACGAAAGATCTTAGTCCCATTTTTGTAAATTTAATTGTTTAGACGTTTTAAATTTAATTGTTTTTTTCTATTTAATGTATTCACTGTTAATTCTTGTTGTACATATATAATAAAACAAATTTTATCAGGAACCGGTCAGTTTTCCAGGTTAAAATCAAACTTTGAAAACAACTTTTTGATTTAAAATTCCTATTTGGAACATCCATATTAACCAGATCAATGAAACTCCGAAAATATCTCTATTTTTCCGAAACTCCGAACACAAAAGTCAGCTTAAATACGAATGTTCTAAGGTAATATTATAAAGATACATTCCTTTCATTATGTTATTCTATGGTGGGCAAGATAAATAGAATATTTCAATTTCCATGTTTTGTTTCTTTTAAATATTAGAATTAGTAATAATACATTCCGTCATACGTCATAAAGTCTCTGAAAAGCTCCACCGGTTTTGGGTCCGTCTGGATCCCATCTTCAAGAGCACCTAACTGGCTGTGAAGGTTCTCTTGAAGATGGGATCCAGACGGACCCGAAACCGGTCGAGCTTTTCAGAGACTTTACGAGGTATGACGGAATGTATTATTACTAATTCTAATATTACTAACCTTAGTGGAACTAACCCATTAACTATATCTTTTAAATTTGTTTGATTATGTATATACTTTGAATTGATGTTTTATTTATTATTTCACAAACTAAATAATATTTTTTTAATTTTAAATGAGTTTTTGTTTTACTAAATATACTTACTGTGTATTTATCTTGAATCATCTTAAGAATACTATATCATAAGCTTGATGACATACATATAAGTATCTTTCTTTCCATGACTTAATACAATAAGCAGCAGTAACAGTTATTCCTGACAATCAAGTTCTCGTGAATTTATGAACTATTGCTATAATTTCTTAGCACAGAGTGACACAAGGGTCCATAGATCTATAAAACTACATAAATATCCTTTCTCACCAGTCTTTCTTTCATGAGTAAAAAACAAACAAAATGAAAATTGAATCTTCTTTAAAAACCCTAAAAAAACAAGCCATGCTAACATACTCACTCACTCGTCACCCACCCACCTACCCACACACCCACCCACCCACCCTCCCACCCACCCACCCACCTACACCCACACACCCACACCCACACACCCACACACACACACACGCGCACACACACACGCACACACACACACACACACACACACACACACACACACACACACACACACACACACACACACACACACACACACACACACACACACACACACACACACACACACACACACACACACACACACACACACACACACACACACACACACACACACACACACACAAACATTATCGCAGAACATCATAAAACGACTTCTGGGATCTCAAAACATATATAAGTCAAAATCTCGAGATTGAATTTTTTCACGAGCACTATACTTTACTTATAGCAAAGTAAAGTACTTATAGCAAAGTAAAAAGTTAATTAAACCAGTTGAAAGAAATATCTAAAAGCAAAAAAATAAAAGAAAGAGTTTTAAAAGATTTGTAATAATAATGCTATCTCTTCTTCTGTCAAACGAATTGAACGTGAAAAAAAAGAATACATTCATTCATTATTGACCTAATTAAAATTCATATATTATTTATCTTAATTCATAGATAAGTTGGTCAAGAATCAATTTTTACTTTATTTTAAATTAATGTATGTTTTAAAGTAATTTGAGTATTTCGTTTTTTATGTTTAATATAAATAAAATTGAGATTATAGAAGGGGTTCTCAATGGGGGTGAATTCTGTGTATTCAGGAGGTGAATTGTGACTGCAGTCAGTTTACAGAGTGAGGAAAGCTATTAAAGGTTATGACCTCTTAATTGTAAATTAAACAAATTGATTGAATTAATATTTTATGTATCCAACAATAATTGTAATGAGCATTTCATTTGTAACTTCTAAAATAAGCATAATCAATCTAAAGTTGTTAAAGTGTATTGACAATCTTGGAAAGAAGAGGGGGTGGGGGGTATGGCCAGAGGTGTGAATGTACTGTTCAAGACTGTACTGAACTATATATATATATATAATAAATTCAAAACGAAGGAAACACACAGAAAGACACAGACATAACTCACATCGATGTTTCGACCATCGTCGTCATCAGGAGGTGTGAAGAGCGAAGAGTGAATAGACCCGCAGGAAGGCAGGGCGGTTATATATTATATATATATATATATATATATATTCAGGTAACTCACCACAAATGAATAAAGATACTCGCTCTGAGGCCTTTCGTTTTCACGTCGTCAGAGAGCAAGTGAATACAAGTTGTAGGCAGGTAATGAATTATGATTTAAAGTTGGATTAAGATTGGCATCATTGACAGTATTTTTCTCTATTACAGTCGAAATAGTTTTGATTTGTCTAACGATTCCTTCAATTAAATCAAAATTCTTTACCTGCCTACAGCTTGTATTCACTTACTCTCTGACGACGTGAAAACGAAAGGCCTCAGAGCGACTATCTTCATTCATTTGTGGTGAGTTACCTGAATATTTATATCACGTGTTATTGTGACAATTTTGTATATATATATATATTATATATATATATATATATATTGAATTCTGGAAACCAATATCTCCAATATCTGTCATCCCGGTGGGAGTGACTTCAAGGAAGAGCTTCACTGAGTAATGGCTTTTGTTAGAGCCGGAAACAATAGAGTCCAAAGAGGAAAAGTAAAAACTATTTGGTCAAAAATAGCCGATCATATATATATATCTCACACTGGAAAGAAAAACAGGTAAACACACACACACACACAAAAAGACTCACAACGATATTTCGACATTCGTCGTCATCGGGCAGAAGTAGTCCCTTTGAGTAGCTGAAGCTAACTTATATATATAAATATATATAAGTATATATATAAATTCAATAATATATCAACCGTTGGATAGAATACGAGTAGGTGTATAATGTAATCGGGATTCGGTCAATTTTCTATATTTTTTCATAGCTTTGCTATAAACATTTTTTTACTTAAGCTATGGATAATACTAAAACTAACTGGGGAAGCCGACTTTGAGAGTGTTGTACCACGGAATATAAATAAGCAAGTCATCTTCTTCATCTGGCTGGAGAGAGTTTCTTAGAGGAATCTTCAAATAAACGACCAGCCACAAAAAAAATCAATACTTTTGAAATATTAATAATTCCATTTCGCTTATACTGTATATTAACTTGAAAAAAACGAAATATTTTATAATGTTTTTTCTATCCAATGAACTTGTAAACTTTCCATGGAAAATTGACCGAATCCCGATTACATTATACACCTAGTATATATATATATAGTACTTTCCTTAAAACTAGTCCTAATATTTTTAATTTAACTAAAATAAATTGAACTAAAGGAAGAAATCAGTGATTTTGAAAAAATTTACATTTTTAGGAGAACTTGTAAAGGTTTGACGTTTTTGAAGTGAAGTGAACAGGAAAAACAACAGTCAGAATGTTAAAAACTCATTTTGATATACAAATTTTAGATTTTTTTGTTAGCTTTTTATGATTTTAATTTTTTTTCTATTTTCTATTTTTAACCCCTCGAAATGACACCCCCTGGCACGTACCACGCCTCCCTCCCTCCCTCTACTTAATATGCCACTGAGTAAAGATATTTAACGAGTATTTGATATCCTTAAAACTTAGAAACGAGTTTTTTGCGTCTTTTCCGTCAATTGGAGCCTACAAGATTTTCTATTTCCCGATAAACAAAATTAAGAAAAACTACTAATAATAAATAAGTCACATATTTTAGAAAACTACAACGGCACTAAAAGCAAAACGGACTATAGTTATGGGCATTGGGAAACAACAAACAGACCAGGTCAATGCTGATAACAGAGATCATAAAACAACTTTTTTCGTAACAACATAATAACTTATTGTAGGAATGCTATTTTTTAACAAACAACAAACTTATATCATATTATCAACTTAAATCATTAACTCAAGACTATTGCAATCAATCATTGTGTTATATTTACTCATAATTGGAACAACATGACGAAAATTAACTCTTCAGACAAAAAAAGTTTATTATAAAACCATACATTTCAAACAATTTATGTTCATCTTCAGATTAATCATGCTTGAGAGGATGATAAAGACTGCTATGTCAGCCAGAGAGTACTTTTCATCTTCTTCTCAAAACAAATTAACCGGAAGATGAACACAAAGTGTTTGAAACTCCTAGTATTCTAATACACTCTATTTAATGAAGTTAATTTCCCCCCCCTGCTATTCCAATTATAATTAAATAACTAATTTATAACTATATATATTTTAAAAGGGTTACTTGTCGTTGCGTCTACAACGTGCTTGGTCACCCTTTCTCTTTTCTCCTGGGGTACTTGTCGTTGCGTCTACAACGTGCTTGGTCTCCGTTTCTCTTTTCTCCTGGAGTACTTGTCGTTGCGTCTACAACGTGCTTGGTCTCCCTTTCTCTTTTCTCCTGGAGTACTTGTCGTTGCGTCTACAACGTGCTTGGTCTCCCTTTCTCTTTTCTCCTGGGGTACTTGTCGTTGCGTCTACAACGTGCTTGGTCTCCCTTTCTCTTTTCTCCTGGAGTACTTGTCGTTGCGTCTACAACGTGCTTGGTCTCCCTTTCTCTTTTCTCCTGGGGTACTTGTCGTTGCGTCTACAACGTGCTTGGTCTCCGTTTCTCTTTTCTCCTGGGGTACTTGTCGTTGCGTCTACAACGTGCTTGGTCACCCTTTCTCTTTTCTCCTGGGGTACTTGTCGTTGCGTCTACAACGTGCTTGGTCTCCGTTTCTCTTTTCTCCTGGGGTACTTGTCGTTGCGTCTACAACGTGCTTGGTCTCCGTTTCTCTTTTCTCCTGGGTTACTTGCCATTGCGTCTACAACGTGCTTGGTCTCCGTTTCTCTTTTCTCCTGGGGTACTTGCCGTTGCGTCTACAACGTGCTTGGTCTCCCTTTCTCTTTTCTCCTGGGGTACTTGCCGTTGCGTCTACAACGTGCTTGGTCTCCCTTTCTCTTTTCTCCTGGGGTACTTGCCGTTGCGTCTACAACGTGCTTGGTCACCCTTTCTCTTTTCTCCTGGGGTACTTGTCGTTGCGTCTACAACGTGCTTGGTCACCCTTTCTCTTTTCTCCTGGGGTACTTGTCGTTGCGTCTACAACGTGCTTGGTCTCCGTTTCTCTTTTCTCCTGGGGTACTTGTCGTTGCGTCTACAACGTGCTAGGTCTCCCTTTCTCTTTTCTCCTGGGGTACTTGGCGTTGCGTCTACAACGTGCTTGGTCACCCTTTCTCTTTTCTCCTGGGGTACTTGTCGTTGCGTCTACAACGTGCTTGGTCACCCTTTCTCTTTTCTCCTGGGGTACTTGTCGTTGCGTCTACAACGTGCTTGGTCACCCTTTCTCTTTTCTCCTGGGGTACTTGTCGTTGCGTCTACAACGTGCTTGGTCACCCTTTCTCTTTTCTCCTGGGGTACTTGTCGTTGCGTCTACAACGTGCTTGGTCACCCTTTCTCTTTTCTCCTGGGGTACTTGTCGTTGCGTCTACAACGTGCTTGGTCTCCGTTTCTCTTTTCTCCTGGAGTACTTGTCGTTGCGTCTACAACGTGCTTGGTCTCCGTTTCTCTTTTCTCCTGGAGTACTTGTCGTTGCGTCTACAACGTGCTTGGTCTCCCTTTCTCTTTTCTCCTGGGGTACTTGTCGTTGCGTCTACAACGTGCTTGGTCACCCTTTCTCTTTTCTCCTGGGGTACTTGCCGTTGCGTCTACAACGTGCTTGGTCTCCGTTTCTCTTTTCTCCTGGGGTACTTGTCGTTGCGTCTACAACGTGCTTGGTCACCCTTTCTCTTTTCTCCTGGGGTACTTGTCGTTGCGTCTACAACGTGCTTGGTCTCCCTTTCTCTTTTCTCCTGGGGTACTTGTCGTTGCGTCTACAACGTGCTTGGTCTCCGTTTCTCTTTTCTCCTGGGGTACTTGCCGTTGCGTCTACAACGTGCTTGGTCACCCTTTCTCTTTTCTCCTGGGGTACTTGCCGTTGCGTCTACAACGTGCTTGGTCTCCCTTTCTCTTTTCTCCTGGGGTACTTGCCGTTGCGTCTACAACGTGCTTGGTCACCCTTTCTCTTTTCTCCTGGGGTACTTGTCGTTGCGTCTACAACGTGCTTGGTCTCCCTTTCTCTTTTCTCCTGGGGTACTTGTCGTTGCGTCTACAACGTGCTTGGTCACCCTTTCTCTTTTCTCCTGGGGTACTTGCCGTTGCGTCTACAACGTGCTTGGTCACCCTTTCTCTTTTCTCCTGGGGTACTTGCCGTTGCGTCTACAACGTGCTTGGTCACCCTTTCTCTTTTCTCCTGGGGTACTTGCCGTTGCGTCTACAACGTGCTTGGTCACCCTTTCTCTTTTCTCCTGGGGTACTTGTCGTTGCGTCTACAACGTGCTTGGTCACCCTTTCTCTTTTCTCCTGGGGTACTTGCCGTTGCGTCTACAACGTGCTTGGTCACCCTTTCTCTTTTCTCCTGGGGTACTTGTCGTTGCGTCTACAACGTGCTTGGTCACCCTTTCTCTTTTCTCCTGGGGTACTTGCCGTTGCGTCTACAACGTGCTTGGTCTCCCTTTCTCTTTTCTCCTGGGGTACTTGTCGTTGCGTCTACAACGTGCTTGGTCACCCTTTCTCTTTTCTCCTGGGGTACTTGCCGTTGCGTCTACAACGTGCTTGGTCTCCCTTTCTCTTTTCTCCTGGGGTACTTGTCGTTGCGTCTACAACGTGCTTGGTCTCCCTTTCTCTTTTCTCCTGGGGTACTTGTCGTTGCGTCTACAACGTGCTTGGTCACCCTTTCTCTTTTCTCCTGGGGTACTTGTCGTTGCGTCTACAACGTGCTTGGTCTCCCTTTCTCTTTTCTCCTGGGGTACTTGTCGTTGCGTCTACAACGTGCTTGGTCTCCGTTTCTCTTTTCTCCTGGGGTACTTGTCGTTGCGTCTACAACGTGCTTGGTCTCCCTTTCTCTTTTCTCCTGGGGTACTTGTCGTTGCGTCTACAACGTGCTAGGTCTCCCTTTCTCTTTTCTCCTGGGGTACTTGTCGTTGCGTCTACAACGTGCTTGGTCTCCGTTTCTCTTTTCTCCTGGGGTACTTGTCGTTGCGTCTACAACGTGCTTGGTCACCCTTTCTCTTTTCTCCTGGGGTACTTGTCGTTGCGTCTACAACGTGCTTGGTCACCCTTTCTCTTTTCTCCTGGGGTACTTGTCGTTGCGTCTACAACGTGCTTGGTCTCCCTTTCTCTTTTCTCCTGCGGTACTTGCCGTTGCGTCTACAACGTGCTTGGTCTCCCTTTCTCTTTTCTCCTGGGGTACTTGTCGTTGCGTCTACAACGTGCTTGGTCACCCTTTCTCTTTTCTCCTGGGGTACTTGTCGTTGCGTCTACAACGTGCTTGGTCACCCTTTCTCTTTTCTCCTGGGGTACTTGTCGTTGCGTCTACAACGTGCTTGGTCACCCTTTCTCTTTTCTCCTGGGGTACTTGTCGTTGCGTCTACAACGTGCTTGGTCTCCCTTTCTCTTTTCTCCTGGGGTACTTGCCGTTGCGTCTACAACGTGCTTGGTCTCCCTTTCTCTTTTCTCCTGGGGTACTTGTCGTTGCGTCTACAACGTGCTTGGTCTCCGTTTCTCTTTTCTCCTGGGGTACTTGTCGTTGCGTCTACAACGTGCTTGGTCTCCCTTTCTCTTTTCTCCTGGGGTACTTGTCGTTGCGTCTACAACGTGCTTGGTCTCCCTTTCTCTTTTCTCCTGGGGTACTTGCCATTGCGTCTACAACGTGCTTGGTCTCCGTTTCTCTTTTCTCCTGGGGTACTTGTCGTTGCGTCTACAACGTGCTTGGTCTCCCTTTCTCTTTTCTCCTGGGGTACTTGTCGTTGCGTCTACAACGTGCTTGGTCTCCCTTTCTCTTTTCTCCTGGGGTACTTGCCATTGCGTCTACAACGTGCTTGGTCACCCTTTCTCTTTTCTCCTGGGGTACTTGCCATTGCGTCTACAACGTGCTTGGTCTCCCTTTCTCTTTTCTCCTGGGGTACTTGCCATTGCGTCTACAACGTGCTTGGTCACCCTTTCTCTTTTCTCCTGGGGTACTTGTCGTTGCGTCTACAACGTGCTTGGTCTCCCTTTCTCTTTTCTCCTGGGGTACTTGTCGTTGCGTCTACAACGTGCTTGGTCTCCCTTTCTCTTTTCTCCTGGGGTACTTGTCGTTGCGTCTACAACGTGCTTGGTCTCCGTTTCTCTTTTCTCCTGGGGTACTTGTCGTTGCGTCTACAACGTGCTTGGTCTCCGTTTCTCTTTTCTCCTGGAGTACTTGTCGTTGCGTCTACAACGTGCTTGGTCACCCTTTCTCTTTTCTCCTGGAGTACTTGTCGTTGCGTCTACAACGTGCTTGGTCTCCGTTTCTCTTTTCTCCTGGGGTACTTGTCGTTGCGTCTACAACGTGCTTGGTCTCCCTTTCTCTTTTCTCCTGGGGTACTTGTCGTTGCGTCTACAACGTGCTTGGTCACCCTTTCTCTTTTCTCCTGGGGTACTTGTCGTTGCGTCTACAACGTGCTTGGTCACCCTTTCTCTTTTCTCCTGGGGTACTTGTCGTTGCGTCTACAACGTGCTTGGTCTCCCTTTCTCTTTTCTCCTGGGGTACTTGTCGTTGCGTCTACAACAGGCTTGGTCTCCCTTTCTCTTTTCTCCTGGGGTACTTGTCGTTGCGTCTACAACGTGCTTGGTCACCCTTTCTCTTTTCTCCTGGGGTACTTGTCGTTGCGTCTACAACGTGCTTGGTCTCCGTTTCTCTTTTCTCCTGGAGTACTTGTCGTTGCGTCTACAACGTGCTTGGTCTCCCTTTCTCTTTTCTCCTGGGGTACTTGTCGTTGCGTCTACAACGTGCTTGGTCACCCTTTCTCTTTTCTCCTGGGGTACTTGTCGTTGCGTCTACAACGTGCTTGGTCTCCGTTTCTCTTTTCTCCTGGAGTACTTGTCGTTGCGTCTACAACGTGCTTGGTCTCCCTTTCTCTTTTCTCCTGGGGTACTTGTCGTTGCGTCTACAACGTGCTTGGTCACCCTTTCTCTTTTCTCCTGGAGTACTTGTCGTTGCGTCTACAACGTGCTTGGTCTCCGTTTCTCTTTTCTCCTGGAGTACTTGTCGTTGCGTCTACAACGTGCTTGGTCTCCGTTTCTCTTTTCTCCTGGGGTACTTGTCGTTGCGTCTACAACGTGCTTGGTCTCCCTTTCTCTTTTCTCCTGGGGTACTTGTCGTTGCGTCTACAACGTGCTTGGTCTCCCTTTCTCTTTTCTCCTGGGGTACTTGTCGTTGCGTCTACAACGTGCTTGGTCTCCCTTTCTCTTTTCTCCTGGGGTACTTGTCGTTGCGTCTACAACGTGCTTGGTCTCCCTTTCTCTTTTCTCCTGGGGTACTTGTCGTTGCGTCTACAACGTGCTTGGTCTCCCTTTCTCTTTTCTCCTGGGGTACTTGTCGTTGCGTCTACAACGTGCTTGGTCACCCTTTCTCTTTTCTCCTGGGGTACTTGTCGTTGCGTCTACAACGTGCTTGGTCACCCTTTCTCTTTTCTCCTGGGGTACTTGTCGTTGCGTCTACAACGTGCTTGGTCTCCGTTTCTCTTTTCTCCTGGAGTACTTGTCGTTGCGTCTACAACGTGCTTGGTCTCCCTTTCTCTTTTCTCCTGGGGTACTTGTCGTTGCGTCTACAACGTGCTTGGTCACCCTTTCTCTTTTCTCCTGGGGTACTTGTCGTTGCGTCTACAACGGCTTGGTCTCCTTTCTCTTTTCTCCTGGGGTACTTGTCGTTGCGTCTACAACGTGCTTGGTCTCCGTTTCTCTTTTCTCCTGGAGTACTTGTCGTTGCGTCTACAACGTGCTTGGTCTCCCTTTCTCTTTTCTCCTGGGGTACTTGTCGTTGCGTCTACAACGTGCTTGGTCACCCTTTCTCTTTTCTCCTGGGGTACTTGTCGTTGCGTCTACAACGTGCTTGGTCACCCTTTCTCTTTTCTCCTGGGGTACTTGTCGTTGCGTCTACAACGTGCTTGGTCTCCGTTTCTCTTTTCTCCTGGAGTACTTGTCGTTGCGTCTACAACGTGCTTGGTCTCCCTTTCTCTTTTCTCCTGGGGTACTTGTCGTTGCGTCTACAACGTGCTTGGTCACCCTTTCTCTTTTCTCCTGGGGTACTTGTCGTTGCGTCTACAACGTGCTTGGTCTCCCTTTCTCTTTTCTCCTGGGGTACTTGCCATTGCGTCTACAACGTGCTTGGTCACCCTTTCTCTTTTCTCCTGGGGTACTTGTCGTTGCGTCTACAACGTGCTTGGTCTCCGTTTCTCTTTTCTCCTGGGGTACTTGTCGTTGCGTCTACAACGTGCTTGGTCTCCGTTTCTCTTTTCTCCTGGGGTACTTGTCGTTGCGTCTACAACGTGCTTGGTCTCCCTTTCTCTTTTCTCCTGGGGTACTTGTCGTTGCGTCTACAACGTGCTTGGTCACCCTTTCTCTTTTCTCCTGGGGTACTTGTCGTTGCGTCTACAACGTGCTTGGTCACCCTTTCTCTTTTCTCCTGGGGTACTTGTCGTTGCGTCTACAACGTGCTTGGTCACCCTTTCTCTTTTCTCCTGGGGTACTTGTCGTTGCGTCTACAACGTGCTTGGTCACCCTTTCTCTTTTCTCCTGGGGTACTTGTCGTTGCGTCTACAACGTGCTTGGTCACCCTTTCTCTTTTCTCCTGGGGTACTTGTCGTTGCGTCTACAACGTGCTTGGTCACCCTTTCTCTTTTCTCCTGGGGTACTTGTCGTTGCGTCTACAACGTGCTTGGTCACCCTTTCTCTTTTCTCCTGGGGTACTTGTCGTTGCGTCTACAACGTGCTTGGTCACCCTTTCTCTTTTCTCCTGGGGTACTTGTCGTTGCGTCTACAACGTGCTTGGTCTCCTTTCTCTTTTCTCCTGGGTACTTGTCGTTGCGTCTACAACGTGCTTGGTCACCCTTTCTCTTTTCTCCTGGGGTACTTGTCGTTGCGTCTACAACGTGCTTGGTCACCCTTTCTCTTTTCTCCTGGGGTACTTGTCGTTGCGTCTACAACGTGCTTGGTCTCCCTTTCTCTTTTCTCCTGGGGTACTTGCCATTGCGTCTACAACGTGCTTGGTCTCCCTTTCTCTTTTCTCCTGGGGTACTTGCCATTGCGTCTACAACGTGCTTGGTCACCCTTTCTCTTTTCTCCTGGGGTACTTGTCGTTGCGTCTACAACGTGCTTGGTCACCCTTTCTCTTTTCTCCTGGGGTACTTGTCGTTGCGTCTACAACGTGCTTGGTCACCCTTTCTCTTTTCTCCTGGGGTACTTGCCATTGCGTCTACAACGTGCTTGGTCTCCCTTTCTCTTTTCTCCTGGGGTACTTGCCATTGCGTCTACAACGTGCTTGGTCACCCTTTCTCTTTTCTCCTGGGGTACTTGTCGTTGCGTCTACAACGTGCTTGGTCACCCTTTCTCTTTTCTCCTGGGGTACTTGCCATTGCGTCTACAACGTGCTTGGTCACCCTTTCTCTTTTCTCCTGGGGTACTTGCCGTTGCGTCTACAACGTGCTTGGTCACCCTTTCTCTTTTCTCCTGGGGTACTTGTCGTTGCGTCTACAACGTGCTTGGTCACCCTTTCTCTTTTCTCCTGGGGTACTTGTCGTTGCGTCTACAACGTGCTTGGTCTCCCTTTCTCTTTTCTCCTGGGGTACTTGCCATTGCGTCTACAACGTGCTTGGTCACCCTTTCTCTTTTCTCCTGGGGTACTTGTCGTTGCGTCTACAACGTGCTTGGTCTCCCTTTCTCTTTTCTCCTGGGGTACTTGTCGTTGCGTCTACAACGTGCTTGGTCACCCTTTCTCTTTTCTCCTGGGGTACTTGTCGTTGCGTCTACAACGTGCTTGGTCACCCTTTCTCTTTTCTCCTGGGGTACTTGTCGTTGCGTCTACAACGTGCTTGGTCTCCCTTTCTCTTTTCTCCTGGGGTACTTGTCGTTGCGTCTACAACGTGCTTGGTCTCCCTTTCTCTTTTCTCCTGGGGTACTTGTCGTTGCGTCTACAACGTGCTTGGTCTCCCTTTCTCTTTTCTCCTGGGGTACTTGCCATTGCGTCTACAACGTGCTTGGTCTCCCTTTCTCTTTTCTCCTGGGGTACTTGTCGTTGCGTCTACAACGTGCTTGGTCTCCCTTTCTCTTTTCTCCTGGGGTACTTGTCGTTGCGTCTACAACGTGCTTGGTCACCCTTTCTCTTTTCTCCTGGGGTACTTGTCGTTGCGTCTACAACGTGCTTGGTCTCACTTTCTCTTTTCTCCTGGGTTACTTGTCATTGCGTCTACAACGTACTTGGTCTCCCTTTCTCTTTTTTTTTTTTTGTTTCTCCTGAAGACTGATTACCCGAAAATTTAAGTTTGTAAGTGTGTTTCCTTACTCTTTGTGTTATTCTTCTTCAATTTTGAACTCGTATATATTTAAAAACGTTAAAAAGATTTCACATAAACACGTGAAATAACAATCAATGATCAAATCACAATAAGAAAATGGGAAAACAAGACTAAGATCTTTCAACCGTAACAAGCGGTCTTCGTCAGAGTCAAAAACCCCAACTGACGAAAAGCTCAGTTGGGTTTTTGACTCTGACGAAGACTGCTTGTTACGGTTAAAAGATCTTAGTCTTGTTTTCCCATTTTCTTATTGCGGTTTGATCATTATATTTAAAAATGTATATACTAACTTTTTTTTTTAAATAGCATTGTAAAAGTAATTTTGTTTAACTTATCAAGTGAAAAGGAAATGAAAATATACCATTGCATGAATTATAAATTAAGCAATAAAGAAAAAAAAATTGGTTTTCCAGAAAAAAAAAGTTATCTACATTATATATTTCATGAATATTGCAATTCATTGGGTCAGTTTTTTTTATTAACAGTAACGCAAATAGTTTAATAACAAGATAAAAGCTTAAGTGCAATTTTTTAATATTTTCATCTAACTTTTGTTAAGAAACTCCTTTCTTTTTTTTTCTCTAAAATATTTTTTCATAGCTTTGCTATAAACATTTTTTTACTTAGGCTAAGGATAATACTAAAACTAACTGGTGAAGCCCCTACTTTGTGAGTGTTGTACCACGGGATATAAATAAGCAAGTCATCTTCTTCATCTGGCTTGAGAGAGTTTCTTAGAGGAATCTTGAAATAAACGACCGACCACAAAAAAAAAGCAATACTTTTGAAATATTAATAATTCCATTTCGCTTATACTGAACATTAACTTGAAAAAAACGAAATATTTTATAACGTTTTTTCTATCCAATGAACTTGTAAACTATTAAAGTTTAAATTATAAATAAACCTTCTTAATAAACATTTATTCTACAGTAGACGAGCCCGTGACCCTTTGTGTCACTCAGTGTTAAGAAATTATAGCAACAATTAATAAAGTACATGCACTAAATGTGATTAACAAGAAGAACTGTTATTGCTATTTATTATCATTAATACCTGAAAAAAAAAAGAATCTTATATGGCCCTAAGCTTATGATATAGTATTCTTAACATGATTCAAGATATATACAAAGTAAGTATATTTAGTAAAATAATAAATAATTTAAAAGTGAAAAAAATAATTTATTTTATTACATAAATAAATAAAACGTCAATTCAAGTTATATATTCAAACCTGTAAATTGAAATATTCCATTTATCTTATCCAACATGAAATAACATTAATGAAAGGAATGTGTCTATATAATATTAACTTAGAATAATCATATTTAAAATGAAATTTGTGTTCATATTTGTATTATATTATTCATTTCAAATCTCTAATGTAATAGCTTATTATATATATTTTCGGAACGTCATATCTGTTTATTGCCTAAGTTCCAAATACGATTGTTAAAACATAACGTTGGCTTTGAAAGTTTTATTTGAACCTGGAAAACTGACTGATTCCTGATAAATACAATTTGTTTTATATATTAGTATAACAAGAATTAACAGTAAATACATGAACTAAAAACAAAAACATCCTCCAAACAACAATAAGATTTCCTAAAATGGGACTGAGATCTTTCGTAGAAAAACTCGTCAGGTTTATTCTATAACATAAATAGATTTTATGTTATATAATGATTTATGTTATTTATGTTTATGTTACATAATTATTTATGTTAATGACTGAGTCATTAATTTTACTTGACTTGAGTTGAGAGAATTTATTTTTAATTCTTCTTTCTTTGTAATGCAATTTTTTGTAAGGTAATACATTACTCATAGTTTCCTTTAATATTTATTTCAATATTTCTTCAAAAACTAGAATTAACAGATATTCCAATTTTCACCTGCGTGCAAATATTGAAACAAGAAGATCAGAGTTTTATAAGTATATAGACTTACAAAGTTGAACATGACTTTATATTGAATGTTCCACTATTACAGGGATGGGGGAACTTTTTTTGGAGTAAAGGCCATTTTAGCGCTGTCCACTTCCCCAAAAAGGCCACCACGAATGGATAAGCGATTTTTTATATAAATGTTGTATTGCAAAATCCTTGAATCTATCATTCTATTACTCGATCAGTTGATCTAAAACTGTTCTGCATCTTTCAAAAGATTCAGCCAATTAAAAAGATTCATTTTCCTTTGTTAGCTCAGGAAAATGATTTTCTAAAAGGTTAAAATGTTCAAGTAAAGATTGATTAATAGTTTTCTTTGTAAATGCGAAAATTTTGTTGTTTTTATTACCGGAATTGTGATTTTTTTATTTTTAAACATTTTTATCAAAAAACCAAGGAAGGCCGCATTTCATGGTTCAAAAGGCCAAAATGTGGCGTTAAGGTCGCAGGTTCCTCACGCCTTCACTATTATATTTAATGTTTGTTCTTTTTGACCTGTTTCTATTAAATTTCCTATACAATCAAGCTGTTACCTGTGATGCTGTGATACTTCTGGTTAAGATCTTTTTGTGTTTTCATAGTTGAATAGCATGCTAAACAAAGAGGTGCAAACAATTACAGATTATAACAAATTGTGTTGTTTTCTATAGGGAATTTATAATGGGATTAAAAAAAAAAACGGTTTGTAAACTCGACGATATCTGAACACGCAACCTTCTTCTCTTGTAATCACGCTACATAGGTCCAGAGGTTAAATCTAAATGTTTACAATAATTTCAGGCTTACAAAGGTGATATTATGAGGGTTATTTCCGATTAAGTGGATGAAATAAATACGTATTCCAGTATTAATACAGTGGTGCTCAGTGTGGGGGTGAAATTCACTCCCCAGGGGTGAATTATGTCGACAGTAAGTATTATGAGGATTCTTTTCTATTAGCTGTATGAACTGAGTGCGTATTCAAGTACTACTAATGGGGTCCTCTATGGATGTCGAAATCCTCACCGGAGTGAATTTTGAGTTTTCAGGGGGTTGAATTCAGGGGGTGAATTGTGACCACAGTAAGTTAAAAAAAATAAGTAAAGCTATTATAGGTTACTTCTTAATTATAATTTAAAGTAAATAATATTTTGATTGAATCGATATTGTATATACATATCTAAATTTTTAATTAGTCATAAGTGCCACTGTAACCTAACTTGCATCATCCACTGACTATTATTTTCCAACTTGTGACTAAAAACAGTTTGTACTGCAGATAACTATGACTAACAAGACTACATGAGGGCGAATAGGACATCATTACTGTACAGACGATCTTAATATCAGACATGAATTACTGACAGTCCAAGTTAGAGTAGCACAGTAATCAAGCAGTAGAAGGCCTCTGGTCTGGAACTGCTGGTTACGACCTGCACGACTATAGTGCGCGGATATATTCATTGTTCATTGGACCTACATTTGACCTAGTTCAGTAAATATAAATTTGATTTATTCTGGACAGCCGATGTTTATACTCGTCCCTGCACTGGCTAGCAGAAACTCAATCAAAGAACAACCACCCTAAAAGTGGCTTTACATGTTCAATGCATCGAATTTTAAAGAGCATATAGATTGGATATTTGCTGGTTTTGTGTAAAGCTGGATGATATTCATTCTGTAGACGAGTTGAGTTGATTTATTGATTTTAGCCTGAGATGATATAAATAACCACATTTCTGCCTATAAAATACATATCAAACTTTTTAAACTATAAACATTTATACAACTAACTAAACAAAATATTAAATAAGACATTTCTCAACATGCTGTTTCCTGCGTATTTCAAACTCTGTTATAGTGTAGTATGAGATGAAGTTTATTATAGTATATATACTATAGTATAAAAAGATTTCACATAAACACGTGAAATAACAATCAATGATCAAACCGCAATGTGAAATGAGAAAACAAGACTAAGATCTTTCAACCGTAACAAGCGGTCTTCGTCAGTTGGGTTTTTTTGACTCTGACGAAAATGTTACTATATACTATACTACATATACTATAGTATAAAAAGATTTCACATAAACAAGTGAAATTACAATCAATGATCAAACCACAATATGAAAATGGGAAAACAAGACTAAGATCTTTCAGTTGGGTTTTTGACTCTGACGAAGACCGCTATTACGGTTGAAAGATCTTAGTGTTGTTTTCTCATTTTCAAATTGTGGTTTGGTCATTGATACTATAGTATAAGTAGTATACAATGAAACTATAGTTTAGTTTCATTGTATAGTACAATAAAAATTTAGTATAACAATTTTAATAATTAACAATTAATTTTAATTATTTGTTAAACAAAAAGCCAGTTTATAGCGTATTTGAGTTCTTTTCAGGGATAAATACTGAAACCTAACTTAACTTAAAACATTTCCGTAGTCTCTAAGAGCCATACTTCATTTAACTATAGAGTGACTATAGTCAGAAAGTCATTGTGCTAATAACATGTAATTGAGATGGTCAAGATCCTACTACTCCTTACAGGTTTAAGACTACCATAGTGTCCTTAAAGACTCAGTTGTCCCTCTCCGAGGAGGGTAAATGCCCGTTACCCCGGGTCCAGGGGTTGCAATGATAGTTAATTTGCCTCTTCAGGGCTTCATCGTGGGGGGTCTTAGTACTTAGCAAACATATAAATAGAGAGATTAAAATCTCTCGATGGCTAAACGCCACCTGGCAAGGTCCTTGTCTCATAATTAGCGGGATCTATTCTCTCTGTTCGAAATAAAGGACACGAGAAAGGGTGTATCTAATCGTCCCTACTAGGAGTAACCTATCAAAAGCCAAAGCGTCTATAAAGCAACTACCAGTATTCCAGCCCACTAAGCTGAGATCTTGGTCCGTTCCTACTGGTACAAGATTGGGTTTCTAGCTCAATATGTTTTACATTATGTTGATTATTTCTTCTCCCATGTGTCATATGTCATATGTATAGCATATTTTGGTTACAAAGCCATTTTTAATACTTTGTGACTAGTTGAAATAAAATAAAAAAGAAATATCTCCTTGTACTGTGTAAATACTTAATAGATAATTTTACTGAAATGACACATCAGAAATGTACTATCTTTTGTTGTCATCTAGAGTATATTGATATGTATGTCTGACAGGCAGGGGCGCGTTATTTGAAAAGGAATAATTCAGTAGGAAAGTAAAAAGGTTTTTTTATATCGAGACAACACTTCCTTCATCAATGTACAATTCATCTTCAGGAGTATTTCTTTTGAAATTATTTATACTTTAATAATCTAAGTGTCATTTCTTTTCTATTCCTTTTGACTAAGTTTCTTTATAGAACTTGAAGTATTTGAAACAGAATTCTTAATTTATTAAACAACGTTATATGTAATATAATTAGGCTAAAATTTGTATAGAATAAGTTTAGTATTTTTGATGGGGAAATTTAAAAATTACGTCTCTACTAAAAGAGCTTTATTACAAAATTAATAACACGTTTCGAACAGTTAGTGTTCTTCTTCAGGTTTAGATCGACTGAATATACATATCTGTGAGCTTTAAGAACAGACGGATGAATTATAAAGAAGAACACTATGTGTTTGAAAAGGGGACCAGGGTAGCTGAGTGGTTAGCGTACTCGCCTCTGGGCTGGTAGTCCAGGGTTCGATTCGATCCGATTACACCAGAGGTGAATAAATCTGAGTATGTTGTTCCTCGGAGAGGATGTTAAGCCGTCGGTCCCGAGCCTGTACCGATGTTAGATACTCACAATGTAGAATCACCGATCAAACAAAAAGCCGTTAACGGCTGACGTTATCACCCGCTAGGGGATCACGAGGTGACTTAAGAATATAGTAAGGCAGTGTCTTATTTTCGGAAAAAGACGGTACACTCGTCACGATCATATGTTGACCATTTTGACTGTATAGCATGTGTCGTTTTTATATGGGAAGTTATACTAGGTTAGACAAGTGTTTGTGTTTTAGGCAATTTTTTTCCTGTTGAAAATAATGGAACTGAGGTTTTGTATTAATTTTTGTGTAAAAATAATGGTATGCAATGCTCAAGACTTTAAAAGTTGACAGTAAAGTACAATGAGTCAACTTGAGCAGACAAATGTTTATAAATGCTATAGGTTATTCCAAAGGTAATTCCTTTTTCAACAGCTAAAGGTCGCCGAGTACGCCAATACGAGTCTAACTTTAATACTTCGCACATAGAAACAACACTTGCTATATAGTCAAAACTGTGAGCATATGACGGTGGAGAGTGTACCAATACAAAAAAAAATTGATATAGTTTCCAGCTCGTAAGAAATTCAAAAAATCCTTAATTTATTATCACAACTCTTACAATGTCAGTGTGTTTCGAATGTTCATCTTCAAGTTTGTATCAAATCTGCCTTTGTAAGGAGATGTAGAGTGTTCAAGGGATTTGAGGTCACTGCATCTCCTTATTAGGGTAGATGTAACCTGAAGATGAATTCTAAGTGTTCGAAACGCGTCGACGTTATATAAAATCTTTTGTATAGAAACTTATATCTTTTCTTTATTCTAATCATGAGTGAATACCGCAAAATAAATGCATGAATGGCTGGTGAGTTAATACAGTCCTTTTTTTTTGTTAGTTTTTCTCTTTTTCCACTTGACGTAACATGCTAGACAAAAGAGGTGTCCACAACAGACACTGCTGACTGTGGGAGTGCAAAACAAATACAAACCCAGTTAAGAGTTAATTGTACGTGATTTTTATTTCAATTGGTAATTCTAATCTACATGCATCAACACTGATCGCTTTTCGTCACCCAATCAATTAAACGGAGACACCTTGTTACTGGGCAAACCCACATCCCCTCTGTCTTACACTCCTAGATCGAGTTCACACAAAGTCAACAGAAATCCCCACCAGAACGTCAGCACACATCAGGTGTCAATACTATCATTTTTCTTGTATGCAAAAGCGATAAAAAAACAAATTTATAATATTAGTTTTAAAAATGGTGGTCAAATTAATATATTATTTTGACATAAAAGATTTTTTTTATATATTTATTATTTATGTTCCGCATAGATATATATGCTTCTCAAGATATATTACTCAGTGTTTGTAATGATGCTATTTCAACAACGCTTTTTACTATTTACTAAAAATGTAATATATATATATTTAATTCGAATAAAATGAAAGGTCCGTGTAGATACTAAAAACTTTTACAAATAGGAAAGGACATTGAAAGTCACTACAGAACTCACTTCGATATTTCGATATCCGTCGTCATCAGGAAGAAGTGCGAAGTACTCGCGTTGAGAAGCAAACTCGTCGTCCACCGAAATACTGCCCCCCAGCGGAGGGAGGAAAAGTAGAAATCCCTCCGGCGAAGTGAGTTCTGTAGTGACTTTATCTGTTATTTCCTATTCGTTAAAGTTAATATATATATTCTATAGATTATACATTGGGAGTCCTAAATTTTGCCTAACTTCAAGTGCATTTCAAATAGGGGATATTTAACGAGTACCTGACATCGTACAGGCTCGGGACCGATCGCTTAACGTCCTCTCCGAAGAACGACGTATTTATTCATCTTATGCATGAATAAATCAAGGGCCAGATGAGGATCGAACTCCGGACTACCAGCCCAGAAACGAGTAGAAAAACCACTGAGCTAACCTGGCTCCTAATAGATAGGGCTTAATAAGGTACTTCTCCGCACTGATATCACCGATATTCACGAAAAAGCGAATCAGTCTGGAAAGAAATATAATTTTCCTCATTTATTAAACAAACCCTTCTATGGATTAGAGTTGCGAGTACAATAACCTCACAGTTTTTAATTATCATTAGTTGCGCAATCCGTAATTGTTGGTATTTATCATTCTGAGTAAAATGGACTAAATTTCCAACAAAAGTCTTCCACACAGGGAATTTAAGAGTCTTTAGTTCGGACACGTACGTCTTCCAGAACACTTTGTGTTCATCTTTCAGAAAAACAAGGCGATGATGGTCAACTCGGATACCGCCAGAAACGAGTGAAACTTCACTTGACCAACCTCGTCCGTACCACATGCCTTGTAGGTACTTCTCCGACTGATGAACACAAAGTGTTCGAAAACGACGTTGAAGAAATAAATTTCTTCATTTGTGTAAGAAACCTTTTTGGATTATCCATTTTACCTCAGAATGAATACAGTTTTTACTATCATCAGGCTGTAAGTTGTAATTATATGGAACTCAAATCATCAGTCCATGAATGATACTCATGTACTGAATGATATAGCATTTGTTGGAAGCAATAACGCATTTTTTATTGGATTGGACTGCTGAACGAATTGGTTTCGAATGGTTTGTAACCCGCGAGCGAATTATCAATCAACAAGTCAAAGATGTAATGGGATTAGATGAATGATGCTATGACTCAAAAAAAAAAGAAGTTATTTTCGTTAATATGGCCACGGCAGGTTTTTTTTGGGGGGGGGGGGGGGAGGGGATGGCGTATCATCTACTCTGTCGGGATTTATGCTACCACCATCACAAGCTGCTCCGATAGCAGGCTATAAATTAACCCCCCCCCCCCCCCCCCCACTCCTAACACCATGGTTAACTTAGGTCCTGCTCAACCTCAACCCATCTCTCCATCCAAACCCTCATGGGTCATTAGGATGTATGAATATTTATGGTATACAAACTCACACCCCCTGCCGTAACCAAACCACCAACCTCTGCTTACACACTTTTTCATCCTTCTCAGCCAACAACAAAACTTGCTACAAGCAAAAAAAAAAAAAATTGTCATTTAAAATCCAAACCTCGCAGAGAGTTAAATGACCTAAAAAAAAAACACCTTTTTGTTTTCGAAACATCTCCCAAGAGTTTTGTTCAACAACTTATTCCATTAGTCAATTTTAATTCGTTAAACATTTGAATAATATGTCTCCAAATATAAACCTGACAAGTCCTATAAATCTCTTGGGATGTTTATAATTTACTTCAAAAAGCAAGTTTCATTTCGTTGACACGTCACCACTAATTGAATCATGGAAATTAATCGCGCAGTTGTTGTTTCGAACAGTATATCATATTTTATCAATTAAACAGTATGAAAGACAATCGAGTGAAATATTGAAAGAAATTGTCCATCAATTTTTTAAGAACTGATGGGAAAAATGTAAATTCAAATTGATTTTTTTATGTACTTCCTTTTTTAGTTAAAAAAAAAGAAAATAAAGTTGGTTTAGGTCTCACAGCCTTTACTACTGAAGATGGGAGGTGCTTATCTAAGCCATGATCATAGATAATTTATATGAGAAATATGTATATATGTATAAACCATTCTGTTTGTTTCTTGACCACTCTATATTCACAGGTTTTGAGATTTTTTGAGGGTTTTGGTGTGGATATTAAAAAACACTTCTTTTCCAACGTTTCAACATATATTTGTCCTCTTCAGGGCTAAAACATTAATACATTGAGCACAATTATTACGACTACATTAGGCCTATTGCATGCTAATACATATGTAACAAAAAGGTAAACTATAGATTTTTGTATTACAGAAACTTCTGGTTTTGACTACAGTTTTGTATTCAGTTTCTTATCAATGTAATACAAAACCAGACTGAAAAACGAAAATCTATAGTTCACCTTTTTGTTACTTATTAGTAAACAATAGACCTAATGTAGTTGTAATAATTGTGCTCAATGTATTAATGTTTTAGTCCTGAGGAGGACATAAATATATGTCGAAACGTTGGCGAACAAGTGTTTTTTAATATTCAGACCAAAACCCTCAAAAAATCTCAAAGCCTGTATGTGTATATGTATAAACATTCAACCACAATATGAAATGAGAAAAAAGACGAAGATCTTTCAGCCATAATAAGTGGTCTTCGTCAGAATCAAATCCCAACTGAAACATCACATGATGTAGAAATACCTTGGTAAGACGTTGAGAGAAGTGGGAGGGATTTAAAGATTATATGTAAAGTGCAAGGAAAGGACAATAGTCTGGGGAGCGATGTTTGCGTAAATAAAGGAGTACAGTAAGAAAAAAGTAAAAAACTATCCGCCAGCTGTCAACCCTCTTCGATGAGGCTATTGCCTCATCATGACTGAGTCAAATTTGAAAAGCCTTCTTTAGGTTAACATTTGGACTGTTGAGAGTCGCTTTATGGGAATGATTTAGGAATAACATAAAAAGTGTTGGAAACACGTTAGTTTCATATTAAACTTTTTTTTTGTGTGGAGACGTAATTCTTGAATTCCCTCAATATAAGTAAATACCATACAATAATGGACTGCACAAGTAATGAATTATAAAGGGGTATCTTCTTGCAAGCAAGATTGAAAAGGGGCCAGGTTAGCTTAGTGGTTAAAGTATTCGCCTCAAGGGTTGGTAGTCCAGTGTTCGAATTCGACGAGTACGTCGTCCCTCGGAGAAGGACGTTAAGCCGTCGGTACCGAGCCTGTACGATGTCAGGTACTCGTTAAAAGATCTCCTACTTGAAATGCCCTTGAGTTAGGGCAAAATTTAGGAATCCCAATGTAGAATCTGTAGAATCACCGATCAAACAAAAGCTGATGAACGGCTGACGTTATCATCGGCTAGCAAATCGGTTTAAACAATAAAAAAAAAGAAGAAAAATTGGAAAGAGCGGGAACTTAATACACGATTTTGTTGACCTAAAACAATCGTGCAACGAGAAGCCATACTTCATATCACTGCGATGAGCAATGCTCTATCCAGATCGATGACTCACCCTGATTAAATCTCATTGCAGTCCATTACGATGCAATTATAATCACAGCATTCAGCCACCTGTGCTTATTGGATAACGTCTGTCCGGTCAGCTATTGTGTTAATAATAATTAAACTCTAAATTAACTGTAACTAAAGTTGACGCGTTATTCATTGGCTGTTAAGCGGTATAGTCAATTATACTTTAAAATAATAAATAATACAAATAAAATAATAAACTTATTTAAAAAGGAAAATTTAGCATTGGAGTAAAATAAAACAAAACTTTAATAGAATATAAAGATAGAAAATTCAATCAAAGAGGAATTTACAAGTTAAAATGCAAAGACTGTTGACAGCACTATGTTGAAAATACAGGAATTAATAATTCAAAGAATATATTCACACTTTCAGAAACAATAAACATAATTCCAGTTTTTCTTAGGGACACAAACATGACAATTGAAAAATTCGAAAGACTTAAAACACAAATACACACTTTTTAAAAATAAATATTTAAAAATATCGAGGTTGAAAATAGTGGGAGGGAAGAGTGGTATTTTAAAAGGGTGAAAGTGCAGGAAAGGACTGATGTCCAGAAAGGAATGTTTGGGGAAAGAAAGGAGTACAGTAAATTTAAGAAATATTATTGAATCGTCTCTAATTAAATTTGATAGATCAAATATTATAAACATTAGTAATGGTCTCTTCAAACTTGATACCTTCGTTACGAGGGCAATAGCCTCTTATAAGAGGGTTGACAGCTAGCGGAAAGTTTTTTACTTTTTCTTACTGTACTCCTTTGTTTCCCCAAACATCCCTTTCTGGACATTAGTCCTTTCCTGCGCTTTCACCCTTTCAAAATACCACTCTTCCCTCCCACTCTTCTCAACTCCTCACGAGTTGATTTCTGCATCTAGTGTGTTAGTTGGGTTTTTGACTCTGACGAAGACCGCTTGTTTCAGTTGAAAGATCTTAGTCTTGTTTCCCCCCTTTCATATTGTGGTTTTATCATTTATTGTTATTTCACGTCTTTATGTGAAATCTTTATTATATTATATATATATATATATATATATATATATATATATATATATATTGTGTTGAACTGAATTGCCTTAATCAAACATACCTTTCTTTTGAGCAGTTTTTCATATTTTCTTGATAATTTCAAATCGTCTTGATTTAGACAATTTGAAATTATCAAGAAAATATGAAAACTACTCAAAAGAAAGGTATGTTTGATTAAGGCAATTCAGTTCAACACAATTTGTATAAAAGGTCTGCTCCCTATTTATATATATATATATAAAAAGATTTCACATAAACACGTGAAACAACAATCAATGATCAAACCACAATAAGAAATGGGAAAACAAGACTAAGATCTTTCAACCGTAACAAGCGGTCTTCGTCAGAGTCAAAAACCCAACAGTTGGGTTTTTGACTCTGACGAAGACCGCTTGTTACGGTTGAAAGATCTTAGTCTTGTTTTCCCATTTCTTATTGTGGTTTGATCATATATATATATATATATATATATATATATCGAGTTCGAGATTAACAAAGAGCAACACACAGAGTACTTTGTGTGTTGCTCTTTGTTAATCTCGAACTCGTATTGTGTCCAGTTTGGATCGTATTTCGTTTTATCAGTGAATATATATATAAATATATATACGGATGTTTTCCTTATCTCGACCAGATATATTTAACACTATTTTTCTTTTTTATCGAGGTTTGGTCTGACGTTTCGTCTATATTTGTAGACATCTTCAGGGCTACATCAATACAGAATTTAATTACAATAACATGAAACATAATTACATTACATTATTTAATTAATATACATAATTACCTTGGTATTTTTCTATTGTTAGTATATTGTGAGGATTTTCTATTGTATATGTGGTAATTATGTATATTAATTAAATAATGTAATATACTTATGTTTCATGTTATTGTAATTAAATTCTGTATTGATGTAGCCCTAAAGTAGTCTAAAAATATAGACGAAACGTCGGCTTAAAGGTGTTGAATTATTGAAGCTAGATCAAACCTGGATAAAAAAGAAAATGTGTAGTGTTATATATATATATATATATATATATATATATATATATATATATATATATTTAAATTTTGCTATTGTTTAAATTCATTCAACTTGTCAGCGAATGATGTTAGTTACTACTTGTGTTTTGTGTATCCTGAAATTTCAGTCAATTTAATTTTATTCAGTAAGTTTAGTTTAGAAATTTTACATTTTTTCTCTTATTTAACTCCGAAGATGGTCTACGATGACCGAAACGTTGTTTGTAATTCTTATAATACATGAATTTTATTAGTAGTTCTTTTGGCGAACTTATTCATTTGACACCTGATAAGATAAATGGAAGAAAGAAATAAGAAAATTGGAAAAGCTGTCCAAGAAATGCACAAGAAAGGAAATAGGTAAGAAATTTAATTGTGTATGCCTTAATGAAGGAATTCTTTCTAAATATACAAATATATATATATATATATATATAAAAAGATTTCACATAAACACGTGAAACAACAATCAATGATCAAACCACAATCAGAAATGGGAAAACAAGACTAAGATCTTTCAACCGTAACAAGCGGTCTTCGTCAGAGTCAAAAACCCAACTGAACCCTTAGTTGGGTTTTGACTCTGACGAAGACCGCTTGTTACGGTTGAAAGATCTTAGTCTTGTTTTCCCATTTCTGATTGTGGTTTGATCATATATATATATATATATATATATATTGATAAAAGTATCGACCGTGGAATAGAAACAAAACTAAAGTTTATCGGCACTCGGTCAGTTCTTCAGGTTCAAATTAAACTCTCATTGCCAACTTTTCGGTCTTTATTTAAAACCTTTTTCATATTTATACTTCTGCTATGAAAAAGGTTTTAAATAAAGACTGAAACGTTTTTACAAACAATTTTACAAATTGCTAAAATATTAAACAATTAAAATTAATTATAACTATTTCAACAGTTCATTAAACCCCTAATTGTTTATCTAGTTTATACAACTTAGAAGAAGTTTCTTTACGAACTTTATGACTGTTAAGAAGAACTGTCATGTTAAGGCTTTGTGTCTGTTATTATATATCAGGCAAAACCTTTTCCTCAAAAATAATTCACGACTTATGCAAACAGTTGCCGTATGGTATTTAGTCGTGATTAAAAAGGGAAAGAGACACATACCTCCGCACACAAAAAATATTTTTATCAAACTACGCCGCGTTTCGAACACTTCGTGCTCATCATCAGGTTACAACTATAAAATTAATTTTGTTTTGTGTATTTAATATAATTTGTACTATATATATAATATGATGATGAACACTAAGTCTCCAAACACAAACAAGATTATAAACAAGTGATGACGCGTTTCGAACAATTAATGTTCATCGTCAGGTTTCATCAATAATATTCTTATTTTTTGTATTGATATATAACCTGATGATGAACACTAAGTGTTTGAAACGCGTCATTGTTTGCTAAAATATTTTTTTTATGGATACTTAGTGTTTCTTACCCTTTTTCATTCAAAAAGAATTCATACAAAGACGTAATTAAATGAATTAAACGAAAATTTCATATAAATTTTTCAAAACATTTAAATATACATAAACACCTCTTTGACTCTATTAAAAATACAAATATTCTGCATTTAGTAATTATAGATTTTTATTAATTATAGTATTATTTTTTAAAACGATTTCTAAATAAACAAACCTCTATATATTTAAATTCTTTTTGTTTTATTTTGAATAAGGAAATACCATGTTTTTTTTTGGTCTCTTGAATTCCTTGAAATGTTAGTATAAATGTCTCAAATGTTTGTTTCGTTTTACCTTAATATAGCTTGGCTTAAGTGTTTATAGTGTAGTAGTATTATTGTTGGCATACCTGTCCCCTCTCTCTCGCATTCCTTTTCCTCTTTCTACATGCTTTCGCTGTAACTGTATTAAAACCTCTCTTGTCTCTTCCTCTTAAAGATCTATATCACATTTACAAGATATTCGAATTATTTTATTTTGCTTGTAAAATTATATTTGCTTTTAATTATCAATATTTATTTGTAACTAGCTGACCCTGCGAACTTCGTACTGCTAACTGTAAGTGAATGTTGTTGTTATATCATAATATTTTATTATATCCTTTTTTTCCTTTGCTTTGTAGGCTCTTGAAAAACATTTTAAATAAAAACCGAAACGTTGGCAATGAGATTTTCATTTGAACCTACAGGACTGACCGAGTTCAAATTGTGGATGAGAAAACAAGAAATGTTCAAATATGAAATGGGAAAACAAGACATAGATCTTTCAACCGTAACAAGCTGTCTTCATCAGAGTCAAAAACCTAAGAACTTGTTTCTTGATTTTTCCTGCCTGTTCATAATAAGGGTTGAGAATTGCTCGTTTACAAAGCCATTTATTCTGAATAGATTGTAAATATTGAACTCTGAGAAACACCTTGTCAATAATCACAAATACGCAATATATTCATACACGCAAATGAAATTAAAATCAACTAACAATACCTACTTGTTACACCTCTATATTTTCAAAATAAACTTGTCTATGAAGTTAGCAAAATACAGTTTAAGACCCCATAACTTCGCTCCTACGCTGAATTCTCAATCCATTCGGAGCCTATATTTTAAGTTAAACATGCACAAATTTAGTGTCAAAGTTTCAGCTCACTATGTCTCACGGTGGCTGAGTTTACTTGTGACAAAATTTTGTGCTTTAAACGTCCATAATTTTGCTTCTACGTTAAATTTCCAATCAATTCATAGCCTATATTTTAAGTTAGACTTACAAAAATCTACTGTCAAAGTTTCAGCTTGATATGTCTAATGGTGGCTGAGTTCACTTGTGACAAAATTTTTCGGACAAACCGACAAATCAACAAGTTTAGTTTAATGTAGTAGTTAATTAAATATAGATATTCCCGGTGAAGTGTTTTTTAGTGTTCCAGCCTTCTGAATATCTTATGCTAGCTTGCTTTGGCAATTATCACCAGCACAAAAGAAGATCGTGAGAAAAATAGAAGCTATAAGTAGAAAAATCGTGAATGCAGAATCTGCTGTCAAATTCAATACCATATGCTTAAAAGAGAACTTGCTGCCCAAATACACTAATATATATATAATATGTATACATGCATAAGGTTTCAAAACAAACATGCGAATCAAAAATCAACGTCCAAACCACAATAAGAAATCAGAAAAAAGACTAGAATATTTTAATTTTAACAAGCGGTCTTCGTCAGAGTTTGACTTAATTGAGATTTGACTCTGACAAAGACCGCTTGTTATGGTTGAAAAATTGTTGTCTTTTTTCTCATTATTTATTGTGTTTTGGACTCTGTTATATATATATATATAGATATTATACAAAAGAAAATGTTATTAGAACTTGGTCAGTCCTGTAGGTTCAAATTAAAATCTCATTGCCAAAGTTTCGGTTTTTATTTTAAACGTTTTTCAAAGCAAAGAAAATAAAAGAACATGATATAATAAAGAAAAGAATATAATAAATGTATATTTATACCTTCTGTTTTGTAGGCCTATGAAAAAGGCTTTAAATAAAAACCAAAACGTTGGTAATGGAAGTTTAATTTGAACCTGAAGAACTGACAGAGTCCTGATAACATTTTATTTTGTTTCTACTTCACGTTCAATACTTAAAACTAATATTTATATATAAATCACTCGTATATTTACATTGATATGTAGTAAACAAACAATTCATTTACAGTTGTTAAGAAACATCATCTTTCCAGAATTTATTGAAAATATGCATTGAAGTTATTCAAAGTGTCTTATAACTGGAGGGTGATAAAAGGGACGATGATTTGATAGAAAGAGGTGTGAAGATGATTGACAAGGGTTGATCTTTGCAAAGTGTTTGTGTTCTGATGAAGATTGACAAAGGCTATACAGGCCACAGGGGTGTGTTTTGCGGTGGCGGAGGGAGGGAGGGACTGACTAATCAACGGTTTTCTCAAGAGCAGTTTAGCCATACTGCTCACTTCTGCTCACTTCTACTCACTTCTACTTCTCCTCCCTTAGAATCTCTTTCCCACCCATTTACCACCAACTACCTATAAATGCCTTCCAGTCAGAACCAAAAACCGGTTCTGCTCTTAATGGCCTATTTTGATAAATCGCTCCAAAGCTACCACAGCCGTTGAAACCCAATTAATTTCTTTCTTTTGACACATTTAATTTTCTTCGATAATAATTAAATCGTTAATATGGATGTACAATTTAAAATATAACGTTTTTTTATTTGTTTTATAAACCTAAATATTAATTTTTTTTTATAAATTTGAATTGAGTCACGAGCAATGAAGGCAGTTATAGTATGATATTTATTCTTGATTAATAATGACAAAAGGCACTATGTCTTCCATACACAGAGGAGTTTATCATACAACATATTTGTATGATGACGGACACTTAGTGTTAATCGTCAGGTTAGAGGAGGTGGTTAGAGGAGGTGGTTAGAGGAGGTTAGAGTATTTTTTTCCATGCATTAAGAAAATGTTGACTAATAGTGTGTTGTAGGGAGGGGGGGGACACAGAGTGAGTGTCTGTTCTGGCTCCCAATTAACCAACATCTTCTTACTGAGCCAAATGTAACCTGATGATGACTACAAACTGTTCGAAACGTGTTGTATGATAAAATTATTTGGGTGTATGGAAGACTTTGTGTTCTTTTTTCTCTCTAATCCTGAATTGAGTTCACTTCATGTTAGGTTAGGTTACATATTCTTGAGTCCTATATTTTGACTAACTCAAGTTTATTTAGATAGGGATCTTTAACCTGTCCTTGTCTTCCCCTCCCTTCGTAAGTTGGCTACACTGTTTTGAGTGCTTCTTCAAGACCACCAATCAGTCGTTTCATTTATTGGTATATATGTATATATATTCTATATTTTGTTATTGAGGGCTAGGTCAAATAAAAGAAAATAAACTCCTTCCTAGGCCGACGTTTCGACGTATTTGTCATCATCTTCAGGGCTAATACATCGAAACGTCGGCGTAGGAAGGAGTTTATTCTTTTATTTGACCTAGCCCTCAATAACAAAATATAGAATAGAGTAGAAGAGGTCAAGAACAATTTTTGGAGATTATATATATATATATATATATGTATGGGGAACAGGACTTCGTTTATACATGTGAGATTAAATTTTCTGCCTACTTTTTCCTTAATAAATTTTTTTGATATCTTTTCCAATTCTCTTATTTTTTGGATTAATAAAAAAAATGGAAAATTATAAAAACAATGGATTAAGAAAGAAATAAATAAAAAATTTAATCTTATATATATTTTATATATATAAATAAATATATATATATATATAAATGATTAAACTACAATAAGAAATGGGGGAAAAGACTAAGATATTTCAGCAGTAACAAGCGGTCTTTGTCAGAGTCGAAAACCCAACTGACGAAGACCGCTTGTTACGGTTGAAAGATCTTAGTCTTTTTTTCCCATTTGATATTGTGATTTGATCATTGATTTTTATTTCACGTGTTTATGTGAAATCTTAATATATATATATATATATATATATATATATATATATATATATTTATTTAACGAATATATTTTTGAAGTAAAAAACGAATATATAATCCAATATATATAGGTATTGTGCATTACAATATCAGTTGATATCAGATTAGAGGGTTCGTGACAAAATTAAAATGTTCCCTTTGGAGTTTGGTGTGTAATCACCAAAAACGCTTATAAAATTGAGATGAATTGGTCCCTGGCGTTTTAATCATTGCGAGTGTGTCCAATTACTGCAGCCCTTTTGTCAATAAACTTCGAGAGGTCACACTCTTTTAGTTAGATCAGTGAATTGATACGAGATATTGGCACTTTTATGTTGATAACCATAGCTTTTAGTACAGGGGGTTCTCAACCTGGGTTGCTAACACACTTTGAGGGTTCAGGGGGGGAGGCGGTGCACGATGATATTACAAGGAGGGTAAGCAAAGAGACTCACTCATTCTGGGTGTGCAAGACAATACTGTTATTAAAGAGAGCTTCTGAAGAGGCCATTCCAGCCTTCACGAATACACCACCCAGTCAACAGGGTGTAAGTTGGCTGTCGTTCCTCCGTCAATTCACTTCTTCTCCTGAGAATGACCGCCATTATGGTCGAAATATTGAAAAGTAAGTCTTTGTTATGTTTCTGTCTATGTGTCACAGTTTATTTTAAGTGTATATATATATACTAACTCCTCGACTAAACTTGAAAGTGGATTTGACAACACTGTTTACTTTCTCATTAGTTGTACAACCTTAATTGTATGGTTTTTTACTCATACTATGGTGGATAGAAAATACAAAAACTTCTTTTGTTTGTAGATTTTGTATTATCTATTTACCCCTAGTATGACTATTTACAAAATTTTCAACAAAGCTTCAAATTTGATTTGACTATTCTTTTTTTTTTAAAAAAAAAAATCTTAAGGAATCTTTTGAAATACAAAGCTGCTTTGAAGGATATTGAAATAAGACCAGCACATGTTTGTTTTTAGGTTAAATCACTCCTTGCCTTAGGTCATCTTGAAAAGGGGGGTTATATAATATATTTATTCGAGGTTTAATTCCTTTCTGAACAATATATTTACGTAATGGCTGATGTAGGCCGAAGATATTTGGCACAGATCCACCATCTCTGGGGAGCTGGTGCAAACACATTCATAACAACTGGTTATAACGACGGAAAAGTTATACGATAAAAAAAAATTAACACTCAATATTTTTATATTACAGATTATACTTTCACACACCAAAAGAAAATGGATTACTATAGTATAGTTTGAAAACTAACAATTGCATTGAATCAATACGTTTATTTATTGAATAAATAAAGTTTATTTTATATCACTTGACATTTCAGTACTGTGTATTGAAACAAAAAAAATATAAAAACTGATGATGATATTATTAATAATGCATATATTGTTTAGAAAAGTGTTAATAACAAATTCTACATATTTTCTTGTTTCAACCCATTCTCTAGTGGGTAATAACGTCAGCCGTTTACCGGCTTTTTGTTTGAACGGCGATTCTACATTGGGAGTTCTAAATTTTGCCTAACTCGAGTGCATTTCGAGTTAGCATATTTAACGAGAAATTGACATCGTATAGGCTCGGGACCGACGGCTTAACGTCCTCTCCGAGGGACCAAATACTCACATTTATTGACCTCCTACGTGAATAAATCGAGGGCCAGGTGGGGATCGAATTCCGGACTACCAACTCAGAGAGGAGTACGTTAACCACTGACCCTACCTGACCCCTTAAATGCTACATTACTATTACTAGTAACTATTTCCTATAGAATACATAAATTTTGAAAAAAAAATTATGGTTATAATCTATAGCAATACAACAATAGAGAATTATTGTTTCTCTACATAATTCTCAGCATTAGTAAATATGTACCACTACAAAAAGATTGCATAATTCATGATAAATAAGCATAATCATCTTATAGTTTGTCTGTAAGTCGTTAACGTTTGAACGTCGGTTCTTCTATAAAAGATATTCAATGATCAAACCACAATATGAAATGGGAAAACAAGAATAAGATCTTCTAACCGTAACAAGCGGTCTTCGTCAGAGTCAAAAACCCAACTGAAACACTAGATGTAGAAAACATCTGATGAGAGGTTGAGAAGAGTGGGAGGAAAGAGTGGTATTTTAAAAGGGTGAAAGCATTAATGTCCAGAAAGGGATGTTTTGGGAAACAAAGGAGTACAGTAAGAAAAAGTAAAAAAACTATCCGCTAGCTGTCAACCCTCTTAGAAGAGGCTATTGCCCTCGTAACGAATGTATCAAGTTTGAAGAGACCGTTACTAATGTTTATAATATTTGATTTATTAAATTTAATTAGAAACAATTCAATAATATTTCTTAAAATTTACTGTAATCCTTTCTTTCCCCAAACATCCCTTTCTGGACATTAGTCCTTTCCTGCACTTTCACCCTTTTAAAATATCACTCTTCACTTCCACTCTTCTCAACCTCTCACCAAGATGTTTTCTGCATCTAGTGTTTAGTTGGGTTTTTGACTCTAACGAAGACCGCCTGTAACGATTGAAAGATCTTATTCTTGTTTTCCCATTTCATATTGCGGTTTTATCATTGATTGTTATTTCACGTTTTATGTGAAATCTTTTTATAAATGACATAAAACATTCTAGTCAATTTACTTTTCTTTACTTAATTTGAATATTGAATTCACTTTTTTAAACCTTATCATTTTAAAATCATAGAAGCATATGAAATGTTTCCAGAAGACAATTTATTAAATTCGATTATTATACCTGGATATTACACTACCTATTGGACAATTCAGGACAAAGTATTCCAATAGTCAAAGGCTTAATTGCATGACGCATCATATTTTCAATCGAGTCATTGCGCTTTGTTTGAAATGAAAGAAAGTTCAGAATTTATGGCTTAATTTTAGCGTAGAACTGAACAATGGAGAATTTTCTGTGGGTATTTGAATTTGCCTTTGCATAATCAATTATTTCCAATGCAGTTAGATTTAAGATTGTTTAATACAAAAGTATTTTCAAAGATAAGGATTATTTTGTAGTCTTAATAGAGCTCATTAAATAACACAATGCATTTGAATGCATGAATTTCAATGGTAATTTAGTTTAGAGACTAAGCTGCAAAAGTCTACTGTATAAAACTAGATATACTACACTACAGTATACTAATTCAAGGATGATCTAAAAGTGGCCATATTGTAGTATATATGCCTTCAGATTAATGATTTACTCCTTCGTTTGAACACTGATGTGAATACTATAGTATTCTGATTAAAGGTCTAGAAGCATATACTCTTGCATATTTTGGTAGAATGAAGTATAAACAGTAGTGAAAATGCTAAGGGGTTTACAGAAGGTCGTTATGTTATAAATTTGTAAACAAATATTCCATATCAAATTTAAAGAAAACGATCCAAACTGGTTAACAAGAATGAAATATGTTTTATTTTATTTTCAAATTTTGTTTTCTTCGTAACCGGGTGTCCAGCAGCACTGGCTACCTTCCGTCTCCTCTCTACTCTCTTTTTTCTCCTGAAAACGGATTAACCGAAAAATTAGAGATACTAAGTTTTTGTTCACAATGTACGAGTATGTTAGGTTAGGTTAGGTTGAAGTGGCAGTCTCACAGGGGAACACACTTAGGCCGAGCATTGGCCCTTTGTGATACCACACAATGAAAATTGATTCTACAGTGGGAGTCCTCAATTTTGCCTAACTCAAGTGTATTTAGAGTAGGGATCTTTAACGAGTACCTGACATCGTATAGACTAAGGGAACGACAGTTTAACGTCTTTCTTCGAGAGACGACGTGCTCAGATTTATATATATGTAAGTAAAGTATAGTGATCGTGAAAAAAATCGATTTTGACGGAATTATATGTTTTAAAGTCCCAAAAGTCGTTTTATGAGGTTTATTCAATGATGTCTGTGTGTATGTGGGTGAGTGTGTTATCATTGCTTGTTCCACTGCTACGGTCTAGAATCTTTGATGTATCAAGTTGATATTTTACACAAAAATGGGCCCCATAGTGTAGATGATCCCTATTGTTTGGGAAGAATTATGCATGACGGGAAAGTCACTCTTTTGCCAAAAACGGTTTTTAGAAAACTTTTTTTCCCCCTGACTGCTAATTTTAGAGTTTTGAAATTCTGACATTATCTTTGGGGTTACAAATGGAATAAACGAAAAATATATTCAAAAACAATGGAAAATATTTTTTTTTCGATAAATTGTAAAAATTTGGACTTATAATTCAATCTCAAAGCCTGTGATTGAGATGATGAAAGCCATACCGTATACAAAGACATGTATAGGTAGGTTATAGGAAAATAACATTCACAGTCAGTTAGGTGCTCTTGAAGATGGGATCTAGACGGACCCGAAACCGGTCGAGCTTTTCTGAGACTTTACGGGGTATGACGGATTGTATTATTACTAATTCTAATATTTATATTATACCTTAATGGAACATTATTTATTATATACTCAAGAAGTATGATATTATGATGACTTATATTAAAAGAGTGTAGGCCACTCCATATTTTTATATTTATTAATTATAAACAATTTGAAGTAGTCAAGATAGTACAATTAGTTTTATGAAGAAAGAAGAAACTTTGACAAGGTTAGGGAGCGCGTGTTGAACTAGAGAGAGGAAGACAAATGGTTTGAAGCGAAATCGAGTTAGCCAGTAGGGATTATAGTAGGAGCGGATAGAGCTGTCGTTGGGAAAGCACGGCGAGCAGGTAACATCAGCAGCAGCAGGTAATTGCGTTAGGGGGCTTAATCACTAACCCCCACCCCCCAACCATCATCAGGTATTCCTTTGTACAACAAGCCTAACTCTACTGAGTCGTGCCTCCCCCCCCCCCCTTATCACTCTCTCACTCTCTCTCATCTAAAACTTCAACAACGAAAATCACTTGGGCCTTCCCTTTGACGAAAGTCTTAAATAAACTTCCTCCCGTTTTTGTCGTCGTCTTTTATTTCGAAAATATAGACAATTTAGAAAGCTTATCTACCGGTGTTTAACAACTGAGTAGATTATTTATCAACAATTGACACTAGCATATGCAAAGTACACATTACACCTATGTTCAGAATATATATTGGGTCTATAACATGTGAAGCTATTTTACTAAATTAATTGTTGCTTTGTATACATAATAAACAACAGCATTTTTCTCAAAATCTAGATATTTTTGGACAAAACAAGAAAGCATAAATATATATGTACATTTCTGTCTTACCTTCATTATAACTCTTATATATACATAAATATATATATATATATATCAATGATCAAACCACAATAAGAAATGGGAAAACAAGACTAAGATCTTTCAACCGTAACAAGTGGTCTTCGTCAGAGTCAAAAACCCAACTCTTAGTCTTGTTTTCCCATTTCTTATTGTGGTTTGATCATTGATTGTTATTTCACGTGTTTATGTGAAACCTTTTTATTTTATATATATATATATATATAACAGTTCAAATTGAGTATAGGTAGCCCACAAAGTAAAGAACCACACTTACAGACTGGGTTACTTGGCTTACTAGATGTTGCGTCTACAACGTGCTTGGTCTCCCTTTCTCTTTTCTCCTTACAACGGATTGCCCGATATTTTGAGTTTTTATATGTGTTTCATTACTTTGTGTGTTACCCTTTTTGAATTTTGAACTCGTGTATTGTGTAGTTGAGTTTTTGACTCTGACGAAGACCACTTGTTACGGTTGAAAGATCTTAGTGTTGTTTTCCCATTTCATATTGTGGTTTGATCATTGATATATATATATATATATATATATTTAGAAAACTTTCAAAAACACGAATGAAAAACAGATCTTGAATGTGCGTCTGTACCTTTCGGTCAAAACACAAAATCAAACCACCTGAGGGTTAATTTCACTCCTCATTGAGAACCTGTTTAGATCTTGAATGTGCGCCTGTACCTTTCGGTCAAAACACAAAATCAAACCACCTGAGGGTTAATTTCACCCCCCATTGAGAACCTGTTTTGATCTTGAATGTGCGCCTGTACCTTTCGGTCAAAACTCAATTCACCCCTTAGGGGTTGATTTCACTCCTCATTGAGAACCTGTTTAGATCTTGAATGTGCGCCTGTACCTTTCGGTCAAAACACAAAATCAAACCACCTGAGGGTTAATTTCACCCCCCATTGAGAACCTGTTTTGATCTTGAATGTGCGCCTGTACCTTTCGGTCAAAACTCAATTCACCCCCTAGGGGTTGATTTCACTCCTCATTGAGAACCTGTTTAGATCTTGAATGTGCGCCTGTACCTTTCGGTCAAAACACAAAATCAAACCACCTGAGGGTTAATTTCACCCCTAATTGAGAACCTGTTTTGATCTTGAATGTGCGCCTGTACCTTTCGGTCAAAACTCAATTCACCCCCTAGGGGTTAATTTCACTCCTCATTGAGAACCTTTTTAGACCTTGAATGTGCGTCTGTACCTTTCGGTCAAAACACATAATCAAACCAGGCCGATGCATTTTACTTGTTGCCCTTTATCCACTCCGCAATAAGGGAGGTTATTGTTATTTTGCTGTGATTACAAATACCTTGTTGTTCAGATCGACATTAGTCATAATTGTTGACTTTAACTGGATGTTCCCTCATTAAGACCCCCTGTTCTTAGACTATACTAAATGTTGGATCATTAGTTAAGGCTTCTTTATATATCTGTTTGTGAAAAAGAAAATACAGGTATTATCGTTAGCAAGAGAGTTGACCTTTAGAAAAGCCTTAGTAATTACTGTAGGGATGCTGTTAATGGGTTGACAAAGCATTGTTAGCAGCTTTGAAATCTCTTCTCTGTCTGACCTCTTTTATTAGTTAGGAAATAATTGAAAAATCTTTCCCCTACTAGTCACCTGTGAATTATTATTTCCATAATAGGTTATTTATCAATTAATAACAAGTTTTCTGGAATCCAAAAATTAGAGACTGTAATTGTGTGCTTTTAATTTCTCTATGTTTCTTTGTCTACATTGAACTATATTTGTCCGTTTTGGATCGCATTTCCAAATATGAAATGGGAAAACAAGACCAAGATCTTCGTCAGAGTCAAAAATATAAAAACCAAAAATCCATCAGTTCGGTTTTTGACTCTGATGAAAACCGCTTGTTGCGGTTGAAAGATCTTAGTCATTTTTTCACATATCATATTGTGATTTGATCATTGATTGTTATTTCACGTGTTTATGTAACATATATATATCATTAAAGTGAACCACAGTCTCGGCATTCACGATCTTCAGACTGAGAGATTCGATTCATCAAACTAACTTTCTGCTTACAGGATTCAACTGGAAAAAGAGCTGGCCAAGTGACATGTTAAAAAGATCAATGAGGTAGTCAATAGTATTAATATCTTATTTACTACCCTCTGTGGCACCAACAATATGCATATATTAATATTAATAGATTAAATGGTTTAATAAAGATTAATATAAACAGAAGATAAAAGATTAATAAAGAACAAGAAAAGAAAAGAATTCACCTATTTATACCAATATATATACCAGTATATATATAAAGATTGCACATAAACTCGTGAAACAACTATCAATGACCAAACCACAATATGAAATGAGAAAAACAGGCTAAGTCTTTCAACCCAGTTGAGTTTTTGACTCTGACGAAGACCGCTTGTTACGGTTGAAAGAACTTAGTCTTTTTTTCCCCAATTCATATTGTGGTTTGACCATTGAGATATATATATATCTAAATTTAATTAAATTCTTGAAAATGAAATTTATTTTAATAAAACATAGATTTAATAATTATTTTAACTCTCTCTCTCTTTCTCTCTCTCACTCTCTCTCTCTCTATATATATATATATATATCTGACAGTTGGGTTTTTGACTCTGACGAACACCGCTTGTTACGGTTGAAAGATCTTAGTCTTGTTTTCCCAGTTTCTTATTGTGGTTTGATCATTGATTGTTATTTCACGTGTTTATCTGAAATCTTTATATATATATATATATATATATATATATATATATATATATTTCATTATTGTAGAACACTTTGAATGATAGTTAACATTATGGGGTTTGAATTGGGTGGGGGGGGGGGGGGGGGTATTTCTGTTCATTGAATCCAATCTAGCAAAACTTAGTAGAATGGACTGTGGGAGAGCAATTAGAATAAACCTTTAGTTGGGGGATACTCTGTAATATACGTCAGGACTGATTCACTTGCGAGTCCACTTCTACTAATGAGAAGTGATATTGTCTCTGGAGGACCCTTTTGGATTGTATGACTGAAAACACTGTTCACAATTGGAATTGTCCAGAGTAAGCACTTATATAAATAATTGAATATATATTATATTGTTTATATATATATATATAATATATATATATATATATATATAAAAAAAAACCTTATTCTGTTAGTTCACGCTTAATTAGTTTGTGCCATATACCTGATGATGATTTCAGTGAAATTGAAAGCTTGTAAGGAAAAATATATTATTTAGTAACCTACGGTAGTATTTCTTCGATGTCTCTGGGACAACTCCTTTATGAAAATCTCGCCCTTCCTAATAAAACTATAAAAGCAGTAAAAAAAGTCGTAAATGCGGAAGGTGCCGTCTACATTACTAATATATATATATATTTGTATATATTGGGAGCAGACCTTTATTCATACATGTTTCATTGAATGAGTGGCTTATTTTTAATTTAGTGCGTTTTCTGCTTAGTTTTTCTCATTTTCTTATATAATTTTTCCTTTTTTCGGGGAAAATATACACCAATTCACCAAAAATAAATCATATGGTGAATTGGTGTTTATTTTACCCGAAAGATAGAAAAAGTATATAAGAAAATAATATATTCAATATATTCTTATATATTGAATAAATAAGCAGAAAACGCACTGAATTAAAAATAAGGAAGGCATTCAATGAAACATATATATGTATAACATCTGACCATTGTGTAACAGATTCAATAATATATTGACCGTTTGATCGAATAGGGGTGTTATGTAATCGGCATTTGGTCAATTTTTTAGGCACAAAAACCAAAATCTCTTAGTTAAAAAATTCTTACTTCTGTAAGTCATATTGTTTTATTTATCTCTAAATACTTCTGCTTGTAATATTCATAAGTCGTAACCATCCATTTTCATATTGTTTATATGTTGGATGTTGATATGTGATTTCTTATTATCCTTTGTTTGTAGGCCTATGAAAAAAGTTTTTAAAATAAAACCGAAACATCGGCAACGAGAGTTTGATTTTCATACCTAGAAAATTGACCAAATCCCAAATATATAGAGTACTGTTACTATTTAGCAAATAACAGTATCATAAAAACATCCTATTAACAATTTCAATGAGATTTCTTTTATATATTTAGTATTCATCAAAGATTTTTTGTTTATCAATTGATTCGTTTTTAAAAATGTTTTTTTTTTATTTGACACTGGTAAGGGTTTGATTAAAAAGAATATGAATCTTCATTATGAAAACAAAACGAAATATGAAGGGACACAAAGACAGTGGCAATAAGGACGAAACAAATGTTTCATCTCTTGGGCCAATTTGTAAATGGCACAACTAAGTTATTAAAGCCATCACGTGCTTTGCTTTCAAGTTTCCCCAAACAAATATTTAGTGTCTACATTATAACTTTAGTAATAAATCGGTAAATATTTAAGCAAGATTTATGGATATCATTTCACATAAACGCTTTCCTTTTTTTCAAGTATTGCTTAAGCATGATTGAAGATAAGAAACAGTTTCAAAGTCCTTTTTAGGCACTTTATAATATTAAATAAACAGGAAGATAGTTCATAAAAAATAAGTTGCGACACACTTTTTTTTTAATTCCGGCTGTGAGGCAAAAAAAAACTTATTGGCGACAACACTGTTCTAATATAGCAGACTTTCTTGATTATCAGTTTTTACTTGACTGTCACATGGGCCACTTCATGGCTTTTTTGATGAAGACGATACTCGAATCGAAATACAGATGTGAGTTCTGTTACTTCTTTCCATATAATTTAACAAGTTGTAATAGGTTTCTGACATCTAAATCAAAAATTAAAGCTGATTAAATTAAACAAAATACCAACTTTTGAGATATTCTGTCTGTGTAGTACACTAACAGGGGATTTACTGACTTAGTAAACAATCGAAACACCTTAAACTTATATTACAGTTGAATCTTATTGTAATTTATACGTCATGATTTGTTTTCTTGACCCAATATTTGCATGATGTAATTTTTTTTTTTTGAAGTTTCAGGTCTAATGATTTGAAACTAGTCCTTCTGCCGACAGAAAACAGATTTCCAAGGTAATCAAATATTGATCTCTATACTTATGAAATAATTGTAAAAGCAATAGAATAATAATAACAATATGTCAATGTAAAAAAAATCATTAGTCGAAATAACTGATTTATCAATCAATTCCTCTCTGTTACTGTTCATGTAAAATGTAATAAATAACCAAAATAGTAGTAATAGTAGTGCTAATTGTCAAACAAACATGTTGTAGCCCTGAAGATGACATAAATGTATGTCGAAACGTTGACAAAAGGACTAGTTTCAAATCATTAGACCTCAACCCTCAAAAAAAATTACATCATATATATGTATATATATATATATAACAATTAAAAGAAACGGTCCAGCGGACTTTTTTAAAATAAAATAAATTCAAAACGAAGGAAACACACAGAAAGACACAGACATAACTCACATCGATATTTCGACCATCGTCGTCATCAGGAGTATATATATACACTTTTTCGTTGGAAATACCATCCGAAACGGACAAATATAGTTCAATGTAGAAAAAAAACATAGAGAAATTAAAATCACACATTTGCAGTCTCTAATTTTTGGTTTGACCCGTCTTCAGGAGAGATAAGAGAGGGAAACAAGCGCACTAGTTCAAAGACGGTTGGACACTCAACTTGATGACGTCTGCAACCGTCTCTGAGCCAGTGCGCTTGGTTTCCCTCTCGTATCTCTCCTGAAGACGGTTCAAACCGAAAATTAGAGACTGTAAGTGTGTGCTTTTAATTTCTCTATGTTTCTTTTTCTACATTGAACTTTCTTTTCTTTATATATATATATATATATTAGATTGATCAGACTAATTCGAAAGTTACTCTGAGAGCTTCAGAAGAAGCACTTATTAGTCTTCTGGGCGGTAGATCGGCTCCTGGGCTTAACCTCAATCGTTGATTTTTTTTCTTCTTATTTTTTAGTTGTTATCAGCTTTCAATTTTATTTTAGTTAAATGTTTTCATTTTTTAATTTTTATTTGGCTTGTATCCTCTTTATCTTCCCTGTCTATCTTTCCTCCGAAAGTTGGCTATACTGTTTGAGTGCTTCAGTTCGAACGCCAAGTCAGTCGTTATCAGTCTTTGGAGCGATTCACTTCTTTTCCTGAAGACGAGGACATCGAAATATAGTAGTGAGTTCAGTGATTTCCTTTCTATGTGTTCTTTTTAAATTCTAGTTTATATATATATATAATAATATATATATACGCGAAAGTAAAAATGTCAAAAATTGTTTAATATCAGCATAGTGGTAAGGTTTAAATATTGATTTGGTTAGTTGAAATTCATTGGGAAAGCTTAAACAGAAGCACTCTCTTCTTGATGACGTTGGTAACTCAATCAATGTTTTAAGTTACTCTAGACTTTGGTCCCTGAAAGCTTGAGACAGGTTTTTTATTTCCTTTTAGATAGAAACGCTTTTTGTGGAACTGAAAATTTAATTTAACCCAGTGAACGAATTTAAAAGCTTCATCATTTACTTGTTTTATGTACAACACAAAAGAAAAAACACATTCTCAAGATAAAGATAAACATTTTTTAAAGAATATTTGAAAAAAAAACAGAATAGCTATCAAAAATGCCCTTTTTTTTTTACAATACTATAAGTAAAGTATAGTGATCGTGAAAAAATTCAATCTCGATATTTTAACGAAATTACATGTTTTGAAGTCCCAGAAGTCGTTATATTAAGTTTATTCGATGATGTCTGTATATATTCGAATAAAAACACAAAAATTCGGGTGTTTGACTCTGACGGAGATCGCTTGTTACGGTTGAAAGATCTTAGTCTTGTTTTCCCATTTCTTATTGTGGTTTGATCATTGATTGTTATTTCACGTGTTTATGTGAAATCTTTTTATATATATATATATATATATATATATATATATATATATATACAAAACTAAAATTTATCGGGACTCGGTCAGAACTGACCGAGTCCCGATAAATTTTAGTTTTGTTTCTATTCCACGGTCAATACTTTTATCAATATATATATATATATTTAATAAATTGTTTTTAATAAACAGATTTATTTTTAAATGTTATATATTAATATAATTCTTTTTATATATTAATTGAATTAAGTTCATTATTAGTGTAAACTTTTCAACAGATAATTTTTTTCATTTCTTCTAAAACAATTTAATATTTCAATTAAGTAATGATGACATTTTTAGAAAGTTAACTGAACGTTAAAGGGGAAAATGGTTGAAGAAATTAACAAAGTTAGTTAGTTAATCGTGGATTAGTAGAGAAGAACTGAAATGATGGTTTTTTTTGAGGATTTTTGGACGAGTTAGAAATGTTTAAATTATTCAAAAGGCCTCTCGTATAGTTGGCAATATCATTTGGACATCGTAAGGAGTGAGCTATCTCGTCTGATATACATACCAGTAGCTTAATAATTTATACACCGACTGCTTACCCAGTCCTTTTAGCCTTTTAAACTTTCAAACAACTTCTCTGTTTTTAAACTCTATCTATTAGTTTAATTTACTTTTATAATTTATACTTTTCTTATTATTTTTTCATAATACATTGGTAACTTCGACTTATACTGACATACAAATATTTCAGTAAATTTTGAAAAAAAAATTCGTATCGATATACGATGATTTGCTCGAGATACGAGGTAATGGCTAACACGACTTATAAACATACTGGCATACGAATATTTCGATATACGATATATACATTTATGAATAAAAATAATTCTCGATATACGATGATTTGCTCGAGATACGAGGTAATACATTGCTAACTCAACTTATAAACATACTGACATACGAATATTTCGATATGCGATGTACATTTTTTAATAAAAAATCGTCTTGAAATACGATTATTTGCTCGAGATACGAGGTAATAGCTAACTTGACTTATAAACATACTGGCATACGAATATTTCTATATACGATGTACTTTTTTTTTTTAGTACTATACTAAATAAAAATTAGTATCAATATACGATGATTTGCTCGAAATACGAGGTAATACTATGCTAACTCGACTTATAAAAATACTGACATACGATTATTTCGATGTACTTTTTGTACGAAAAAAATTCGTTTCGACATACTATGACTTGCTCGAGATACAATGTAATATATTGCTAACTTGACTTATAAACATACTGACATTCGTATATTTTGATATACGATGTACATTTTTTGAATAAAAAAATCGTCTCGATATACGATGATTTGCTCGAGATAGGAGGTATGATGAAGCCCAGCATAGTGATCGTAATGAAACGAGTGGAAGTAAAGCAAAGAAAAAAAAGCAGCCTGAAGTGAGTGAAAGCGAAGAAGAACGAAGTGAAAATTAGAAAGAAAAGTAAAAAAACAAATTTAAAAATAAAAAAAAATTCCCTTTGTACAAAGCACAAAGTAGTAAGCTAGGTTTCGTTTTATGTTTTCAATTTTAAAACCAGAAAAATAAATAAGTTAAGTTATGTAGTGTATTGGCAAAAAGGAAGTAGTTATATATAATTGATAGATATTTCATTTTTTGTGATTTCTATAAAGACAGTTATTCTTTAGACTGAATAATTTAAAGATGAATTACTAACATATTGTTGCTTACATATATATATATATATATATATATATATATATTGATATAAGTATCGACCGTGGAATAGAAACAAAACTATAGTTTATCGGGACTCGGTCAGTTCTTCAGGTTGAAATTAAACTTTCATTGCCAACGTTTCGGTCTTTATTTAAAACCTTTTTCATAGGCAGAAGTATAAATTTTGAAACAGAAAAACTAAATATTACATTACAAATTATTTTACAAAGAAAAATAGTATGTGGATTTTAACAACATCTGTAGTCTGAATGAACAAATGTCACTTCTGCCCATGAAAAAGGTTTTAAATAAACGTAATGAGAGTTTATTTGGCAATGAGAGTTTAATTTGAACCTGAAGAACTGACCGAGTCCCGATAAACTATAGTTTTGTTTCTATTCCATGGTCGATACTTTTATTAATATATATATACACAATTAAAACAAACGGTCCAGCGGACTTTTTTTAAATAAAATAAATTCAAAACGAAGGAAACACACAGAAAGACACAGACATAACTCACATCGATATTTCGACCATCGTCGTCATCAGGAGGTGAGTTATGTCTGTGTCTTTCTGTGTGTTTCCTTCGTTTTGAATTTATTTTATATATATATATATGAATAATAATCAAAATAACACTTGATATAAAAGATGGACTAATTTACCACAATGAAACAATTTTGGAAACAATGCTCTAAGGCCTTTCGTCAAGACATCGTCAGAGAGCAAGTTCAAATTAGTCCATATATATATATATATATAATAAAATATACTTCGAATAAAATGAAAGGTCCGTGTATATATATATAGGTATTAGAAAAAATATTTTAAAAAACTTTTTTTTTCCTGGAGGAGTTGAAGCAGATGTTTTCAGAATTACTGAAGAATCATTATTTGAATTGCATTGAAGATTATTCTTCAGTAAATGAGGATACTGTATAAGAGCAACCTTTGAGACACAGGTGCAACGATGGTTGCATTTTCCTTTTCATATAGGTTAGCCCTCACAATATCTGTGTTTTTATCATGCAGTCAATTTGGATCACTTTTATCTTATTTTTTTTGAAAACATGTTGTTAATATGAATATAAGAAATCAGTGATAGATTCACTACTATATGTGATAGCTTCTACTCACTGTATGTTGTTAATATGAATATAAGATATCAGTGATAGCTTCACTACTATATGTGATAGCTTCTACTCACTGTATGTTGTTAATATGAATATAAGATATCAGTGATAGCTTCACTACTATATGTGATAGCATCTACTCACTGTATGTTGTTAATATTAATATAAGATATCAGTGATAGCTTCACTACTATATGTGATAGCATCTACTCACTGTATGTTGTTAATATGAATATAAGATATCAGTGATAGCTTCACTACTATATGTGATAGCATCTACTCACTGTATGTTGTAAATATGAATATAAGATATCAGTGATAGCTTCACTACTATATGTGATAGCATCTACTCACTGTATGTTGTTAATATGAATATAAGATATCAGTGATAGCTTCACTACATATATATAGCATCTACTCACTGTATGTTGTTAATATGAATATAAGATATCAGTGATAGCTTCACTACTA
>JAPFBL010000620.1:0-244517 GCA_026182355.1 Hermatobates lingyangjiaoensis
TTTTAAATTAAATTTCTAAAAGTATAAAAACTTTTAAATAATTTTTACTTTAAAAAAAACCTTAAGTGGTAAAACCCCCGATTCCCAAAATTTTTTTTTAAATAAAAAATTTTTATTATTTCCAAAAATCTTCAATTAAATTGGTAAAACTCACAACCGATAAACCCAAATTTTTTTTTTAAATAAACTAATTTTTGATCTATTTTCCAAAACAATCTTCTTTTTAAAATCACCCAAAAAAAATTTTTCTTTAAATAAACATTTTTGTATCTATTCAAAACAATAACTTACATTAAGATTGGTAAACTCACAACCAGATATCTCAAATTTTCTTTAATAAACTAATTTTTGTATCTATTTCCAAAACAATAACTTACAATTAAGATTGGTAAAACTCACAACCAGATATACCCAAAATTTTTCTTTAAATAAACTAATTTTTGTATCTATTTCCAAAACAATAACTTACAGTTAAGATTGGTAAAACTCACAACCAGATATACTCAAAATTTTTCTTTTAATAAACTAATTTTTGTATCTATTTCCAAAACAATAACTTACAATTAAGATTGGTAAAACTCACAACCAGATATACTCAAAATTTTTCTTTTAATAAACTAATTTTTGTATCTATTTCCAAAACAATAACTTACAATTAAGATTGGTAAAACTCACAACCAGATATACCCAAAATTTTTCTTTAAATAAACTAATTTTTGTATCTATTTCCAAAACAATAACTTACAATTAAGATTGGTAAAACTCACAACCAGATATACTCAAAATTTTTCTTTTAATAAACTAATTTTTCTTTCTATTTCCAAAACAATCTCTTACAAAAAAAAATGTCTAATTAAAATTTACTACTATAGTAAAATGTACTGTTATTACAATTTAAACTAAAATTAGTTAATGTTCCTTTTCAAGATTTTTTTTTTAATGAAATACCGTTTTACCTGTTCATTTTATGTACAACACACTAGGGCATAAATTACTTTCACTAGGCTACTGTGTTAGCAGATTAGTCAAAAATAAAAATATAAAAGTCAAATTTTTCTGAAATACGGGAAGATGAACGGAGAAAATGGCAACAATTAGAGTTGAAAGTCGATAAAAAATAATATAGGGTTATTAAATAAAGGAATGAAGCTATTGTTTAAAATTACTTTAGATAAGGATGTATAAGAACTTGATTCTTTGTGAACAGAGATTGCAGTTGAAGAGGTAGTACAGAACCAATAACACTGGTTTTAATGGTAGATTTAACTTAAATTTATGCAAACATTTTTTTTTTTAGTTTAATGTTTTAAGAGACCCTTAAAAAAACTAATAAAAATGAATATCTTTTTTTATTTGAGTTATAATGTCAACATCATTAATTTATACTAACCAAGCTAATACAAGATGATATATAGAATTAAAAGATTCTGAGGTAAAATGGATAAACCAAGAAAAGTCTCCACACAAATGAAGTTTTATTCAACGCGTTTCGAACACTTTGTGTTCATCATCAGGAAGACACTATAATACAAATTATATCTAATCAGTTACAAAATTAGAGTGAAATAATAAAATTCAATTAAGAGAATTCAAGACATACCCAAGGATGTGGTACTGATGGGTTGGTCCAGTGAAAACAACAAGTAGGAAATAGATCCGCTGCGAAAGAGTGAGGATAGGCATTTAAGAGATAAGATGTTTTAATAAGGTTACTAATTTTGAAACTGATTAGATATAATTTGTATTATAGTGTCTTCCTGTTGATGAACACAGAGTGTTCGAAACGCGTTGTTGTTGTTGAATAAAACTTCATTTGTGTGGAGACTTGTGTTTGGTTATACATTTTACCTCAGAATGAGCAAATACCACACAATTATGGATTGCACAACTAAAAACAATTAAAAGATTTGAAATGATATATTTCTTAATAAATGAATGGATGGAATTTATTGAAGGAAGTTTTTTAGGTATAATATTGATTGTCTAATATTATGCTTAGATGCTGTCTTCAGTTAGCATTCCCTTTGCGTGACTTCAACAAGTTGATCATCATTGATTCTTCTTGTAAACACTTGTTGCTTTCTTGAGAGCTGTGACTTAAAGAAAAAGTTTTTTATTATATAGACTACGTTCTTTGAATTCTATACTGCTCTGTTTTAAAAAAATCATATCCTTTTTAATGCAACTGTGCTCATTTTAGCTTTCCGTAAAAATTTTTAATGTTACTATTATCAAATATATATATCGGATATCATTCATCATTAAACCCTGTTTCATATCTTCAGGATGTTATTGCGTACATATCTTAAAAAACTTAATTTATGACTTCTCTCATTACAATTATATTCTTGAAAAAATAAATATGTTAGCTTCATAATTTTTATCATACCATTATATGAAAATTACTTTTCTAATATGTTTTAATTCAAATATATATATATATATATATAAAGATTTCACATAAACACGTGAAATAACAATCAATGATAAAACCACAATAAGAAAATGGGAAAACAAGACTAAGATCTTTCAACCGTAACAAGCGGTCTTCGTCAGAGTCAAAAACCCAACTGAGGGGGTTTGGTTTTTGAAAAATGGGAAAACAAGACTAAGATCTTTCAACTGTAACAAGCGGTCTTCGTCAGAAGATCTTAATCTCTGATGAAGACCGCTTGTTACGGTTGAAAGATCTTAGTCTTGTTTTCCAATTTTTTTTATTGTGGTTTAATCATACATAGTTTTTTAAAAATTGTTTTTAATATTACTAAGATTTTAGAATTAGTAAGGCGCAGTCAAATATAGGACTATTGCATAGGATTAAACCAGTTGTGATACGTTAAACGCCCTGAAGAGTTCTCTCATTAAACCACCACCATTAACCTAATATCGCTTACTTAAGCAACTATTTAACTGTAATATAATATAGATTAAAATTTCACCGTTATTATTCATAACAAAGGAAAAGTCATTAAAAAGTTCCAGTCTGTAAATATCAACATTGATAAAAAATGAATAAAAAAACTGCAACACAATCTCTACAAATGAAAAAAAAAAATAAAATTGAAATAAAATAAATATTAGCAAAAAAAGCCAGTAAGAGTTTGCGTGAATGAATTGTGAAATGTTACACTTGACCCAAGAAGAATTATTAGTTTATAACTTCTATTTGAATTGAAAGTTATTGATAATTATAATAATATTTAATATACTTTTAAATAAATCTTTAATCTAAAAGTTAATGATATAGTCTCCACATGTATAAGTTTAATAATCTAAACAACGCGTTTCACTATAAAACTTCAAAATGTACACGGTATTTGATTAATAGGAATTTGAAGTATGTTTGTAGAAAACTTTAAGTAGAAGGCTATGTTTAGTATGTTTTAAATACTATGAATTACCCTTCTGTTAAAAAAAAATGTGCTAGTTGACCCATTTAATTAATTTAATTAATGGTAGAGTGTTCACCTCTGAACTGGTAGACCAGGAGTTCAATATCCACTCTTGCCCTCGATTTATGCACGCGAAAGGTGAATAAACGTCCCGAGGAAAGAACGTTAAACCGTCTGTCGGTTCTGTCTGTCATTATAGCATTTTGTCTTAAATTTGACCTTATTAACAGGGCTAACCCTAGAAAGGTGCAGATTTCGGGGTAACTCAATAACTGCGGGGCCTCCCCTTCAAACAAATTATATATATATATAATATATATATTCACTGATAAAACGAATTACGATCCAAACTGGACACAATACGAGTTCGAGATTAACAAAGAGCAACACACAAAGTAGGGAAACACACTTACAGACTCAAATTTTCGGGTAATCCGTCTTCAGGAGAAAAGAGAATGGGAGACCAAGCACGTTGTAGGCGCAACGGGTTACTTGCCGTTGCGCCTACAACGTGCTTGGTCTCCCATTCTCTTTTCTCCTGAAGACGGATTAACCGAAAATTTGAGTCTGTAAGTGTGTTTCCCTACTTTGTGTGTTGCTCTTTGTTAATCTCGAACTCGTATATATATATCAATGATCAAACCACAATAAGAAATGGGAAAACAAGACTAAGATCTTTCAACCGTAACAAGCGGTCTTCGTCAGAGTCAAAAACCGTCTCTGAGGGTTTTTCCTCCCTGATTGAGTTACTCCCAAAACTCAGTTGGGTTTTTGACTCTGACGAAGGCCGCTTGTTACGGTTGAAAGATCTTAGTCTTGTTTTCCCATTTCTTATTGTGGTTTGATCATTAATTGTTGTTTCACGTGTTTATGTGAAATCTTTTTATCGTATATATATATATATATATATATATACACTTTTTCGTTGGAAATACGATCCAAAACGGACAAATATAATTCAATATAGACAAAGAAACATAGAGAAATCAAAAGAAGACACTTACAGTCTCTAATTTTCGGTTTGAACCGTCTTCAGGAGAGATAAGAGAGGGAAACTAAGCGCACTGGTTCAGAGACGTTTGGAGACTGGTTAGGTCTCCAACCGTCTCTGAACCAGTGCGCTTGGTTTCCCTCTCTTATCTCTCCTGAAGATGGTTCAAACCGAAAATTAGAGACTGTAAGTATGTTCTTTTGATTTCTCTATGTTTCTTTGTCTATATTGAGATATATATATAGTTCTATCTAAAGTACTATCTTCTTTAATTTGTGGTGAGTTACCTGAATATATATATATAGGTATATATGAGTTCAAAATTCAAGAAGAGTAACACACAGAGTAAGGAAACACACTTAGAAACTCAAATTTTCGGGTAATCCGTCTTCAGGAGAAAAGAGAAAGTGAGACCAATTACGTTGTAGACGCAATGGCAAGTCTTGAATATAAAAAAATATTATATTGGGTATATTGTGCAGGTATTAGAAATAAAAATAATCTGTTACAGTGCTGTTAATGTGAGCTGCCTCCTGCATGACGGATTAACCAGTGAACAGGTCATTTGTCGAAGGTCATTACTGTCGTACCGCGGGGCCTTCACAGACGCCATAGCTAATAGAGGGGTTTGCTTATTAATTAAATTATAGCATACAATCTTTAATTTATATATCCAAATAAAAAGCATATTAAAGTTTCTTAAACTATTTTCTCAAATAAAACTCGAGCAATGCTTCTATTTATGATTTTCATACATTAAAAATTTATTTATACTGTTTTACATTGAATAAAATCAATTTGAAACTTTTGCGTAATAAATATTTGAAGACACTGAGATCTGATTATCATAATGTAAAAACAGTAGAAAATCTTTTATATTGGGATATACGAAAATTAAAAATTAAGTAGCTAAAAAAACTTTTTCAATAAATGATGAAAGTTTTCAGTAACTTTCTCTTGATCAAGAGAAAGTAAACCGAGATTTTATATAAATTAGTCGCAGTAAACGTGATTTTTATATAGGAGATGGAAATTAGTGTTTTACTAAGACAGATTATCTTCTTTTTTTATTCTTAAAAAAAAAAGGTAGAAGTACATTTCAGTTTACATTTTAACAATACATTTTAAACATTAGATAGTACGGTTATATTTACATATGAACGAAAACATTTTTTTTTATTTTTGAATATATTATTTTTACTTGGGCTCCCCAAACACAAAATGAAAAGAACTATAGACTTTTACTTTTTTTAGTTGAAAATAGTTCCAAATTAACAGCTGTCAATAAACTATTACTATACAAATCTATGATTATGCCTATTTGGACTTATGGTACTGAGAAATATGGGGAGCAACAAAATTTAGCAAATGCCTAGAAGATACAAGCACTTCAATCAAAAATTCTTCATTGCCCCTTCTACATACCAAATCAAACAATCTTATTCAAACCTTAGGATTTCAAAAGTTCAAAAAGAAGACAATGTTTCACCACAAAGCCTTCCACAAAAACCTTTCTAACAATAATAATCCATTAGTGTTCCAACTTAGTAGTCTATACGAGTAAATATTCCAGGAAATTCCCAAAGGCGCCTGAAGAGAAAGTGGCCAAGAGACTTATTAGTGTGATTCTGAGGTAAAATGGATAAACCAACAAAAGTCTCCACACAAATGAAGTTTTATTCAACGCGTTTCGAACACTTTGTGTTCATCATCAGGAAGACATCAAGAATGTGGTACTGACGGGTTGGTCCAGTGAAAACAATAACTTGAAAAACAATGCGTTGTTTTCACTGGACCAACCCGTCAGTACCACATCCTTGGTGTCTTCCTGATGATGAACACAAAGTGTTCGAAACGCGTTGAATAAAACTTCATTTGTGTGGATACTTTTGTTGATTTATCCATTTTACCTCAGAATGAGTAAATACCACACAATTACGGATTGCTCTGAGAACTAATGATTTATTAGTCTGAATTATTCAAGTAACTTATAAATTTAAACTAATTTTTATAACTTATTTTTCACGCCAGGATGTATAGTCGCTGGATTGTTTCATCTTTCCTGCTTCAATGTGCAAATGTATATATTCACAAGGAATATTGTATTTAAGTTGTGACTTTACATTTCAAATTCTTGGTTCTAAACATCTTCTCAACAATATTCCAGGAAATCCCTGAAAGACTAGTGTAGATTATTCTAGTGACTTAAAAATTTAATCTAATTGCTATAACTTAGTTTTCAATTCAGGAGGTATAATCACTGGATTATTTCTTCCTCCGGTCTCTATGTGCAAGTGTATATATTCATTTATCATGTCAATGGTAACGTTGCCAATGACTATACATTTTAAAAATAAAAAAAAAATAATTGTAAAGTATTAAGAATTTATTGTCAATATAGTGAGCAAAAAATTTAAAAATACCTCATCATAAAAGCATAAAAATGCTTCATCATGATGAAAAAAAGGAGTTTGTTGATGGCGAAATAGACAAGGAAGTAATGAGAGTCATATGAATAAGAGATCTGAAGGAGAATTCATATTATGCATGTAAATTTATTAAAAAAGCTGAATTGAATTTGTTTCTGATGTTGGTTTTGGTTCGCGATATATCCAGGGGGTATTCCCGTAATGATTTGCATGCATATAGCGTGCATAAAGTTTAATATTTGAATCCGCTCTAAGGCTGTTCCTGTTTTCTCAAAACATTGTACACTTCTTACAAACTCTAGAGTGTTATTATATATATTATTTTTAAACAAGACTCTTATTAAAGATTTTATTTTTATTATTAAAAAAAAAAAATTCTCAAGAATTCTATACATTTACCTATTATGTAAACACTTATGACAACAAGGCTTCCTTTACCTTTTTATTAATTTAGTGATTTAATCAGTTTAAAGTCACTATGAAGTACAAAAAAAAAGTAATCTTTCAATTCACTTAACATTTACATTGAACTTGAATCTCATGTTAGCAACTTTAGTCGCGGATTATTTATAAAAAAAATTTAAGAACTTTCTTTTATTTTTTCAGTTAACCTACTAACTTCAAATAATTCACGAGCTATGCAAGCAGTTAATGTGTAGTATTTACTCATGATAGTGAGTTAAATACTTTGTAATCCTAATGTAATGTGTTTTAAATGTTCAAACTAAGATTCGATAGCTTGTAATATCGGTTACAGTCTTTCATTAAATGTTTTTTCATAGCATAAGTATTCATTATGCAATTTTTCAAAATCCATTTCTTGGACTGATTTAGTTACATCCATGTTTATCACTAATGAAAATTATAGTTCATTGACATAATAAACATAATAAATATCATATTCTTGAGGGAAAACAGAATGATTTCCCGTTCCACATTCTTGATTTTCTGTCCTTGTTTGGCTAAAGTTTTCATTGAAGAAATAAAAGATGCTCAGCATCTGTAGGTTATTTCAAGGTTATAACCTGGATTCACTCAATTCAACTAATTACTTCTAGGCCATTAACCAAGGTTATCTCTGTATCATTTATCTGCAAATAATAAGAAATAAAGATAATAGAAAAATTCTGGAAGAAATACCTGTAGCAGAAAACATTCACAATTTTTTATCTTAAAACCTTTGTATTTGTAGTAGTCATGAAAAAAATTCTAGACTGACCTACGCTCAACTTTGCCTTACAGAAATTAACTTTAAACTCTTTAGAAACAAATTTAATTTTGCTTTTATTTTAATGTCACTATAATGAAGGCGTAATATCAAACTCATAAATAATCAATTTATAATTTCATTTGTTTTATTGTAACTATATCCTTTACCAATTATAACAAAACTTAAAACCATTAGGTATAGAATTATAGTTTTTTTTTATTTAAACCAGTGGTTCTCAACGTGGTCCACATGGACCCCCAGGGGTCCACAGAGGATTACTGGGGGTCCATGAGAAAAGTAGTATTCTGAAGGTCCATCACACGTGGTTAGGGCTCTATGTTAAGTTTAAATGAATTTATCAGCAAACAAAAAATAAACTGAATACCATGCTGTGTTGTAAATAAAATAAAAAACAAAAATAAAAAAAATAAGAAATAATTAATAAAAAAAAATTACGTCTTTACCGACTATAAGAGAGAAAGAGAGAGAGAATTATACCCTTAATGTATTGTACAGTGAATAATAATGGAAGTAAATAAAATAAAAAAATTCGTAACTATCCTTTATTTTAATTTATAGATGAAAAGGCCTATTTTTTGATATTTTTATTATCTCTTGTTACAATTGATTATTTTTCATGAATTTTTAGTCTTTATTGAATATTTTTTAATAGCTTTTATTAACCTTTAACTTAATGCTGTAGAATATATTTTGACCCAGCAAGTCACTGGTTGTTTGATATCTTTCTCGGTCGTACAAGAAGAATCCTGTATATTTTCTGCCCTAATACTAACTACTGTACTTTTTCATTACGAGTTGTATTTTTTTTATTTTTTACTGCTATTACAGTCGAATATTTTTTTTATATTTTTTTAATTTATAATCGAACATTTCAGTACCCCGCGAAACACTGAACCCGTGAACTAGCGAGGGATCACTGTATATGCTATCTTAATATGGAAATTGCATGATTAAAATTTCATGATTTTATAAAATTGAAAAGTAAATATTAATCTATAAATGAAATATTTCATTTATAGTAACTATAAATAGTGTTATATTAAGAAGCCAGCAACCTTTTACACTCAAAAATCAATTTAAACTCGGTTTCGAAGGAAAAGAAAACACTAAGACCTGAATATACTTTTTTACATCTAAAATGGAGTTATACGCTGTATACATTAGTTTTTCTTACCTTCACAAATATTGTGTGTTGCTTATAAAATTCGCAATGCGATACAGAGAAAATGAAATTTTATTTATGTGTAATAAAAACATTTTAAACAATTTGCTTTCTTGGAAAAAAAAAGTAATAACGAGTAGCTTATCATTAAGGGTAAACAAAGTAAATTAAAAAAAAAAGGGTTAATTTAGTTTTTTTTTTATAAAGTCGTTTCTTTAATAATGACAAAAAGAGCAACAAGCCGAGTTGAATTTCTTTTTTCTTTTTTTTTAAATGAATTATAAAAGTGAACTTTAAATATACATAAAGGAAAACAAAGGAAAAATAATTCTATGAGTCTTTCAAAGGTTATTTTGGTTATGTCACATTTGGGTTTTCAAAAGCGTGTAGCTAAAGTTGAATTAAAAAATAAATTTTAGAAAAAAGCCTGTGTTACATAACAGTGAAAAATGAATATTTATATAAAAATTTATTTTACTTAGTTAAAGGGACTTTTGGTCCATAAAGTTGAACTGTAAGCTGTCATCTGTTGGGCGTGAGGGCTGATTATTTTTAATGTAGTTCCTAGCAGAGAATGGATGTAAAACATATAAATATATATATACACTTTTTCGTTGGAAATACTATCCAAAACGGACAAATATAGTTCAATATAGACAAAGAAACATAGAGAAATTAAAAGAACACACTTACAGTCTCTAATTTTTGGTTTGAACCGTCTTCAGGAGAGATAAGAGAGGGAATCCAAGCGCACTGGTTCAGAAACGGTTGGAGACCCTCTGAACGGTTGGAGTCTCCAACCGTCTCTGAACCAGTGCGCTTGGTTTCCCTCTGTTATCTCTCCTGAATACGGTTCAAACGGAAAATTAGAGACTGTAAGTGTGTTCTTTTGATTTCTCTATGTTTCTTTGTCTATATTGAACTATATATATATATATATATATATATATATATTATATATATATATATATATATATTATATAAATCAAAATATTAAAACGGTCCAAACCGGACAGATGTATAAATGAAAAAAGACAACAAATAGAAGAAGCGAGAAAACTTACTGGGTCGATATTTCGAACTCATGTCGCTCTCTGCCGGTGCGAGTGGACGCACGTGCCTCTTCCTCTTCCCTTCTTCTCCTTGACGACGAACTTCAGTTCGAAATATCGACCCAGTAAGTTTTCTCGCTTCTTCTATTTGTTTTCTTTTTTCATTTATATATATATATATATATATATATATAAATTTATTATTTATTTATTAAAATACATTTTTCGATATAAGAATGACAAAATCATTCCAAAAAAATAATATACATCCAAATAAAAACAATGTAAACAATAGTGTCAAAGTATAATGTCCTAATCTTAAAGTTAAGTCTCAAAATCAATAACTGAGAATGCACAGAATCTTAGATCAAGTAATTATATTGTTATTTTTTTCTTTGGTTTATATCGCCGAATGGTAAATTATATACATAGATACATAATGAGAAACATTTAATGTTAGTTTATCTTTTGATTGTTTTTTTTTTGAGAGGGGAGTGGGATTTTTTCCCCTTGGGGGGGGGGGGGGGGGTGTCCAGAGGATTTCTTCCTCTCGGAGGTTTTTTCCTTTGTAGGATTATTTCCTAGAATCCTTACTGTGGTCAGATAGAAGTTATAAGAAATACAACTTCTAAGAAAAAATATATAATTTCTTAGAAATATATAATATATAATAGTAATATAAAATATATATATTATAATATATAATGAGAAATATATAATATATATTCTAAGAAATATAAATGAAAAAAGACAACAAATAGAAGAAGCGAGAAAACTTACTGGATCGTAAGTTTTAACATCGAATATATATTATATATATATTCGAATATATCGGATCGAATATATAATATTATATATATATTCTAAGAAATATATATATAAAAAAATACTGTGGTGGATAGAAGTATCCAGAACAGCGTTCTTTATTCAGCCTCAACTTTGTCTTTCAAAACATGACAGCTGATTGAGCACAATTGATGTTTTTAATTTGCTGTTTTGCAATATTTTCTGCCATTTCTATTGTTCCACCTTTGATAGTCTTTAAAGAGGGAGACATCTCTCAGGTTTTTTTTTTTTTTTTGGCAAAATTTCATACTTGTTTTTAATGAAGTCATCAAAAAGGTGTTTTGAAATCTTAATGAATAACTCTTTCATATATTCTCAATCTGAGAATGGTTTCTCATGCCTGACTATTTCCACAAAACATGCATTTGTAGCAGAATTTTCCGACATCACCCACTTCTTGAATTAATTTTAGCAACTTTTTTTTCTCTCTTCTCTTTCTTGATATTATTTTTTAGCAAATCTTAATGTATATTTTTGAAATGTTTTGCAACATTCTATTTTTTCTTGTTAGCCAGATTTTCTTTACAAATTAAATATACTAATGGGTGACTCACGTCAGAAGTAGGTGCAAATAAATTTGACTTGGCATAATTAAAATAGAATTATTTTCTTCAAATATTTTTCTTTTCTCACTAGTCTTCATTCTCTATCTCGTCATTTGTTTGTGAATCATCAAAAGTTTCAACAAATGGGAACAATAAATGATAAAATACAATTTTAACATTTATATTTATAAGATCGTAATAATATTCTAATTAAGAATTAAAATTATAGAAAAAAAAAACCTAACACAAATCAATTTTACTTCAACTAAAGCAACTGGTCTTTGTCAGAGTGTTCCACTCGAACTAAATCAAATAACTAAAACATTTTGTGTGAATTGAAAAGAGAGGAAAGGAGGTATTGTAAAGGATAAGAAAAGAGACAAAAAGTGTTGGCAAATCAGGGTAAACAAAGAAGTTGAAAAAGAAACAAGGAAAATCTGATCTACTAGCTGATTGTCAACACTGGCAAACAATGCTGTAGCTCTCGTTAGCACTGAGTCTATGTTGAATAAACCATTCAATAAAGATTTCATAACAACATCAATATTTCATAAGTGATTATTTTACCTTTTGTCTAATTTATATCAAGATTTTCATTATTTTTTTTTTTTAAAAAAACATTTTTATTTACAAATATACAACTACGCATATTTTGTGTAACAATTAATCTTTAAGAAATTACATATACTTGAAATATGTAGTACAAGTATATGTAATGTTACATATATAAACAAGCGGGCGAAGACCGCTTGTTACGGTTGAAAGATCTTAGTCTTGTTTTCCCATTTTCATATTGCGGTTTGATCATTGATTGTTATTTCACGTGTTTATGTAAAATCTTTTTATACTTGTATACGTAATACATAATGTAATTATTTATACGTATACATATACGCATAAGTAATGTATACGCATTACATTACATATGTAATAAGTAATATGTAGTAAGAGATTACACAATGACTTTGATGCACATGAGTAAAAATGAAACCCACTGGTTCAACTTTTCACTTTGTTTTGTAGTATATTTGTAGGATTTATTTTATGTTGTTGTTAAGGCGTATGATCAAACTCCTTGGAAGAAGCATCAACGAAGATGCATGCAGCTAAATGTATCCTACAAATATTATTTTGTATAATATACAAAGTATACAAATGTACAATGTACAAAATAATCTACCGTTGCAGTATTAATACTTTTCTTGAGTCATCTTGGGAGATTCTGGGAAGATGAGAAGGAAGCGAGAACTCGTACAAATGGATTTGGATGAGAGGAAAGATTGTTGTGAAATGACTTATAACGATCAGAGGCTAAGTTTTGAATGAATGGAATTTTTAGGTCTTTATGAAGGGTGTAGTTTTTGACGTAATACGGAGCATTTGTGATAGTGTGGAGGATTTTAGATTGCAACGACTGTATTTTATGAATATTGGAAAGTTTTTTTTTATTATTTATGAAAAATAAAAATAAATAAGGCACTACTTTGTATACCATTGATTATAGTCAAACAATACTCTGTTTGAGTATATGTTCATAAATGTTCAAATTGAACATAAAATGTTCAAGTTCATCTTGAGTAGACATCAAATTATTAAAATCTAATATGATTCTACAATTTAAAATTAAAATATGAAGTCCTTCTAAAAGAAATGTTACTGGTCGAATTAGAAATGCTGTATTTTAAAAAAAGACGTTTTTGCTTATATACTTTGTTCAACAGAAATTTGAGGTAAATAGAAAAAAAAATCTTCCGAGGTATCATTAAATGTTCTATTTTATTCATAAACTTTTTATACATTTCTTTATACTTGGATTACTTGGCGTAAAAAGTTTCGACGAATTGACAGCGTCTCATACCTCCAACATAAGTGAGTCGTTTATTTTGAGAGGTAATAAACTATAATTTTATTTTAATGTACCAAAATCGCAATATTGTTTCAATCTGAGGGTAAAATTTAAAAAAAAAATTAATGCAAACTTTTTTTTATTTCAATTAAATAATTATAATTAATTTTTTCAAGCCCATCGTAGTTGCAATAAAAGGCACGCAGGTTACCTCCTCTAGAATAATGACCGAATTTTTATAATAACTGATAAAATGGATGTAAACATACTTAAATAAACAAAATGATTAAATTGACTGCAGGCATCTTCGTTTATGCTTCTTCTAAAGAATTTTATCATACTCCTTAATAACAACATAAAATAAATCCTTAATTAATTATCCTGCTGTTATCTTGAAGTAAATCCTGTTGTTTAGCAGGCCCAGGAATCAACCTCTATCAAAAACCTGAACTATGGCTAATTAATTTAATAATACATTTATTCTCCTAATATATCAATTTATACCCTTTATAATCTATATATATATATATATATATATATATATATATATATATATATATATTACATCATGATTTGTTTTCTTGACCCAATATTTATATGATGTAATTTTTTTGAGGTCTGAGGTCCAATGATTTTAAACTAGTCCTTTTGCCGACGTTTCGACATATATTTATGTCATCTTCATGGCTTGGAAATCTGTTTATGTTGCAGCACTCTTATTTAATACTGTTTCATGATCACGTTTGTTTTAAACCTCCCAGAAAACAAATAGTAGCCATCATGAAACAGTATTAAATAAGAATGCTGCAACATAAACAGATTTCCAAGCCCTAAAGGTGACATAAATATATGTCGAAACGTCGGCAAAAGGACTAGTTTAAAATCACTGGACCTCAGACCTCAAAAAATTAATTATATATATATATATATATATATATATATATATATATATATATCCTGTAGTATCCTTTATATTAATAATATACCGTCTTTTTCCGAAAATAAGACATCCCTGAAAACAAGTCCTAGCATGATTTTTGGGACGTTTTGGATTATAAGACCTCCCCTGAAAATCTAAAGGGGAGTAGATTTTCTATAGGGGGTAGGGCCTATCTATAGGCCCTAGTTAAGGGGCCTATAATATAATATAAAAATTATATTAAAAATATAATTTGTTAAAAAATTGCTGTTAAATGAAGTAGGTATCTCTAGCTGTTGTAATATTTCAGAGAATTCTTTGGAACAAAATATTCCAAGAAATTCCTTGTTTACCACTAAAGTTCGTTTCAAGGAGGCTACTTAGACAAGAAGTATTAATTTAACCACAGCTATATTGCAAGACATGAGAGATTCAGACCAATGATTCTATAGGAAATAGATTTGTAGGAAAATCAGAACGGAATTCAAAATTTTGATAACTTATGACAATGTTCCTGAAGATGACATGACTGTAATCAAATAAATTTAAATTTCTGTATAAAAATAAATATTAAACAAAAATATGTAAATCTACTTAATATACTTGAAGCCCTCCCCCGAAAATAAGCCATAGCACGGATTTTGACCTGAAAGTAAAGTAAGACAGTGTCATATTTTCGAAAAAAGACTGTATAATTATTTGAAAAAAATGTTTTCGCAATATATTAATTCAATAAAATATTGGTGAATTACAAAATATTCATTATTATATTTAAATTTGGATTCAGTATAAATGATAGCGTAACTTTTAGAGGTTTTTTTTTTTTTGGTAGAATTTATTTTGTTTTCCGATATGACTTGCCCTTTCTATGCAAAAACTTTCCTCTCTTCTTTGTTATTCATGAAATTCTGTTCAAAACTATTTCAAGGAAGATCATATTTTAGACTTACATATGTGCTTTATTCAGTAGGAAATAGTAAATTTTTTTTATTCGTTTAAATAAATTCTAACATCATTCAGATCATTATTTAAATAAATAAATAGATTAGAAATTATCCTTTGCAAGTTGATTAGTTAAATAGAAATGATTGAATAACTGAAAGGATATTTTTTTTTTATTGTAAATAATGTAAAAGTGGTTTTGAAAATATATTTTTTTAGATGAAATATATCTGCAATTTGTTTGAGTACAAACACATGGTCTGACACCACTTTGGTGCCCTCTATAATGACCTCTCTATATTACTTCGCTTAAAAATTATTCTTACCTCTCACAGATCGACTCTCATTTTTTTTTACTACCAACGTTTTCTGGAGTACTTTCAATCCAATTTATGTCTTTCTTTTTTCACAAGATTGTTATAAATATATTATATGAACAAACTCAATCTAGAATTAACTTCTATTATAAAAAAGTTTTAATCACTTTTTTTTTGGTTTTGAAATGTTGAGTTTTTTTTTTGGCTTTATATATCTATTTAATATCGTTTTTGTGCTTCCTGCCAGTAATTGCAAGATTCGTCGATGCTGTATTGCATAATGACTTTAAAGCATGTTACTTTCAAAAAAATATTGATTAGTAACTGTAGGGTAAAAAGCTAATGAAATTGTCTCCACATATAAAAATTTAATCGTATAAACAACGCGTTTCGAACACGTAGTGCTCTTCTTCAGGCATTAACTAAAAAATACAATATCATCAGAGAGTTATCTATAGTACAGAGTAAATATAGTACAAAATAAAAATAAAATAAAATAAGGAAGAGAGTACGAATCTACGGGTACAACACAGGGAGTAGGATGGATGTGGGTGAGGGTATGAGGTACATCTGTTTCATATTAGAGGGCAGGTACATTTCTTTGTTTTTTTTCCTAAAGGTTAGGCTGAACTTTACATTTGCTCTAAGACTAAGTGTCTTAGTATATACTAATACACTTAGTATATACTAAATACTATATACTATAGTATACATATACTATATACACTATATATATATACTATATACTATATATACATACTATATACTATATATATACTATATACTATACTTAGTATATACTAAAAATACACTTAGTCTTAGAGTTTCCTCACCCTAAGGAAGAGAGGTTCGTACTCTCTTCCTTATTTTATTTTTATTTTGTACTATATTTACTTTGTAGGATAGATAACTCTCTGATGACATTCTATTTTTAGTTAATGCCTGAGGAAGAACATACGTGTTCGAAACGCGTTGTTTATACGATTAAATTTTTATATGTGGAGACCATTTCATTAGCTTTTTACCCTACAATGAGTAAATACCACATAATAACTGATTGCACTATGTTAGAATTGATTTCTAATTTTAATAGATTTGATGTTTTAATACCTTCAAAACTTTGTGTATCATACAATGGTTCCCTCTTCATACTTTAAGTCAATTCTTATCAAATTTTGGATTTTAGAAGCAACAAACAAATCTGTACCTTTCGGATCCGCCAGACGTGGTTTGATACTCGTATTTCCGAAGGTTACCGACAGAGGGTCTCTAGTCGCTTTGTTTACAGTTGTACCGGAACGAACACATGTAGCTGTTTGGTCCGTGTTTTTTCCCAAACTTCTTTGGCCCTGTTTTGTGTCTTGTTTGTGGATTATTCAACATTTTTTTTTAACCATAACACCTGTAAACCTTGTAGAAAAAGCGGAAATGAGTCAGCTAAACAGTTTCACGGCAACTAGAGTTGATTAAAAAGTTGGAAAAGTGGTGTATCAGAAACTTCGGGAAATCGGGAATATCGGACTAGTGTCCTCCGGTTATAATTCATAATAATTATAACAAATTATTTATAATAATGGTTTTCAAAGTGTGTTCTTTAATAAACATGACCATTTTCAATTAAACAAAATAATTAAAAGACTTTGTATTTGTATTAAATCCAGAAATCGCTTAATTTATTCTTATGTTCTGTATAAATATCAGAGAACATGATTATATTTCGTTGTTAACAGTGTTTTTAATTCATTGCGTGACGCAGTTAATAAATAGCTGACAATTTCAGAATTACCACAAAGTTAAACTTACTCAAGTTTAGATGGATTACCTCCACTTTTGAGTACATTTTAACAATTCAGAAAACAACAACATCTTGTTTGTAATAACTCGGTTATTATAAGGTTTAGGTTTGGTTGCAGTGGCAGTCCCACAAGGGAACACACATAGGCCGCTTTTGAGAAACTACACAATGAAGATTGATTGTACATTGGGAGTCCTGAATTTGGCCTAACTCAAGTGCATTTAGTGTATGGTTGTTTAACAATAACTTAACATCCTCTCCAAGGGATGACTTGCTCCGATTATTCACCTTCCTCATATATAAATCGAGGGCCCAGAGCAAGTATTGAACCCTTGATCTACCAGTCCAGAAGCGAGCACGTTGCCACAGTGCTAACCTGGTACCCTAGATCATTATAAAGTCTCAATTTATTTTATATTTCAAACATCGGAATTTATATTCAGGCTGAATGTATAATAAGTCACTAAATTAGATTCTCATAGGATGCTAGGAAGCTTTCATCGAGTTTAAACTCGAAAATGAAAATGAAGTGTTAATTATACAGTTCATGTGACATACTTACCATCTAGGACATCCATTAAATGTTTCCTTCATCACATTATTGGATTGAACAGCTCCATGTTAAATTATTTTTCATGACAACATACATGATGATGCTACACATTATACTGGAAGTTCCCTCACTGATGATAGAGGCCATTACTGGACTCCCTAATAGCCCCACGTTCTCCAGATTTCCTCCAGAATCTTAATAAGCCATGTATATTTATCAAACCCCATTTATCGAAAAAGTTTAAAAAAGAACACGTTAACACGCTTACGTTAAATGTTTTAAGACTTATACAACGTAAAATGTGAAATTTTATTGTAATCATCTTAGTTTATTTATGATTTTATTTTAATTTATTGTAATTATCATAATAAGATTTTTTTAAAAGAATATAATTGCGTTTTTTCATTAACTAAAAAATTTACATAAATTGAGTGGGAGTTTATACAGCTTATGACAGGTCCTCAGAGTTGTTATTACTTAAAAGTACTAACAAATTTGAAATATGTACTTTCAAATATTTACTTTCAAAATGTGTACTTCCGAGAAAAACGAATGAAAACAGAAACTAGGACTCACATTCAATATTTCGACTCTTCTAACGGTTGTTTTCAGGAAAGGAAGTCAAGTGGCTAGAAGACAAAAGACTATATATATATTGAGTTACTCAGGGCATGACACCCTCCTGGGGACTGGCTTCCATGCAAATCCTTATACATGTTTAAAACAAGATGAATTACAGTTAACATCTAACTTACAGTCATTTAAAGTGTTTATAAATTATTTTAGATTACCCTGTATTAATAAACTACGTGAAACAAATCTTGTCTATTGGTTATTTATAAGAATGGTTTTAGGGCCTCAAGGTTTCCGAAAGACAAGCCGCTTGAGAACCCAATGATAAAGAGTCCCTGTTCCGCAAGGTAACGCGGTTTGTTTCGGTAGGAGCCACGCTTTGATCTCCCGGCGTTGCACGTTCAACTGAAGGCACAATACTGGCCATTACGGCACAGGTGAAAGTGGATCCTCCCCTTGCAATGTCATTTAGTATTACTAGTCACTTCGGGGCACCACGTCATTATTCAGGTATCTCCTTTGCTTTGCTTACTTAAAAACGAAAAGCTTACCAGATTTCCCCAAATGCAACCAACTATCCAAAAAAATTCTTTGATTATTTTTTTCTTCCATAAAATCTTCTAGGATTCACTAAAAGATTAAAATCAATAACCAGCTATTAAATTCACCGAAGGGGTTCTAGAGCATTTTAGTCATAAACATACAACTCCTGATTATATGCCGACGTTTTGTCAAAAGTTGTTAGGCATTTTCAAAGTCAAGGATGTGGTGGAAAAGGGTTGGTCCAGACGAAACGTCAGCATATGATCAGGAGTTAGATGTTTATGACCAAAATCCTCAAGAACCCCTTCTGTGAATTTGAAATATCATTGGTCGAGAGAGATATCAATATTAACTAGCTATTAATTAAAACTTTCTTGTAAACGTTCAGGTTGCATACATTTAGTAATACTCTTATACTAATAATACTAATACTATTACTAATATACTAATATGTAATACTAATATACTATTAATATTTATTAATGTTAATACATTTAACATTCTTTGGCGCACCAGATCCATTTTTGTAAGAAGATTGTAGATATTATCGTAAAATGCTTATATAATAAGGAAGATATATATCAAAGAAATTTATCCTGTAAACAATAAGACTTAATTATTTATTGTGATATCACAATAAATCAATTAAGCATACCATTATATGTTTAGCTATTAGAATGGGACCCATATCAAGTAGTTTAAATAATATAACCCATATTACCTGTTTTCTAATGAAATACATGTTGTTTTTAGTTACCCATTAAAATTATATTTTTTCAAGTATTTGTTTTGTATTCTCTAAAATTAGCATTTTTTTTTAAAATTTAATATTTTGGTGCATTATATGCGAAGAAAAGATTATACATATTACATACGTATTGTCTTATATTTAATACATTTTTTCATCATTTGTCATTTCAGTGTTATTTTCAAAAATTGGTTTGTCAGAACCAACAATGTTTGTAGAGATGAAAAATAACGAAAGTTTTTCTAAGGCAAAAACGTCAAATAGAATTTAAATTCTTTCTTCATTTAGAAAGCCTGTCCATTATTTTGAATTTAATTTCATAAATAGTTAGTATTTCTAGTATCCTTTAATTTACAGAACGTTAAATCGCCTGTATCCTGCTATTTACACTTTTAACTTAACACATTTTCTTTTTGTATTGATTAGCTATTAAAAATGTATTAGAGTAGTATATATATATATATATATATATATATGATCAAACCACAATATGAAAAGGGAAAAAAGACTAAGATCTTTCAACCGTAACAAGCGGTCTTCGTTAGAGTCAAAAACTCAACTGACGAAGACCGCTGGTTACGGTTGAAAGATCTTAGTCTTTTGTCCCTTTTCATATTGTGGTTTGATCATTGATTGTTATTTCACGTGCTTATGTGATATCTTGTTATCGATATATATATATATATATATAAATTTTATCAGGACTCGATAATTCTCCAGGTTCAAATTAAACTCTCATCGCCAACGTTTCAGTTTTTATTTAAAACCTTTTTCATAGGCAGAAGTATAACATTTCGAAACAGGAAAACTTAAATATTACATTAGAGATTTTATTAAAAAAGAAAACAATTTACGAATTTCAACAAAAAATATACGTAATATTGTGGAATTTGAACCCACGACCTTTCCAATGGTTGTTCATTGTGATAGGTTTTGCGCCAAGTGGCCTTTATTGTAGAATAATTCCAAAAACTGATATAAATAACGTAAGATTTATATAAGTCAATTAATGATGAAGCCTTGTGTGTTGATCACAGGTGAAACTTGGAATAACTGTTAATTTCAGTTTATGCTAGATCATTCAAAATAAATATTAAAGAAAACACTGAGTAATATATGACTTTGCAAATAACGGCATTATAAAGAAAGAAGAATGTAAATAAATTCTCTCAACATAATTGAGGTAAAATTACTGAATCCGGATGTAGCAATTATTTCTGTTATAAAATAAACCTAACCAGTTTTTTTCTAGGAAAGATCTTATTCCCAGTTTTGGAATGTCATTGTTGTTTAGACGATGTTTTTTTTTTATTCCACGTATTTATTTTTAATTCTTCTTGCTACTCTCTGCACCAAATGTACTTTTTACACTTTATTTCCAAACCAAAAGCATGAATTTAAAAAAGGAGCTCCTGTCATAATATTTATTGTTGATCTACCGCGATTATATAATAGAACAAGAATTATAACTGAGGAGCTTTACGATAAAGTCGCTGTTTGTATAATTATCGCTTCACGGCTTCTAGAGAAAATAGTTTTTTATTTCCATGATTGAAATTTGTTTGATCTAAAGTGCGCAACATTTTTTTTTTTCAAGAATTTAATTTCAAATTCAGTTAGCATTTGCCACGATTATTGATAAGTCTCAAGGAGAGACTCTATAGAAAGTTTCAGTTTATTTAGTTAAAGCAGTATTTGAACATGGCCAAATACATGTTGCTCTCAGTAGGGTCAGTTAGGGTTTATCTGCATTTACGTGAACATAATTGCATTAAAAAGGCAATTAATGAATGACGACCCGACGACGGGTCACAGGAAGTCTAGTAATATATAAAGATATATTAGAATTATTCTGAGTAATGTATTTTACTCATTTTCAGGTATTATAAAAAAGGTTGAAACGTTATATTGGTACCAGTTAAGTATTAAGGAACTTATTGAAGCAGAGGCATATCAATCACCCGGGGCGGTCGTAAAATTTGCGCCCCCCCCCCCCCCCCACAAGCTAGCCGTGATAATCCAGTAACCTTCAAAATCCAGAAAGTCCCCAAAATATTTATTTCCATGGAATTATATCAAGGATCTAATTTTGACTAATTTTTAAACAGTCATCGATTTTTCAAAAACAAAAACGTATAATTTAAATCATAAAAAAAAATTGTTAAATTAAATTCAATGGGTACACAAATAAATATAATTACTTTCAATCGCATTAAAAAAAAAGAGTTTTTGTAAAATTTGAAATAAATTTATTTTTAATTTGAGAAATATTACAGTTGAAAAATCCGTTTAAAAACAGTATAAGACATAAAAAAAAATTACAACTTTAAAAACATATATTAGTATAAAATTTCAGATTTGTTGTTAACTTTTTATTATTTTAATTTTTTTCTATGTGCCGTTTCTTGGCACGTGCCGTTTGGAATGGACCCCTTGCTTCGCCAGTGGATTGAAGACATGAAGTGAAGTATTGTTGAGGGCTAGTTCAATGGAATGGCTCTTTGAATAGGGGTAGCAGGCTCCCTTTTAAAGGGATGTGTTCGTAACATGCAGGGTAATACAACCCTCAAGACCTCTGCTTGTATTTCTCATCAACATTTAACACCAACCCTCTGTACCTTACTCCCAATCGTCTGCCCAATACTACTAACTCCGTTTTAATCATTTATATGAATATAAATAATTAAATTGGTACCAGTGTCTTTTTTTCTAACAGATATCTACAATATTTACAAGTCATTTTAAATCCAAGGAAATGTTTTCATTATTTCATTCTACAAGTATTAGGTTAGGATGCAGTGGGAGTAACACATATAGACAGAACATTAGCCCTAGCCCATTAGGATACCACACTGAATGATCAAACCACAATAAGAAATGGGAAAACAAGACTAAGATCTTTCAACCGTAACAAGCGCTCTTTGTCAGAGTCAAAAACCCAACTATTTAGTGATACCACATATAGAAGATGATTCTACACTGGGAGTCCTAAATTTTGCCTAACTCAAATGTATTTAGAGTAGGGATCTTTAATGTGTACCTGATATCGAACAGGCTCGGAACCGACGGCTTAACATCCTCTCTGAAGGAAGGCGTTCTTCAGATTTATTCACAATCTATGTGAATAAATCCTAACTCCAGTGTATTTAAGGTACGAATCTTTAATTATTACCTGATATTGTACAGGCTCGGAACCGACGGCTTAACGTCCTCTCTTTAGTGAAGGCGTGCTCACATATAAATCGAGGGCCAGGTGGCTTTCGAACCCCGGACCAACGAGTTCAGAGACGAGCACGTTAACCATTAAGCTAAACTGGCCCCAAATATATATTTCCGGAGAAATGAACCCACAATATTGTATTGTAGGAAAGACACTTTGTATCAAAACAAGCAGTTTACTTTTTTTAATCACTTTTTATGTTTTTAATTCATTTTTGTGCAATCTGTTTGTACTTATATGAACTTAAGATATATGAAATCTTTAAGGGACAACTAGCTCAGATTTATTCACCTATAGAGTGGGTTTCTGTAGCATTAAGACAGTTTATATATACTTTATTAGGCTAAAATAGTAATTACAATATTGCAATGACTGACATACTGTAGTTTGCAGTTTAAAATGAATACCCCATGAGTGTATGCCAAGCATGAGCAGCCTTTCTTAAACTGGAGGCCGGATTATATAATTTCGAAGTTACCAAGAGCCCTTCGAAATAATTTTAATTTCTGTAGTATTTGTCAATGTAATCTGCTAGTAAGAACACTTTTACCTCAAATTCCCTGAAATCCCTCAATCTTTTAATTCAATAAATTTTTCTAGAACTCTAGAATTGTCGCATGTGAAAAGGGGATTAGTTTGAATGTAATGAGTTAGTGCTTAGAAGTTTCACTAATCTTTATAGCTGCTCACCTCTCGCTAGGCTCGAAGCATTTCTTTTTTTTTTTTACCTTCGCTGGAAAGTTTTACTACCTCTAGCAGGCGCACCCCCCCCCCCCCCAAATCACTCCCCTGTCAGCTAACAGTCAGACTTTCTTCTACTTTTCACTTTCATTTTGTTGCCCATCACCTACTTCGCTTCAACACATTTTCTTAAAAACTTACTAAAACACCTTTTATTACTAAAATAATACTGTTTTAGTCCTACTCTATCTTGACTTAAGATGTTTGAAACATCTTAAAGATCTTAACTGGAGAAAGAAAAAAAAATTAAATGATTCTACTTTCTTTCAAAAATTTTAAAATATTAAAATTCTTTTTGAATTGTATGATAAATTTTTTAAAAATTGTTTAATGTGAAATTTAATCATTTTAAACAGATTTTACATTCATCAGAAAAGAAGAACAAACATATTTTCTAATTTTATTTATTATTACTGTTAAATCTATATATATCATATATATATATATATATATATATATATATATATATATATATATATCAAATATTATATATATAAATACACTTTTTCGTTGGAAATACGATCCAAAACGGACAAAAATAGTTCAATATAGACAAAGAAACATAGAGAAATCAAAAGAACACACTTACAGTCTCTAATTTTTGGTTTAAACCGTCTTCAGGAGAGATAAGAGAGGGAAACCGAGCGCACTGGTTCAGAGACGGTTGGAGACCCTCTGAAATAATTCAACGGTCTCCAACCGTCTCTGAACCAGTGCGCTTGGTTTCCATCTCTTATCTCTCCTGAAGACGGTTCAAACCGAAAAATAGAGACTGTAAGTGTGTTCTTTTGATTTCTCTATGTTTCTTTGTCTATATTGAACTATATATATATATATTGATAAAAGTATCGACCGTGGAATAGAAACAAAACTAAAGTTTATCGGGACTCGGTCAGTTCTTCAGGTTCAAATTAACTCTCATTTCTAAAATTTCGGTTTTTATTTAAAACCTTTTTCATAGGTCTATAAAACAGAGGAAATATAAGAAATAATTCAATTATTCAAAAATCAACCAGACATAAAAGTGCCATTAGTTACAATTAAGAAATTACAATAGAAATTTTGACTATAGGTTAGTGAGAAAACTTACAGAAGTATAAATTTTGAAACAGAAAAACTAAGTATTACATTACAAATTATTTTACAAAGAAAAATAGTCTGTGGATTTTAACAACTGTAGTTTGAATGAAGACGTGACACTTAACCGAAATAAACAAGCAAGGTAACTAAATTTCACCAGACAACCAAAAAGTCACTAACACAATTTTTCATCTATCAACAATATTTAACTTAACACACCCGAATAAATACTATTTAAATTTCAAATGTCACTTCTTCAGGGAAAGAACATTCCTTCTTCTTTTGAAGGAAAGGACTTACCAGCACAGTTATTTTATAAGAAAAAAGAAAATTAATATTGAATTAGTGCTGCTGAATTAGCAGCACACAGTATTAATGAAGGCCATAATTTTGATTTTGATGAAATAAAAATAATAGCCTAAGAAATGGATGAACAGAGAAGGAAAACTCTTTAAATGTTGTATATTAGAAAGGACCAGTCATCCGTTAATTATAGAAGTGGCATTTTAAATTTAAATAGTCTTTATTAGGGTGTGTTAAGTTAAACATTGTTGATAGATGAAAAATTGTGTTAGTAACTTTTTGGTTGTCTGGTGAAATTTGGTTACTTTGCTTGTTTATTTCAGCTCAGAGTCACGTGTCAACATTCAGACAACACGTGACTCTAAGTGAAAATTGTTGTTAAAATCCACATACTATTTTTCAATGTAAAAAAAAGTTTGTAATGTAGTACTTAGTTTTTCTTTTTCAAAATTTGTATTTCTGTAAGTTTTCTCACTAACCTTTTTTTAAAATTTCTTAAATGTAACTAATTGTACTTTTATGTATGTTTGGTTTTTGAATGATTGAATTATTTCTTATATTTTCTCTGTTTTGTAGGCCTATGAAAAAGGTTTTAAATAAAAGCCGAAACGTTGGCAATGAGAGTTTAATTTGAACTTGAAGAACTGACCGAGTCCCGATAAACTTTAGTTTTGTTTCTATTCCACGGAATGATACTTTTATCAATATATATATATATATATTCAATTGAACATCAAAACTGGATGATCCAAACTGAACAAAATACGAGTTCAAAATCAAATAAGAGTTACCAAAGAGTAGTTACTTGAGATTGTGTTTACAACGTGCTTGGTCTCCCTCTCTCTTTTCTCCTGAAGACAGATTACTCGTAAATTTGAATTAGTAAGTGTGTTTCTTTTGCTCTGTGTGTTACTTTGCTTCGATTTTGAACTCGTATGGTGTCCAGTTTGAATCGTCTTTCAAATTTAATGACTTTTAGAAAATTATGTATCTTCATTAGAAATCAGATATTGGTTAAAGATTTTTGATTATTATACTCGATTTAACTTAAAGACCTAAGTCATATTACATGGTTAGTTAGAGACAAAATAGGCTATTACAAGCTAACATATAAAGATTTTATGGTTTTTAAGTTAAGTTTTGTTCGTTAGTGATCAATCTCAAAGACGGTGCCCTGTATTCGAAGTGAGACTTTATCTAAGATTTATGATTAACTATAAATATTGAAAAGACCACAGAAAAAATGAAAAAAATATTGAAATTCACATTCAAATCAATTAATAATATATAACATAAATAAAATATCTTATCGAAGTCATTATTTATCAACAATATAAAAAATTATTTAAACTATGATAGAATTTTGTAAAAAATTTAAATAAGTTATTTTTTTCCGCAAAATAATTGCTTTTATATTATAAATATTGTGAAAAGAAAAGATAAGCTGAATCTAATTTACACTTCTAATGAGTAAGAAAGAGTTGTATCCAGTAAGAGCTGTTTTTTCTTTGTCTGGTACTAATGTTATTATTTCATTTATTCATATAAAAGGACTTTATAAAGGTTTAGAAGAAATTTATTGTTTAGCATATTTTAATCTGTTTATAAAAATTTAATATTGTTTACAATTATTAGATTGGGCTTTTCAAGAATTATTCTGGTGATTCTACAAAAATAAAATTCTGTATTAAATATTTTCTTGATAACAATATTTTATGAACTTAAGTATTGGAAGAAAGTAAGAATTATAAGTAACTATTATCAGTAATTAAGTAAAATTAGAACTATTACAGGTAAATAAGACTGGGACAAAAAAATTACATTGTTATATTAATAAAGCAATGGAGGTAGTAATGGAGTAGTAAGAGCCTTTAATAGCCTCTAACACTCAACTCCGACTTTCGACCTTCAGGAGACTACCCTGTTAACCTGCTATATGCAGGGACAAACGAAAGAGGAGGAGAAGGTGATCAGGGGCTGGACCTGACCACCTTCGTTTCCCATCCTTCCTAATCCCCAAATCCCCTCCTTTTACCTCAGCCCCAATCTAAGGTGTTATGCGATCCGTGCCGAAGGATGGATGATACAGGGGTTTTACTGTATTATGAACGGAGAATCAAGGGTACCTCTTGAGTAAATAGCCTTACTCCTGTATGCGGTGCTCTGCTGGAGCAGACAAAATACCACCGGGCAGAGCTTCAAGAATTTTTCCCTGTATGATACTAAGGAAGAAGAACTCTGGAGACCATCTTCTGGAAGCGCAGAGGGTCCAAAAGTGCTAACTAGGTGAAGCCAACCTCCCACAAGTGCACCTAAGGACCCGAAGAAGGAGAAAGGAAGTTACTTCCTCCTGAAACGTAAGGAGCCTGAATGGCCATTATCAATGATGGATTATGCAGATTCTGCAAAAAAGAGGAAGTACATTGTTGCATCTGCTGACTGACTGAAAGCCAACTTTGCTGCACAGAGGTAGGTGCTTCGGGACACTCAACAAAACCATAGAAAAACTTTTTTCTGCTGGAACCAACAAAAGTTCTAAGCTTCAGGCGTTGAAGCTAACTGTTGGGGTACTTTAGTACAGAAGAGGGGAAGTACAATAGTTTTTTTTTATGACGCAGTGCTATAGACACCCTCAAATAATAATAATAATAATAATAATAATAATAGTAAATCAATGACCTTAAACTGTAATTAATTGAAAGTAGATTAAATAAAACCTTTTAAAACGTTTGCTTTGCTAGATTTCGTTAAACTAGGTGAACGCAACACTCGTACAAACTTTTCCATAATATTATAAGTGCATTTATGATTCTACTTAGAGTTGTAAACAGTTGGCCAGTACTCTTAGTTACTACAAAGTAAGGTAAGTGGTTAAGTAGATAAACTTGGTTATATTGTGAAGGGAAATTTCGACAATTGCTTCTCCACAAAAAAGAACTCTATATCAAAACTAACAACACGTTTCAAACACTTTATGTTCTTCTTCAGGTTTACACCTATACATATAATCTAATCTAATAGATACTATCGATAGATGTAAACCTGAAGAAGAACACACAATGTTCGAAATGTTACGTTGTCGATTGTGGCGTTATTTTTGAAATTCCCCATTATGAGTAAATATCACGTCATTACAGGTTGCACAATGATCGAATTTTATATGTTATATTTCCAAAGAGTATTGCTTAGGTTATATTAATTAATTTTTTGATTGTTCTTTTTCATGTAAAGGAATTGAAAGAAGACAATTTTAAAAACAATTAATTACTTACATAATGTATCACATTAGTTGGTACCTTGTCTATATATAATTTATAATAAAAAAATTCAAGAATTACGTTTACACACAAACAAAATCTTTGCTACTTATAAATTAGTTGATGTTTCAGTTTGTTGTCATGTTTTATTAAGGTTAGGATTAATTAAGTCATTTTTCATACTAATTCCCTTGTTAAAAACCTCAATAGTGCAATTCAACATTCAAACATTGTATTAAATTTCAAAGAATTCACTCTGATATTCTTAAAACTCACAGAAATATATATTTTTTTTAAGTAAACGTGAAGAAGAACACGAAGTGTTCGAAACACGTTGTTAATTCTTTTATTAAACTTTTTTTGTGTGGAGACCTAACTCTTGAAATCCCCCAATATGAGTAATTAACACACTATAGTATATTGCACAATATTAAATTCTTGATATTTGTACATTTGCATAAATTATTGCTTAGGTAATATTCATAAATTATTTAATTTGTTCTTATTTGTAAAGGAATGAAAGGAGTACATTTTTTTTTAAATATGACTGCACTTTTAAAATAATTTATAATTTGAATAGTTGCGTAATAAATCACATTAGTTGACTCATAGCTTTCATGAGATTATTAAAAAATTAAAGAACTCTTCATTTGTTTAACCAAATACAATCTCCATGTTATTTATAAATTCCGAAACAGGTCATCTGTTAATTAATTTGGAGACAACATTTTTGTTTACAAAATCTTTAATGTTATAATTAAGTTTACTGATTTTAAGTTCCATTCATGAAATAACTCTAAACAGAGTGCTTGATAATATTACTGGGAGTTGAATAGAGAAGGCTTAAAACTGGTTTTTGAGATAAAAGTTTTTGAGAAAATGTAATGAAGAGAGGGGTTGTGGAGGGCGTGACGTCACTAATCTGGTTACCACCCTTCCGGGGTTTGTTGTGGAGGGGGGGGGGGGGTGGATTTTTGACTTGCCCAGTTGGAGAATGTAACATACAAAAGCCTTGAACACAAAGAAGGGCTCTACTTGTATAATCGAGGCAGCTCGAATGTTTCCCCCCTGCACCATGTAGAAAAGCCACAAAGTCGATACATATACCAAACAACACAAAATCCCTTCTACAATTTTTTTTTTTTTACTTAATTTCAATATTCTTTACTGAATGCAAGCAACTGAAAAGAATCTATTTATTTTTTTTTTTTAAAAAACGTTAAGAATAATAAGTTTAACGTATTTAAATTCACTCCAAAAAATAAAAATTCTTTTCTCAACTACTCTTCACCTTCTTTCTCTTCCTACTCGAATGACTTTGCATTTTATAAAAAAAAACAAAAACTTACATTTCTTTATCAAAGAACATCTTATATCAAATATTCAATGTAAAAAAAATAATAACTTTAATGTTCAATTTAGATCATTTTTCATAACAATTCGGTTAAATTTTTTTTTTAAAAATTAAAAGCGTGATTACGGTCGAAATATTGAAAAGTGAGTCTTTGTTATGTTTCAGTCTATGTGTCACTGTTTATTTTAAGTATATATATACAACTAAAAAATGATAGATCGGGATGAGGTCAGTTTCTTCCACTTTCAATTCAAACTCTCATTGCCAACGTTTCGTTTTTATTTAAAATCTTTTTCCAAAGGCCTACAAACAGAGGAAAACAAGAATTTTATACGAACATTTTTTAAAATTTTTTAGAGTTTGAATTGAAAGTGGAAGAAACTGATCGCATCCCGATCTATCATTTTTTAGTTGTATATCTGTCACACGGTCGAGAATTTATTAGTGCGGTCGAGAAATATATATATATATATATATATATATTAGTGTACTTCGGTAGCAGTCCTTCCTTTATACATGATTGGTTATACACGACTGAATATTGTCGATCGATGATCTTCTTCTCCAAGCAGTCCTTCCTTTATACATGATTGGTTATACACGACTGAATATTGTCGATCGATGATCTTCTTCTTCACAAGGGAGTACAAAACAGATGAAGCAGCACTTAAGAATATCATACGAAGAAACGTAAAATGCAAACAGCCCAACGACAGAATAAAATTACATATTTATTATAAGGCCCGGACCACAACAAATTTAGTCATAAAAAACAGCCCCATCACCGCAACCAGCGATCTGCAGAGAGTCAACGTCGTGTACGAATACAAATGTAAAAAAGGAGAGTGTGAGCTCCTGGCTAACGCCAAGTATATCGGCATGACGAAGACTACGCTTTCCAGACGCCTCACCATGCACCTTCAATCAGGAGCTATAAAAAACCATACCAGACAAGCACACAATTCCGACCTATCCCGCCAGGACCTTACAGAAAACACCACCATCATCAGGCAAACCAATGATTGCAATAGACTCCCAATCTATGAAGCAATAGAAATATCCAAAAATAGCCCTATAATCAATAGACAACAAACTGGGATGTCAAGAGTACTCAAGCTACTCGGAGAACAAGCCCCAGCAATAGGCCAAACCAATAACCAATGAGAAGGAAGAACCACAATAGCACAGCCAATCAGCGCTCACCCCCCCTGACTCTCGGCTATATAAGGAGACCGGTAACCCACCTGTTTTGTGTCTTGAAAATGACTGCAGTAGACAGTCGAAACGCGTCGACAAGAAGAATTCATTCCTTGAACCGTTGTTCTCACAACGAAAAATTAATTTTCCGCAAACTTGAAAAGTTGGAGAAGAAGATCATCGATCGACAATATTCAGTCGTGTATAACCAATCATATATATATATATATATATATATATATGAATAATAATCAAAATAACACTTGATATAATAGATGGATTAATTTACCACAAAAATTGTTTTCATTGTGGTAAATTAATCCATATATATATATATATATATATATATATACAGTTTTAAAACTTTACATTGTTTATGTTTGTAATAGAATTATACAAATTAAAATGCCAATTATAATTATTCATGAATATATAAAATATTAATTCAACTGAAATAGTATTTTTTTAAGTTATAATTAAAAACTTATAATAGCCTTCCTCACTCTGTAAACTTATCGTGGTCACAATTCACTCCCAGAAAAACTGTAATTCACCCCCTAAAAAACCTATAATAGCTTTCCTCACTCTGTAAACTTACTGTGGTCACAATTCATCCAGAAAATACTAAAATTCACCCCCATAATTTAATAACTAACTATAATAGCTTTCCTCACTCTGTAAACTTACTGTGGTCACAATTCACTCCCAGAAAAACTAAAATTCACCCCCTAAAAAACCTATAATAGCTTTCCTCACTCTGTAAACTTACTGTGGTCACAATTCACTCCCAGAAAAACTAAAATTCACCCCCTAAAAAACCTATAATAGCTTTCCTCACTCTGTAAACTTACTGTGGTCACAATTCACTCCCAGAAAAACTATAATTCACCCCCTAAAAAACCTATAATAGCTTTCCTCACTCTGTAAACTTACTGTGGTCACAATTCACTCCCAGAAAAACTATAATTCACCCCCTAAAAAACCTATAATAGCTTTCCTTACTCTGTAAATTTACTGTGGTCACAATTCACTCCCAGAAAAACTATAATTCACCCCTTAAAAAACCTATAATAGCTTTCCTCACACTGTAAACTTACTGTGGTCACAATTCACTCCCAGAAAAACTATAATTCACCCCCTTTAAAAAACCTATAATAGCTTTCCTCACTCTGTAAACTTATCGTGGTCACGATTCAACCCCTGAAAACTCAAAATTCACCCCCATTCACCCCTGCTTTAAACTACTGCTATCATAGTTGAGTGTATAGAGTACAGTTTAGTTCAGTTAAGGACGTCCTTGGCTGATCAGCTATTTGACGACTTCCCTTCCAATACATCCATGTATTGTACATTGTACAGTATCGGGTGTCCATCCTCAGAAATGTACAGTGGGAGAGATCTTCAGTCGTACCTTTCCCTTGATTACATAGTACAGCTGCATTACATAGTATACATAGTAAACATGTACACTTAAATAGTTGAAACATTTTTTAATTCAGCGTTTTCCAAACTGAAAGGCGCAAACTAGTCTAAAGAAAGCTGCAAAAATTAGTCACAGTAAACAATTTTTCAAATTATTGCTAAAGTTTTCTGTGCAAAAAATGATTTTCTGCCTCGGCTGCCATGAAATCCAAATATCGAGCTCGTTTAGTTGTACGAGTAGCTATATCGTCACAAACACCAAGATTTGATAAACTTTGTGCTAATAGACAAGCACATCCATCCCATAAAAAACAATAATGAAATATCGTTTTCCATTAGTTTATATGAATAAATTTTATATGAGTAAAACTGTTTGTGTTTTTATTTTATGAAATTTTCAGGGGGGGGGGCCCAAATGATAAAATATTTTTAAAAAAGGCGTAGTAACAACAAGTTTTGAAACCACTGCTTTAATTAGTAACGGTATATCTGCCAAATAATATATTAATTCAAGTATATATTGAGAAAATTATTTGTTTCCTTTTTCCCAGTTCTTCGTCAATATGAACCTGGCTTCTATAGGTCAGATTCTATAGTTTAACTCTAAAGGCGGTCCTCAAAACGTTCGATATAATCGGTTAAATATGTATAGCTGTTTGCGTCAACATGACGTTTGCCATTATCGTAAAGGGAATAGGGCTGTTCTTCCTCTGCAAGTTAAAATTACGACACCACCTGCAACAATGACTCAACCAAAACTGGCACTATGAAACATTTCAATTTAAAAGTACTTGTACGAGTATAGTCATCCATTTTTCGCAGTTAGAAATGTAATGACATATGACAGTCATTCTTGAATTAACAGTTTTTTTTTTAAAACACTATCAACACTATAACGATTGTCTGACTTTTCTTCAGTGGTTTACTCACTCATTTCCACTTCAAGCTTTGGTCATCAGGCTCGTTTCTCTGTTTAACCATTATTTCATTTTAACTTCAAATTCGTGAGGAGACAAAGATTTTTCAACCATAAATTAATTTCTTAAAAAAAGCTGAAAGTATTCATAAAAACTTTGAAAGAAGTTAACATTATTGTCATAACATTATTATAAAAAGAAGAAAGTCGTTTATTAAGAAATTAAAGACATTAGGAAGAAAGAAATTAAATTCATAAGTAACTTTAATTAATTATCCTTAATACATTTAGTTATCTTATGATAAAGTATGATTAATAATTTTAATAGAATGAACTTTGTTTATGCTTAATAGAATGTTGCAATTAAGTAGATTAGTAGGAGGACGTTTCTGACTACTGTAAGATACGACGTTATCGCCTGGTCATTGACTTTACGTAGTAGGGTCTCTCCTGTTACCTGTTTGTTCCATACCCCTTTTTCCATTTCACTTAGTTTTTATTTGCGTGGATGTTTGGGAGTTCTAAGTGGCTGGGATACAGATTGGATAGGTTGTTTTTAGTGCTTTTACGCATCAATATAAAACACTGACGGTTCTCAGAGTTATAAATACTATTATACGTGATATATCGACTAGTGGAGAGATAAGAAGATTGAATAGGTGACTGACTCATAGATCTCTAGATCATGTTTACTTACACCATTCCCCCTCCCACAAAAGAAGGAACTAATTTAGTGTTTTTTTTTTGTTTTTTCTAGAGTCGAAAGCTGGTTCTCCAGACAAAGTTGGCGTAATGCTTGACGTGCCTCTCAAGAACTCAGACCCCAATGCATCTAAGAGGTACCAAAACAAATCAATAATCTATTTATCCAAGTAAACTAATTTCACTTTGGAACGCTCTAAAAATTCTGTCCCCCCCCCCCCCCATAACCTACTTTCCTTTAAATTAACTTACCAGGTCACTTTGAATTGAGTTATTTGTTAAACATATTTATTTTCGTTATATAGCTAACATGTTCTCATAATCTAACCCAGGGGTTTTCAGTTTTTCAAAACACGTGCACCCCTCACAATTTGTTACAATGTCATTCCATCCCCTCTCCCACCCTTTTCCAGATGATGTTTTTAAAAAAAAGCATTCTAAATAATAAAATATACTTTATTCTTTCGTTATTAGTATATATATATATGATCAATGATCAAACCACAATATGAAATGGGAAAACAAGACTAAGATCTTTCATCCATAACAAGTGGTCTTCGTCAGAGTCAAAAATCCAACTGAAACACTAGATGCAGAAAATATCTTGTGATAGGTTGAGAAGAGTGGGAGGGAAGAGTGGTATTTTAAAAGGATGAAAGACCAGGAAAGGACTAATGTCCAGAAAAAGATGTTTAGGGAAATGCTAAGAGATCAATGTTTCCCCATTCTAGAGTTTTTTAACCCCAGAGTTGGGTTTTTGACTCTGACGAAGATCTCTTGTTACGGTTGAAAGATCCTAGTCTTGTTTTCCCCATTTCATATTGTGGTTTGATCATTGATTGTTATTTCAAGTGTTTATGTGGAATCTTTTTATATAACGTTCTTTATTTCACGTGTTTATGTAAAATCTTTATATTTATAATAACAAATTCTGCATCTAGTGAGGCTAGAAGTCCCTTGACCCTAGACCCAAGGGATTTCTAGCCTCACTAGATGCAGAATCTGTATTTAAAAACGTTCCTGTGATTGAAACTATTAATATATATATATATATATATAAAGTTTTCACATAAACACTTGAAATAACAATCAATGATCAAACCACAATAAGAAATTGGAAAACAAGACTAAGATCTTTCAACCGTAACAAGCGGTCTTCGTCAGAGTCAAAAACCCAAAGTCGTTGGGTTTTTGACCAACTCAGTTGGGTATTTGACTCTGACGAAGACAGCTTGTTACGATTGAGGGATATTAGTCTTGTTTCCCCATTTCATATTGTGGTTTGATCATTGATTGTTATTTCACGTGTTTATGTGAAATCTTTTTATATATATTTATATGTATATTCAAAATATTCTTGATCTCTTCATTCAACACAATATTCTATATGTTTTTTTGAGGGCTAGGTCTTGGAAATTGACTTTTCCTTATTATGCCAACGTTTTGATATATGTATACATCTTCATCAGGGCTGCAAAACATGATAAGTCTATAATATTTTCAACTACTATATACAAATTCAATATGGTAGTTACAATACGAATAAAAATAACCATAAAAATACTCTTTACACCACAACATGAGTATATGGCTATTCCTGTTAAAATTCTTTTATGTATAAATCAACTGTTTCAGATTACCTTGGAGTAAATATGTATCCTATATCTATTTTTAATGTTTTTTTGTTGTAAATAGATGTTTTACATAACAATTAACACTGTTCTAAGGAATTTATCCGACATTTTTATGGGCTGATGAACATATTTTGTAGCCCTGATGAAGATGTATACATATATTGAAACGTTGCCGTAATAAGGAAAAGTCAATTTCCAAGACTTAGCCTTAAAAAACACATCAAATACTACTATTATATATATATATATATATATATATATATATATATATATTCAAAACTTTACATCGGCTATGTTTTTAATAATATTTTACAAAGTAAATGCTAATTAAAAATAGTTATAGATATCTGAAATACTAATTCAATTAAAATAGTATTCTTTAATTTATAGTTAAGAGATTAAAACTTATAATTGATATACTCACTGTCTAAACTTGCTGTGGTCACAATTCACTCCCTAAAAACCATAATTCACTCTTGGGGGTGAGTATCAACTCCCCCCACCCTCAAATGAGAACCTCTGCTCTAATCCTAGACACAATTTGAACTTATAATTCCTATGTCTACAAAATTTTATCTTTTCCAGCTATCTCTCATGTATTTGATAAATTTACTCTGATAACTATCATCAAATAATTCTTCATTAATGCAGTTGTTAAAATTAGATAATACTTCCAAAAATATTAAAAATACAATAATTATTAGATATATATGTAAAGTATTAAATTACTGTTCGCAAAGTAATACATTAATAAAACTGTGGGGGGTTTAATGCACGTTAAAATTAATGTTACATCTACAAAAGCAAAGAAACAGAAATAGCATTGAAAGAACAGAATATTATTCCAGCTATACCATTAACTACTTGACTTTTGTTACGGTAAGCCGAATTTAATAATATTCAAAATTGTTTGCTTAAACAATTCGGGCTTTGCTTGCTTAAAATCATAAGCACAAAAAAATGTACAACAATTATAATAGCTTAATAGAATCCATCATCAGCAAGGATAAGCTAATTTTTGTAATAAGATATTATTATTAACCGTCATACCTCGTCTATCGCTGGTGAAGTCGCCCGATCGGTTTCGCAATGGCTGCATCATCAATGGGACTAACGTTACCTTCCAAAATCACTGATATAAATACCTATTTTAACTCAATGGTGCCAATACATGCCTAAATTTCCTACCTAATAGTTTTTATTTTTTTTTAATCTGTTTTTTGTCTTTTACAATTTAAGTCATCTATGTCCTGTCCGTCCTGTCGTCTTTTCATGTTTTTTATTGGTTTAAATATTATGTCTGTCTGGTGCTTGATTTGTTCGTTCATTAGGTTATCAGTATTTCTGTGTTTATATATTTAAATTTCTTCTATTACATTTAACCTTATACCTTTTTGTTCTATTTTAATTAATTCCATTAATTGCCGGGTTCTTGTCCGTGTTTTTTTAAATGTTTAGCAAAATTTGATTTTTGTAATGTTTTAACAAATATTTTTCTTGTTATTAAAAGTAAGAGGTCGACTAATCCAGATTCAAAACATAGCTATTTAGATTTCGAATATAGCAGTGCTTTTTTTTTTTAATGAAAATATAAAATTATTAATAGTTATACAAAATAATAATATACAAACAAAGAGAGAATTTATCAGGTAAACGAAGCACAAGGTTTAGAAGTTTTGATATATCTTTACTAGTTTGTGTTTTAAGGCATATTATTTCTCGAAGGAGCAGTCTTCATGAAAAGTTATTTAAAATGTCACTCAGCACTCAAAATAAAATTCTCTTCTCTTTGATAAGTTTGCTAGTTAAGAAGTTTCAGAGGGAATTTCTAGCCTTTCCTTCTTGAAGTTTATATTTATACAGCTTTTGACATATTTTAAGTAATACTCAAAAAATGTTTTAAACATTATAAAAACGTTTAATAAAGATTTAATTTTAACGTATCATTTTAAAAACTACTAAACAAATTTAGTTTTTCTTGTGTTTATATTATATTACGTGATTACAATTTGCTGCTTAGCTGTATATATCAACTAATAATCTGGGATAAATTTTAGTAAAATATTTTTTAATTATTTTTGTCAGCAACTGTTTGTTATTTTAATTTTCTTTCCGGATCTACATGTTTTGAATATATATATAATATATATATATATGTCTATATATATATATATTTTATATATATTTTATGTCTATATATATATATATATATATATATATATATATATATATATATATATATATATATATATATAGACATAAAACTAAAGTTTATTGGGACTCGGTCAGTTCTTCAGGTTCAAATTAAACTCTCATTGCCAACGTTTTGGTCTTTATTTAAAACCTTTTTCATAGCCAAAAGTATAAATTTTGAAACAGAAAAACTAAGTATTACATTACAAATTATTCTACAAAAAAAAATAGTATGTGGATTTTAACAACAAGTATTGTCTAAACGACTGAAGTTCAATGTCACGAGTTCATTCAGACTACTGAATATATATATATATATATAACCAATTTAATGAAATGATTCCACAAACTAAATATCATTTAGAATGTTATTTCTGTGTGTTCTTTATTGTCAATGTAGTGTATATATATATATATATATATAATATATATATATCACTTAATAAAACGAAACACGATCCAAACTGGACACAATACGAGTTCAAAATTCAAGAAGAATAACACACAGGGTAAGGAAACACACTTACAGACTCAAATAAGTTTTATTCAACAACAACAACGAGTTTCGAACACTTTGTGTTCATCATCAGGAAGACAAAGTGTTTGAGACGCGTTGTTGTTGTTGAATAAAATTTCATTTTATTCAAAGGTGTCGATTTTATTCAAACAAATGTGTGGAGACCTTTGTTTTTTTATCCATTTTACCTCAGAATAAGTAAATACCACACAATTATGGATTGCACAACTAATGATTTAAACATTATTGTATATATTTATTAGTAAATTTTGGGAGAAGCCCTTCCTTTAAGCAAGACTTATTAAAAATGTAACTATAATTCAGAATTTGCTTCTTGATAAATTTCTCTGTCTGAAGTCTCGGTCTGTTTATTGCATCTAAACTAGATAACACACTGTCATGAGTAGTCAACAGTGACAGTGGGAAGTATGTTATCTGGTTTAGATGCAATAACTAAACGTTATTCAGGAAGACTGAGAAACTTCTCAAGAAGTAATTTTCTGCAAATTATAGTTACATTTTCATTATATATTTATTAAAGCTGGGCAACAATTAAATTTTTTAATTGTGCGTTAATCTTTTTTTTTTTTTTGTTTAAACTGATCCCCTAGCGGGTGATAACGTCTGCCGATTACCTGCTTTTTGTTTGATCGGTGATTCTACTGATTTTACATTGGGAGTCTTAAATTTTGCCTAACTCAAGTGCATTTTGAGTAAGGATTTGTAAAGAATACCTGACATCGTACAGGCTCGGGACCGTCAGCCGTTTACTGGCTTTTTATTTAATCGGTGATTCTACATATTCTACATTGAGGGTTCTAAATTTTACCTAACTCAAGTGCATTTCGAGTAGGAATCTTTAACGAGTACCTCATATCGTACAGGCTTGGGACTGACGGCTTAACGTCCTCTCCAAGGGACGCCATACTCAGATTTATTCACCTCTTGCGTGAATATATCGAGGGCCAGATGGGTATCGAACCCCGGACCTACCAGTTCAGAGGTGAGTACGTTAACCACTGAGGTATCCTGACCACTTCCACTAATCTTACTTTTAATGGTAATTTTGTTTTGAACTATTATCTGATATCAGTGAAAATTCTAACAAGTGTTTTGGTTTTCAATACAAAAATCATTTATTTAAACCCAGAAACAGTTCAAAATTTAAAGTTTACAAAGAAAAATTGGCATTACACGCAGAAAGTAAGTCACTGTACTGTATCGACAACCAGCTGTGGAGGGAAACTAGTTTGTTCAGGTTACTGACACTGGGTTATGTACGCTTCTTATATTCCCATGAGTAGTGGTTGATATCTTATGGAGGTCTGTTGCACTTTACCTGTAGGCTACTTTTAGGTTATATTAATTTATTATATTATAGTGCGTGATTGATGGTTTGTCAACCCTGATTAAAATCACTCGAGGTACGATTAATTTTTAATCGTCGATTAAATAAAAATTAATTGTATAAAAATAACTCGTTAATAGCGATATTTAACGCTGGGATAATTCTCAGTATTAATATTTATATACATGCATATTATTATAACCACTGAGGTTAGTATGATTTATATGATTAATATGGCAAATCTGTTTTGACTTTTTATGTGTTCCTAATCCTTTCGGCCACATAACCACCAAAAAATCTAGTTTAACGTGCTGCCCTTTAGCCATAATATGGTAAACCGTCATACCTCGTACAATGATCGTGGACAACGTCCGAAAGCGATCCAACGACTCCAAGATCATCATACAAGGTATGACGGTTTGCCGTTTATTAATAATATAAACCTAATATTTATAATCAACAATAATTTTGATTAAATGTATTTCATATGGCTTTTGTGTTATTTTGAGTAGCGAGGAAGTAGTGTAAAAGTTCCTTGCACATGATTCAAATATACATACTAGCTATCTCATTTCCCTTGTTTTATTTCTTATTCAAATTGACAAGAAAGTAATATTAGCAAAAAAACTAGTATTAACTTTACTTCCTTGGGAAACTTATTAAGACTTCTTATGAGATTAAGGCTATAAGCAGGAAAATACAAAAAATAAGAAGAAGTACAGAAATCCCTAAGTCAGTGGTTTTAAAATAGTGAGAAGCCCCATGGGGGGTGCAATTTGATGCAGGGGGAGGGGAGACGGTTTGACCCTCGGGAACATACTTTTCTTCCTCCTTATTACAATAATTCTGGTATTTTGATAAATGACTTCCCTATTTTGAAAAAAAAAGAGAAAAATATCAACACAAATTGTTTTATTCTGTTTTGATTTGTAGTTTAAAGTTTTTTATATATTATACTCCTGAGTTAATGCTTCTGAAGTGAATTTAAATTTTTTATCATTTATTGATTTTGTATAATTATATTTTCCAATAACAAAATGATTCAATAAGTCTGTCAAAAATGTTTACAGTTTAAACAATGATATTATTATTTTTTTGAATTTCAGGCAAATTGGTGCATTTAAATATTTTCTTTTACAGATTAATAAACAATGTTAATTTAAGTTATTCTTGTATGTTGAATTATATCTCTTTCTTTTTTTGTTTTCTTTATATTAGCAATGATAAGATGTTATGCAGAGGTGCACCTATAATAATTTATAGACAAATGCTGTTATTTATAGTATGCGGTGGAGATGGGTTGTTTTCTTGTTTTCTTCTTACTAGTGGAGGGGGGGGGGCGTAATAGAAATGAATTGAGAAGCACTGCCCTAAATCAACTTTACGAAAGCAGTTGCATTTAGACAAAACTTGAATTGAACTTTTTAACAGGAAAACCAACTTTGCACATAATATTGAACTACAGTTAAAATAAACTCCAAAAATTATTTTTGACCTCTTCTATTCTATTCTATGTTTTGTTATTGAGGGCTAGGTCAAATAAAAGAAACTAAGCTCCTTCCTAGGCCGACGTTTCGATGTATTTGTACATCATCTTCAGGGCTAAAATTAGAGTAAGAACTATAATACATTTACCAAAACAATCTACAACTCACATAGAGAACTAACACAAATTTTTGAGACCAACAGATACATACAAAAGGTTATTTTATAATCAGAGTTGTTGAGTACACATCTATTTCAAAGTATCAGACAAAAGGAAAATAGCTTTATTTTCTTTGAGCTTATTTTCTTTTATTTGACCTAGCCCTCAATAACAAAATATAGAATACAGTTAAAATGTTATGTATATTCTAAATTTTGCATTAAAAGAATATATTATATAAGAACATATATCAATGATCAAACCACAATATGAAATGGAAAAAAAAGACTAAGATCTTTCAACCGTAACAAGCGGTCTTCGTCAGAGTCAAAAATCCAACTGACGAAGACCGCTTGTTATATTTGAAAGACCATTTTCTAAAACTCATTTCTTATTGTGGTTTGATCATTGATTGTTATTTCACGTGTTTATGTGAAATCTTTTTATAAGAATATATTAAATATTCTTTTAATATTTTAAGATATATTAAAAATACACTTGGCTAAATATGAATCATAAATTTGTAGTACGCAGTTCTAGAAATCTTATATTTATATATCATTTATAGCTAGCACTCAACTAAACAGTTGTGACAAGTTATTTTAAATATGCATAGTCTAAGGAAATAAAAGATAATCCAGCTCAAATGTGGATCTAAGAAGTAAGCATGCAGTGGTTGTATGATTTTTTGAAAGCAGCACTGTAAAGTAAAACTGGTACAATCGAAAATACGCAATATCAATGGGATAGCAGCTTTTATCTAAAAAATGGGTTATTTTTATTTAATTCAGTAAAAGTAATTTTAAAATTGTTACTTTTTTTGCTCGTAAAATGAATAATATAGGAGAGACAGGTGTTTTAAAGTTTCAGAAAATATGTCTAAAGGTCTATTGAACAATAGGAGCTAAACAGGTCTGTGCTGCCAGTTACTCGGATAGAAGTAGAAATATCACGGACTTGTTTGCTGCAAATATGACTGGCATTTGTTTCCCCCTATGATGGTCGACCCTCTTTGTAGAGAATATCAAATCAGTTAAAAAAGAGATGAACCTGTTGGAACAGTTTACACTTGTTCTTCCTAAGGGTGCAGTATATGGATATTTTTTTTAAGTGGGTCAAATATTTGTGAAACACATGCTTCCCTTCAGAAAACGCGCTTTTTTTTATCACTTATTTTACACTATCATTAACAGTTTTATTTCGCACATTAATTTACAATTTCTATAGCAATATCTTCAGTAATATGAGGTTTCTCCCACTCCATACTTTACATCGAATTCAACAACTAAATTTCTTTCCCTGGACGTACGAAAACGCTCTATTCAGAGAGAATTATACTATTTAGTATAATATATCAGCTATATAATTATAACTGATATACAAAGAGACTAGTAAATGATGCGGCAGAATATTTTAAATAAAAGCATTTTTGAAGACAGCAATAATGAAGAACATTACCAGAAATTCTAAATAGATTTCCTTCAGTTAGAAGTTTTCTCTTGTAGTTAGACTGCAAGTTTTCACAAAATAACACGGCACTGAGCAATAGGAAATTGTTGTTACTATCTGTAAAACTCCACGATATACTAAGGAACGGCAAACTAAAAAAAAAAGAGTAAGCAGAATCTTTTATTCATTTTTGTTTTGTAAGTTAAAATGATTTAAGATGTAAAAAATAAAAATGTAGTATTTTATTTATATTGTTCTTAATATAGTTTCTTCACCACTGATTCTTAAAATTCAAAATGGCTTTCTTGAGGATTTAGTTCAAAGATTATAACTACTTATAATTATAAGTAGTATAATAACTATAACGTATACTTATAACTACTCCTGATTATAAATCGACGTTTTCAATGCTTTTTTTAAAGGAAAACTATTCGATTGATGGTAATCGGATGAACACATATAGATGGTGCTCCGGAAGTACTTCTAACGTAGCAAGCAGACCATGTTTTGGGGAGTTCTAGAGGGTTATGAATGAGGAGTTGTGTTTGAACAAGAGAGTTTTGGTGAGTTGGGAGATGAATGTGAAGTACTTTGCAGCGATCAGTTGCAAAATTACCAACAAAGTTGATCTTGATCTTCATCTTGTTTTTGATGATGATTTTGTTTACAACATAAAATGATAGACGTCAAAGTTTTCTATGAATTTTAAATTGCCTTCTTGACTATTTCGTCAAATTCTCCACTCACCTTATTAATGAGTTTTATGATGACATAAAACAACTTATATATTTTATGTAAAAACTTACTATCGGTAATAAATAGTCGTTTTCTTTTTTTTTATTGTTATTTATTTTTCAGTTGCTATATATCAAACTTTTTCTTCATTTTATTTTCCCTTTATTTTTTTTTAATTGTCATTGTTATTGATTTGTTCTTATTCAGTTGTTTTTCAACAACTCTACACATAAAACATTCTTTTTAAAAGTATTATAAATTTATCAAAATAGTTTTTTGTTGATTGTTTTTCCTTTTTCAAGACAATACTTTGATGTTTCAAAGTTTCTTCTTGTTATGTTATTTGATCTTCTGTATCGTGTTAATTACTGCCTTCTTCTTTATTACCTGTCAAAAAAAAGTGTTATCTTAACTATTATAACTTATAACTGTTTAATCATGTTATGATCTTTATTAATCAATTAATCTTAATTAAACAGGATTCTGTTCCTCAATATTGTAGCTTCTTAAAGCTCAATCTTCAGTTTGAACTTCACTTTAAGAGTTAGTTTTAGATTTTCTAATTAAATTTAAAACGTATACCTAACTAAAACAAAAAACATTCATAAAACCCTTCAATTAGTAAAAAAAATATATAACATTTAAAAATGTTCTACTATTGAATATTTTGTTTGTTTGTTGGAACCAAAAACTAAATTCATACTCATAATGGGGGGAGGCTAGGTTAGGTTAGGTTAGGCTGCAGTGGTAGTCCCACAAGGGAATACTCGTTGGCCGAGCATTGGCCTTTTGTGATACAACAAAATGAAGATTGATTCTACAGTGGGAATCAATGTCTAACTCAAATGTATTTAGAGTAGGGATCTTTAACGAGTACCTGATATCGTACAGGCTCGGGACCGACGTGCTCAGATTTATTCATCTCTCGCTTGAATAAATCGAGGGCCAGGTGGGGATTGAACCGCGGTCCTATCAGTTCAGAGGCGAGTAGGTTAACCACTGAGGCTTGGAAATCTGTTTATGTTGTTAACATAAACAGATTTCCAAGCCCTGAAGATGACATAAATATATGTCGAAACGTCGGCAAAAGGACTAGTTTAAAATCATTCGACTTCAAACTTCAAAAAAAAAATACATTTTATATATATATATATATATATATATATATATATATATATTGTCCTAATCAGCCTTTGGAGCGATTCACATCTATTTCTGACGACGAGGACAGCGAAATATAGTAGTGAGTTCAGTGATTTCTTTTCTGTGTGTTCTTTTGAAAATTCAGTTTTATTTATATATATATATATATTATATATATATATTATTATATATATTTATATAATGTCGCTCTCTGACGGTACAAGTGAACGCACGTACCTCTTCTTCTTCCCCTTCTACTCTCTCCCTGACGACGAACTTCAGTTCAAAATATCGATCCAGTAAGTTTTCTCACATCTTCTATACTTCTATATGTTGTCTTTTTTCATTTATGTATATATATAATATTATATAGAATAGATAGATAGATAGATAGTTGGTATTAAATCATTCACTTTTTTCTAGCTAATTAACTAGAATAATTGGCTATGAATAACAATTATATCGTAGAGTTACATGTTGCGTTATTAATATGAGGTATTTTCATACTTAAATCAAAATGCGATTTATACACAACCTCACTTACTTGTTTACTTGAGCATCATCATTATTCATTGTATCGAAAGTAATGTAAATATTATAAATAAATAAAATAATTGAAAAAACACAAAAGCATGATTCTATTAAATTTACAAACAGGTGTTTGTAAATTTTTATATATTAAGAAATATTAGCACTTTAGTACTAGTATAGGGCGACGCGGCATTACGTAAACAAGGCAGTTGATATCAACATTCTGACAAACATGCGGTTAATGTTGTTTTTCAGGAGAATGTGATAAGGCCGTCAAAGGTCAGTGATAAGACTATAACTGAAAAACGAAATACCTCTATTCTTAAAACACAGGTGAATAGGTCTTCCCGTCTTCTTCTTGTTTAGCTACACAGGCCGTGTTCGGCTTCAGTAGTATTTCACCTTGAATTATTCTTCATTCTTCACAAATGAAGAACCTTTTATTTCTACTAAATAACAACAAACAACAATTAAAATACAAGCAGTACAATACAAAACATACAAGCAGTTAGTAATCTGAAGATATACTAATATACGCTTCAAGTATTTTTTTTATTGTAGGGTAAAAAGCTAATGAAATAGTCTCCACATATAAAAATTTAATCGTATAAACAACGTGTTTCGAACAAGTAGTGTTCTTCCTCAGGCATTAACTAACGGTGAGTGTCTGTGGTACAACTGACTAATCGTACCACAGGTACTCCACCCTTAGTTAATGCCTGAGAAAGAACACTACGGTTCGAAACGAGTTGTTTATATGATTAAATGTTTATATGTGGAGACCATTTCATTAGCTTTTTACCCTACAATGAGTAAATACCACATAATAATTGATTGCACTTCGTTAGTATTTTTTTATATATAAAAAGGTCAGTCACACATCAATGTCTTCGTAAACGCAAACTTATTCATTTAAAGCCATAGATTTTGCAATTAAAAAAAATATACAACATTAATCAGATAATTTTGTAAATATTCAACGTTAAAAACGATAGTATATGTTCTTAAAACTTTGCTATGTAAATTATCTACTAAAAGCTAGTATTTTGTCACATTTCAGGTAACGTCAGAGAAATTCGTTTCTTTACTAAACGTCAACATCATCAAGTATCTTACTAATACCAATATATAACATAAATATATAATAATAAATGAACATTATAATCATCTTACAAACTTTTTAGCAAGTCTCAAGCAAAAAAGTATCACTTGTTTTTGAAATATCAATCATTTGAATGTATAAATTCATAAAAGATTACTTATTGCTATTTTTTTATCAATTGTAATAACTTAAATGTCTGTAAACGTGTTTATATTGTTTAAAATAAATACGTCTCCACACAAACTAGCTCTATGTTAACAATAAAAACGCGTTTCGAACACTTAGCGTTCTCCTTCAGGTTTACATCTGCTTCTGTGCAGATATACGCCTGAAGAAAATCACTAAATGCTTGAAACGCGGTGTTTGTTTTAACATAAAGCTCTTTTGTGTGGAGACGTAATTTCTTTGAAATTACCCATCATTAGTGACTACCACATTATAACAGATTGCAAAATATACATAATGAATATTTATGTTGTTTTAAGTTTATGAAAAAGAAAGAACCGCCCTCTACATACTGTTTAATCAAGTACTAATTACAATTGTGGAGTTATATATATGTTTGAGCTACATTTTTTGCAAACATATAAATTATTTATATATTTTATGTGTAATTTTCATTTAATGGATAATCTTGCATACGCTATATGAATGTAAAATTAAAGGAAAAAAAATACATATTTGAAATTCACACCGTTTGTATGATAATATATGCAGTGTTTGTATTATTTCCTAATAATGGCAAATCTTACTCGTACTAGGTTCAAAATGAAAAATTATTCTAAATTCACAATTAATTTTTATTTATTAGTAATATATTATATTATATTATATAATACTAATATACTACTATAATACTAATATATAATATATAAAGGTTTCACATAAACACATGAAATAACAATCAATGATCAAACCACAATAAGAAATGGGAAAACAAGACTAAGATCTTTCTTAATTACCACTTTTAAAATACCCTTTTAAAATACCACTCTTCCCTCCCACTCTTCTCAACTCCTCACCAGATGTTTTCTGCATCTAGTGTTCAGTTGGGTTTTTGACTCTGAAGAAGACCGCTTGTTACGGTTGAAAGATCAGTCTTGTTTTCCCATTTCTTATTAATATATAATATATATAATAACATATAAAATATAATATAATATAATAAAATATAATAACATTAATATATAATATACTAATATACTAATATAATATATATACTAATGTAATATAATATAATACCGCTTGTTACGGTTGAAAGATCTTAGTCTTGTTTTCCCATTTCTTATTGTGGTTTGATCATTAATATATAATATACTAATATACTAATACTAATATAATATATATACTAATATAATATAATTTAATATACTAATATATAATATAATACTACTATAATACTAATATATTATATTAGTTATATGGTTATTAGTATTCTGTTAAGGTTTATTAGAGTTTTACTGGGGTTTTGGTAGAGATGGTGGATATTTTATTAAGATAAAAGAGGCTCGTGAAGAATAGAGACGAGCTGTACTATAGACATTGTATCTTGAGACATTTCTCCACTTTAGTTTTAATCAAGCGTCTCCACAGGCTAATCCGATTAAGGAAGTTCCTAACCATCTATTTCCTATAGGCAGAGAGTCATCTGAAGAAACATGCGCTCTACAAGTCAGTTTGGCCATGCCGTGCCGTTTATTTACATCAGTAAACTAACAGCCATCAACTCTAAAAGAACGATAAACAAGCGAAAATCACCCTTAAAGTAACAAACTACTTTCCATACATGGGTTTTTTTTTCATATTCAATTGTAAAAATCACATTAATATAGAAAATGTATTTTATTTAAAACTAATTTAAATTTTACCTATAATAATAAATTATTAATATTAATAATATATATAATATGTTACCTGGGAGCCCAGCACTATGTGTGTAGATACATTTTACCTGCTTACAAAAAAAAATATAAATATATTTCTTCTTCTCGGAATTGGATCAAGGTTAATTATTTGAAATCACTATATTTGCCAAAGTTTCTTCTCTATTTTAAAACATCCTCAAAAACATCCTCAAACATCATGAAAAAGGTTTTAAATAAAAACCGAAACGTTCGTATTGAGAGTTTAATTTGAACCTGAGAACTGGCCGAATCCCGTTAAACTTCAGTTTTGTATCTATATATATATATATATATATTATATATATATATATATATTATATATTATTGTGATAAAAGTATCGACCGTGGAATAGAAACAAAAAGTTTATCGGGATTCGGTCAGTTCTTCAAATTAAACTCACATGCCAACGTTTCGGTCTTTATTTAAAACATATTTCATAGGCCTATGAAAAAGGTTTTAAATAAAGACCGAAACTTTGGCAATGAGAGTTTAATTTGAACCTGAAGAACTGACCGAGTCCCGATAAACTTTAGTTTTGTATATATATATATAATTTATATATATACCGTCAGGGTTGTTGTATCAGTTACTAGCCGTTGCGTCTACAACGTGCTTGGTCTCCTTTCTCTTTTCACCTGAAGACGGATTGCCCGAAAATTTTAGTTTGTAAGTGTGTTTCTTTACTTTGTGTGCTACTATCTTTCATTTTGAACCGTTTATATATTTATATATATTTGTATAAGTTGGCAGCAGATCTTCATCTAAGCATACATTATTGAAAAGCAGAGCAGATTCTGCATTCACGACTTTTTTAAGTAGCTGTTCTTTTTCCTATTGACACTTCTATGTTGCAGGGTAATGCAAATACTAGATTTCCCAGCGACATTTTCAGGCAAAAACATAATCACATAACTACAAAATTTTATCACTACTCTTTAAAAACACAAGAGAAAAACCTGTGTTTTAAAGAGTAGTGAATAAAATTTTAGTAGTTATGTGATTATGTTTTTGCCTGAAAATGTCGCTGGGAAATCTAGTATTTGCATTACCCTGCAACATAGAGTGTATTAGGAAAAGAACAGCTACTTAAAAAAGTCGTGAATGCAGAATCTGCTCTGCTTTTCAATAATATATATATATATATATATAACCAATTAAATGAAACGATTAACGTTTTCAAGACCACTGGCCAGTCGTTGTCTGCCTGCGGAGTGACTCGTTTCTATCTTCCTGATGACGAGGACATCGAAATATAGTAGTGAGTTTCTGTTTCATTTCTGTGTTTTCTTTGTGTCAATATAGTATATATATATATATTTATACGATTACTTTTTTTAAAATTTCTTTCTTTAATAAGTGTTTAACATCTTTTTTTTTTCAATGATTTTTAACGTATGTTAAAAATCGAAAGCAATTGTTAAAAACTTAGTTGCTATGAAACGCTATATTACGATGAAACACAACAATAACTGTTATAACTTACATAACAACTTACATAACTGTTAATAAAACAATAGTATCGTAATGAACTGTAAGAATTAATTTTGTTTACGTTTTGGACAAACATTGTTTCTGAACAATGTTCAACGTGAACAACACGTTGTTTCTGAACATTCATCATCTGGCCTACTAAGAGTTAAGTTAAAAAATGGAATTCAGACTTCTAGTCTGAAATCATGCCCATATTAAAAGTTTGTTTTCATTAAATTAAATAAACAATGTTTGATGAACTTTACAATAAAACATAGATAGTTTTGTTTGTTTTGTTCAATGCAAAGAAATACTTATTTTCCTGATAATTTTAAATAGAATATAAAACTATTATACAAAAGTACTATTAAACAACCAAAATACTCTATTTGCAAACCCAAATTTTACTTTCATAATTTTTGTACAAAATTTTTAATTTTTTGCAATTTCCCTAAAGGTTTCATTCATGAACAGACAACTAAAGTAAGGAACATTTCCTAATAATTTGAAATATCATCCAAATGGTTTTATTTTTGTTTTTTTTTGTAAAAACATTAAAACATTGAGTTTTTCAATGTTATAATTGAAATTTTATTAACTTACAAATTGATCCCACGTAAAAATACAATTCATACTATGTAAAGGTGTAAATTTTGCAGCTAACATTTTGGACTAACTTCCAAGTGTAAGATTTTAAATGTTAAAATCCAACAATGTTCTTCTTTCTTCCAATCTTTTATTTCATTTTAATCTTAACTATGCAGATAATAAGCATACAACTTTTCAAATACTTTCAAATAAAATTGCTTCTTTCTTTTTTATATACACGTGAAATAACAATCAATGATCAAACCACAATAAGAATTGGGAAAACAAGACTAAGATCTTTCAACCGTAACAAGTGGTCTTCGTCAGAGTCAAAAACCCAGTGTTACGGTTGAAAGATCTTAGTCTTGTTTTCCCATTTCTTGACTGGGTCAGTTGGGTTTTTGACTCTGACGAAGACCGCTTGTTATGGTTGAAAGATCTTAGTCTTGTTTTCCCATTTCTTATTGTGGTTTGATCATTGATTGTTATTTCACGTGTTTATGTGAATCTTTATATATATATATATTTATATATATATATGTTGGGTTTTTGACTCTGACGAAGACCGCTTGTTACGGTTGAAAGATCTTAGTCTTGTTTTTCCCATTTCTTATTGTGGTTTGATCATTGATTGTTGTTTCACGTGTTTATGTGAAATCTTTTTATATATATATTATATATATATATATATATATATACCTCATTAAAGATCTTGCCAACATTAAGTTTAGTATGTTTCCTACATACCTTTTCAAAGTTTCGAATGCTACCTTTCCATCTCTGTGGTACCATATAAATTAACTCACCGATTTTTTTATCTTTCATTGTATTTTTCATATTTCATTTCGACGTTTCGGTCTACGTTGACCATTTTCAAGGATTCTATATACAAGGTTTTTTTTAAAACAATTCTAATAAATGCTCCCAAAGTATACCAATATATATATATAATATATATATATATATATACGAGGTGTGTAAATAAAGTAGTGAGACTGGCAACGTCGCTTTCGATCTGGCAACGCTGGAGACGCGTGGCCTTGAGTAGCGTCAGGTGCACGTGTGATGCGCCTCCGGTATGAATCTGAACTCGCCACAGTCATTTGTTTGTCCGTAGCGTTGGTTTTCGTGAAATGGTTTTTTCTTGAGCGTTTTAAAAATGAGTGACCTCAAAGTTGAGCAGCGGTGTGCAATCAAATTTTGCTTCAGACTTGGACATAATGCAACCGAAACTTTTGAAAAACTTCAGGAGGCCTATGGAGAACGTGTTTTATCAAGGGCACAGGTTTTTCGATGGTTTAAGGAATTTTCAGAAGGAAGAGAGTCGATTGAAGATGAACCACGAAGCGGAAGGCCTTCAAGTGCAAACACCGATGAAAATGTCAACAGAGTACGGAACCTTGTGCGTTCAGATCGACGCTTGACAGTCAGAATGATCGGTTAATCAGCACTTCTACCGTGAGGCCCTTGAAAGACTTCGAAAAAGAGTCCTTCGTGTGCGGCCAAACATCAAAGACAAGTGGGTGTTGCATCACGACAATGCGCTCTGTCACACTGCCATCTCAATAAACGAGTTTTTGGCCAGTAAAAACATTCCTGTTGTCTCAGCTCCTTATTCACCAGACTTGAGTCCTTGTGACTTTTTCCTTTTCCCGAGATTGAAAAATCACCCCAAGGGAACTCATTTCGGGACACTACAAAACATACAAACTGCTGTAACCGACCAGCTGAAGGCCATTCCAGAATCCAAGTTCCAGCAATGCCTACAATGATGGAAGGACCGTCTCCAGCGCTGTGTGGCTTCCGAAGGGAAACTATTTTGAAGGTGACATATATCACATTGTAATTATATTTGAAAAGAAAATTTAAAAAAAAATCAGTCTCACTACTTCATTTATACACCTCATATATATATATATATATATATATATATATCTACTTGAGTAAGCAAAATTTATGACTCCCACTGTAGAATCAATGTGAGATGCAATATTTTCTCGAGGGATTAGCATCGGTGGGCTGACTTTGTCAGTCCTTCAGCACTCTACCAAAAAAAACCATTTCCTTACATCTTAGTTTGAATTGCATTGCAAGACTTATTAATTGAGTTCCAAAAGTTGTACATCTTTTAACGAATTATTTTTTATTTTGACTTCTGCTGATTTTTTTCCCTACATGAATATAAGAGAGGCTCCACTTTTTTGTATGCAAAACTTTTAAACTATGCCAAAAAAAAAAAAAAAAATTAAAATTGTTTAACATGCAACAAAAGGGTGAAAGGTAATAAAAGCTGGTTTGGGTATTGTTTAGAGAAGGTCGGATGACTAAGGTAGTTTTACAGGACTAGGAGAGAAATATGGTGAAGCATCTGCAATGCAGCCGCGTACTGCCAATTGATTTTCACGTGCCAACTCCCGACTCCATTAGAACTAACTCGCTTCTCTTCCTCACTCTGTCACTGCTTGGGGACAGATTAAACTCCCTTTTAACATATTACTTACATCCATCAGGCTTTTCGTAAAACTTGTTAAGAGAAAAAAAAAAGAAAAAGGGAAATAAGCAACAGTGGGAAAGACTTACAAAAAATTTTATAACAATTTTGTTTTTCTTTTTTTATAATTCATTTAATTTAGATCTTTGATGAAATCATTACTCTTTAAGTGGTTTTTAGTCCAAAAATTTATATTATATACTAAAGCTTTAAACTTAGAAATAACTAGACAACCTGTGACCCCCTTGTGTCACTCACTGACAAACAATTATAGCAACAGTTAATAAAATGCAATCACTGAATGTGATTGACAGGAATAACTGTTATAGCTATTTCTTGTTATTAAGTCATGAAAACAAAGATTGTTATATAGTCCAAGCATTTGATATAGTATTCTTAACATGAATCGAGATATATACACAGAAAGTATATTTAATAAAACAAAAAAATCATTTAAAAGTAACAAAAAATCATTAGTTTATTACATAAATTACATTTTATTACCCTATTTTATTACGTAAATTCATAAAACATTCTTCAAAAAAAAAGAAGAAAAATGAAAAAAAAATGTTTTCGTTACGTATTAAAATGTTTTGAAACTCGTCCATTATCAAGAGCAAACTGTTAGTCTGTATCGAAGTGCAAACAAAAGGCAATAATCAACCCATTGAGTCGTTTAATGCCTTTTTCTATTACTTTTATTGATCGATAATTTTATATTTAATCTAAAAAAAAAATACTTAATTTCATTTCCTTTAACTGTATTTATATTTAATTAAATTTTTTATTGTCTGCCTCTTTAATGTTTCCTCTGTTGTTAATAGTTTAATTAAGTCTTTGGGTTGGTTGGATCATCTTTAATTATTCATAGAGCGCCTGTTGAGTCATGCTTCTGTTATGATGAGTCTTGCATTTTGATGATGACTGGTTTTTTGTCTGATATAGACAATGAGAGATTGCTTCAACAGTGCAACATTATTGTTTTGTTTCGGCTCTCATTTAACAGTCTTGTCAAAATTTTTTTGCATATTCCCAATCTTTTTGTATCCAATAACAGTTCTAAATACGAAGTGACCTATTCATCATAAGCAATAAAGAAATGTTGGTTCAAGGCTGCCAGTTTCGATTAAGTGCCTGATAATTCTCACATTGTTTTTTAATTTCGTTAGTTTAATCCCATTTCCAGTATCTCTAATTATAGTAATAAATGTTTTATTTGGCTTAGATTACGTAACATCTGTCTCTTTGCTCTACCGACTTTAATGCCACTTTCCCTTCTGTTTACATAATGACTGGTTTATTTAGATTACGGTGTGAAATCTATTCATTTACCTTCAATAAAATGACCTGTTCAGCTACGTTTTTTAAAAAGAATCTGGGGAATTTTTTTTCTGATATATATATATATATATATATATTGTAAACAGGAAAACGATCCAAAAGAACAACAAATGTTTCACGATGAATCACAAACACAGAACTAAGGAGCAAACACACTTACAGTCTCTAATTTTCGGTTCAACCGTCATCAGGAGAGTTGAGAAAGGGACACCAAGCGCACTTGTGAAGAGACGGTTGGAGGGTCTCCAATATATAAATATATAAAGATTTCACATAAACACGTGAAATAACAATGAATGATCAAACGACAATACAAATCAAAACCCTCAGTTCAGTTTTTGGCTCTGGCGAAAACCGCTTGTTACGGTTGAAAGATCTTGGTCTTGTTTTACCATTTTATATTCTGGTTTGATCATATATATATATATATTTATATGATATAATTTTTTGAGGGTTGAGGTCTAAAGATTTTAAACTAGTCCTTTTGCCGACGTTTCGACATATATTTATGTCATCTTCAGGGCTACAACATGAATGTTTTACAATTAGCACTACTATTACTACTATTTGGTTATTTATTACATTTTAATATTTACAGTAACAAAGAGGAATTTATTAATAAATCAGATATTTCGACTATGGATTTTTTTTTTTTTTTTTTGAAAAACGGCTAGTGGGTTACTAGCCGTTGCGTCTGTAACGTGCTTGGTCTCCCTTTCTCTTTTCTCCTGAAGACGGATTACCCGAAAATTAATGAGTCTGTAAGTGTGTTTCTTTTACTTTCTGTGCTACCTATCTTCAATTTTGAACTGTTATATATATATATATATATATATATATATAAATATATGTAAATATTACCGTCATAATTCATATAAAGTCACGAATTCACCAAAAGACAGTTCTAAAGATTCAGAAAAACCCTTATAAACATTGTTTTCTTATCAAAGTTGGTTGAATCATTTAAATTGGCACCTTCTGCTTAGGTGCTCTAAAAGTTTACGGATGATAAATGATTGAATGCTCTGTAGTTTTGTTAAACAGACGGGTTTTCTGTTCGCTGAATTTGTTTGCTCATCCAATCAATGTGCCAATCAAACTAAGGCACTTTGTTTATCTCAGAAAGTAGGCACTGCATCTTTATTGAAGTTTTCCATCTTTATCCTGAATTTATTAAAACTCAAGATGCTGTCTTTGACAGTAAATCCATTAAAACTTTTTAGTTTATTTCATATAATAGTGTGTTTTTGATTTATGTTCTACTTAAAATTATTTAAATAGTAAATCTTTCTATTTCTTCATATCTTATGACAAACTTCACATAGCTACGGGTAAAGATATGAAATATATATCATAATAAAAAACCTTGTAAGGAGTTAAGTATTTTTTTTTAAATCATGGCACTATGTGACCACATATTAATCAATTATATTTCCATTCCGCTTTGAAAATCATTTAATTAGTTTCATTTTCATTAAAATTGATTTTAACAATTTAAATGTCCTTTTCTCTCTCTGAGTCTCTTTCTGTCACTTATGCACACACACACACACACACACACACACACACACACACAACCAGCCGGGGTACTGCTGGGTGGAAAAAATCACACTCACACATAAATACACACAATCTCTAAGTGTGGTTTATGTGGATATGTGGTTTAAAGTCTTATCAACATATTAGTAATATTAAATTGAATACTTAATAGTAAATAATGGTTTACAACACGCTTATATTTTATTATTTTACTCTGAAAAAGTATAGTAATTATTAAAAAATTTCTGTCAGGAAATTTCGACGCAATTAAATGTGTTGAGTTCCCATTTATTACGTTTGTGGATCAATGTGTGGATGTATGTGTGTGTGTGGTGTATGTGTGTGGTGTGTGTGTGTATGTATGTGTGTGTGGATGTGTATATATATATATAATCTAGGAGGCCTCAGAGCTTATTTTCTCTTCATTCTGATTCTTCCTACGACATTTTGTCTCATATACATATCTTAAGTGTTTAGGTCTGAATACTGGGTGGTGACTGAGTGTCAGCTTGGTAAAAAAAAATAAGCTCTGAGGCCTCCTAGATTATATAAAGAAGAGTAAATAAATAAACAATATATATATATATCCACTTAATTAACTTAATTTAATCGTAATCCACTTAATTTATATCGTATATCCACTTAAAATTCGAAAAAACGGTCCAAACTGGACGCAAATCAGTTCACAAACGAAGAAAAGCAACACACAGAGAAAGAGACACACATACAAACTCAAATTTTCGGATGATCCGTCTTCAGGAGAAAAGAGAGAATGGGCGACCAAGCACGCCGGAAACACAACGGCAGGAAAATGAGTTTCCTGCCGTTGTGTTTCCGGCGTGCTTGGTCGCCCATTCTCTCTTTTCTCCTGAAGACGGATCATCCGAAAATTCGAGTTTTTTGAGTTTGTAAGTGTGTCTCTTTCTCTGTGTGTTGCTTTTCTTCGTTTGTGAACTGATATATATATTATATATATATATATATATACACTTTAACACATAGAAAAGAACACAGAAAGACACTACAGAACTCACTTCGATATTTCGACATCCGTCGTCATCGGGAAGAAGTGCGAAGTACTCGCGTTGAGAAGCAAACTACTACTGGCCTCCAGAGTAACTCGTGGAATCACCGCAATGCTGCTCCCCAGCGGAGGAGAGGAAAAATAGAAATCCTTCCAATATTTATTTAGAAAACAGATAAAAAAATATATAAAATACGAAATAATAATAATAAAAAAATATAAATAATAATAATAAAATAATAATAATAATAATAATAAAATAATAATATAATAATAAAATGAAATAAAAAATAATTAACGGTACAGGTTGAGACCAGGAGGAGAAACGAGCCCCAAGGAGCATATGAATGCCTCTTCGGAAGCTCTAAGGTGACATGGGGATTAGTAAGTCTGTCAAAAATGTTTACAGTTTAAACAATGATATTATTATTTTTTTGAATTTCAGGCATTGGTGCTTTAAATATTTTCTTTTACAGATTAATAAACAATGTTAATTTAAGTTATCTTGTAAGTTGAATTATATCTCTTTCTTTTTTTTTGTTTTCTTTATATTAGCAATGATAAGATGTTATGCAGAGGTGCACCTATAATAATTTTATAGACAAATGCTGTTATTTATAGTTGCGGTGGAGAATGGGTTGTTTTCTTGTTTTCTTCTTACTAGTGGAGGGGGGAGGGGGCGTAATAGAAATGAATTGAGAAGCACTGCCCTAAATCAACTTTACGAAAGCAGTTACATTTAGACAAAACTTGAATTGAACTTTTAACAGGAAAACCAACTTTGCACATAATATTGAACTACAGTTAAAATAAACTCCAAAAATTATTTTTGACCTCTTCTATTCTATTCTATGTTTTGTTATTGAGGGCTAGGTCAAATAAAAGAAACTAAGCTCCTTCCTAGGCCGACGTTTCGATGTTTTGTACATCATCTTCAGGGCTAAAATTAGAGTAAGAACTATAATACATTTACCAAAACAATCTACAACTCACATAGAGAACTAACACAAATTTTTGAGACCAACAGATACATACAAAAGGTTATTTTATAATCAGAGTTGTTGAGTACACATCTATTTCAAAGTATCAGACAAAAGGAAAATAGCTTTATTTTCTTTGAGCTTATTTTCTTTTATTTGACCTAGCCCTCAATAACAAAATATAGAATACAGTTAAAATGTTATGTATATTCTAAATTTTGCATTAAAAGAATATATTATATAAGAACATATATCAATGATCAAACCACAATATGAAATGGAAAAAAAAGACTAAGATCTTTCAACCGTAACAAGCGGTCTTCGTCAGAGTCAAAAATCCAACTGACGAAGACCGCTTGTTATATTTGAAAGACCATTTTCTAAAACTCATTTCTTATTGTGGTTTGATCATTGATTGTTATTTCACGTGTTTATGTGAAATCTTTTTATAAGAATATATTAAATATTCTTTTAATATTTTAAGATATATTAAAAATACACTTGGCTAAATATGAATCATAAATTTGTAGTACGCAGTTCTAGAAATCTTATATTTATATATCATTTATAGCTAGCACTCAACTAAACAGTTGTGACAAGTTATTTTAAATATGCATAGTCTAAGGAAATAAAAGATAATCCAGCTCAAATGTGGATCTAAGAAGTAAGCATGCAGTGGTTGTATGATTTTTTGAAAGCAGCACTGTAAAGTAAAACTGGTACAATCGAAAATACGCAATATCAATGGGATAGCAGCTTTTATCTAAAAAATGGGTTATTTTTATTTAATTCAGTAAAAGTAATTTTAAAATTGTTACTTTTTTTGCTCGTAAAATGAATAATATAGGAGAGACAGGTGTTTTAAAGTTTCAGAAAATATGTCTAAAGGTCTATTGAACAATAGGAGCTAAACAGGTCTGTGCTGCCAGTTACTCGGATAGAAGTAGAAATATCACGGACTTGTTTGCTGCAAATATGACTGGCATTTGTTTCCCCCTATGATGGTCGACCCTCTTTGTAGAGAATATCAAATCAGTTAAAAAAGAGATGAACCTGTTGGAACAGTTTACACTTGTTCTTCCTAAGGGTGCAGTATATGGATATATTTTTTAAGTGGGTCAAATATTTGTTAAACACATGCTTCCCTTCAGAAAACGCGCTTTTTTTTTTCACTTATTTTACACTATCATTAACAGTTTTATTTCGCACATTAATTTACAATTTCTATAGCAATATCTTCAGTAATATGAGGTTTCTCCCACTCCATACTTTACATCGAATTCAACAACTAAATTTCTTTCCCTGGACGTACGAAAACTCTCTATTTAGAGAGAATTATACTATTTAGTATAATATATCAGCTATATAATTATAACTGATATACAAAGAGACTAGTAAATGATGCGACAGAATATTTTAAATAAAAGCATTTTTGAAGACAGCAACAATGAAGAACATTACCAGAAATTCTAAATAGATTTCCTTCAGTTAGAAGTTTTCCCTTGTAGTTAGACTGCAAGTTTTCACAAAATAACACGACACTGAGCAATAGGAAATTGTTGTTACTATCTGTAAAACTCCACGATATACTAAATAACCGCAAACTAAAAAAAAAAGAGTAAGCAGAATCTTTTATTCATTTTTGTTTTGTAAGTTAAAATGATTTAAGATGTAAAAAATGAAAAATAAAAATGTAGTATTTTATTTATATTGTTCTTAATATAGTTTCTTCACCACTGATTCTTAAAATTCAAAATGGCTTTCTTGAGGATTTAGTTCAAAGATAATAACTACTTATAATTATAAGTAGTATAATAACTATAACGTATACTTATAACTGCTCCTGATTATAAGTCGACGTTTTCAATGCTTTTTTTAAAGGAAAACTATTCGATTGATGGTAATCGGATGAACACATATAGATGGTGCTCCGGAAGTACTTCTAACGTAGCAGGCAGACCATGTTTTGGGGAGTTCTAGAGGGTTATGAATGAGGAGTTGTGTTTGAACAAGAGAGTTTTGGTGAGTTGGGAGATGGATGTGGAGTACTTTGCAGCGATCAGTTGCAAAATTACCAACAAAGTTGATCTTGATCTTGATCTTGTTTTTGATGATGATTTTTTTTTACAACATAAAATGATAGACGTCAAAGTTTTCTAAGAATTTTCAATTGCCTTTTTGTCTATTTTGTCAAATTCTCCAGTCACCTTATCAATGAGTTTTATGATGACATAAAACAACTTATATATTTTATGTAAAAACTTACTATCGGTAATAAATAGTCGTTTTCTTTTTTTTTATTGTTATTTATTTTTAGTTGCTATATACCAAACTTTATCTTAATTTTATTTTCCCTTTATTTGTTTTAATTGTCATTGTTATTGATTTGCTCTTCTTCAGTTGTTTTTCAACAACTCTGCACATAAAACAATCTTTTTATTACATTATTTATTAGTACATTCTTTTCAAAAGTATTAAAACTTTCTCAAAATAGTTTTTTGTTGTTTGTTTTTCCTTTTTCAAGACAATACTTTGATGTTTCAAAGTTTCTTCTTGTTATGTTATTTGATCTTCTGTATCGTGTTAATTACTGCCTTCTTCTTTATTACCTGTCAAAAAAAAGTGTTATCTTAACTATTATAACTTATAACTGTTTAATCATGTTATGATCTTTATTAATCAATTAATCTTAATTAAACAGGATTCTGTTCCTCAATATTGTAGCTTCTTAAAGCTCAATCTTCAGTTTGAACTTCACTTTAAGAGTTAGTTTTAGATTTTCTAATTAAATTTAAAACGTATACCTAACTAAAACAAAAAACATTCATAAAACCCTTCAATTAGTAAAAAAAATATATAACATTTAAAAATGTTCTACTATTGAATATTTTGTTTGTTTGTTGGAACCAAAAACTAAATTCATACTCATAATGGGGGGAGGCTAGGTTAGGTTAGGTTAGGCTGCAGTGGTAGTCCCACAAGGGAATACTCGTTGGCCGAGCATTGGCCTTTTGTGATACAACAAAATGAAGATTGATTCTACAGTGGGAATCAATGTCTAACTCAAATGTATTTAGAGTAGGGATCTTTAACGAGTACCTGATATCGTACAGGCTCGGGACCGACGTGCTCAGATTTATTCATCTCTCGCTTGAATAAATCGAGGGCCAGGTGGGGATTGAACCGCGGTCCTATCAGTTCAGAGGCGAGTAGGTTAACCACTGAGGCTTGGAAATCTGTTTATGTTGTTAACATAAACAGATTTCCAAGCCCTGAAGATGACATAAATATATGTCGAAACGTCGGCAAAAGGACTAGTTTAAAATCATTCGACTTCAAACTTCAAAAAAAAAATACATTTTATAATATATATATATATATATATATATATATATATAATATAATTGTCCTAATCAGCCTTTGGAGCGATTCACATCTATTTCTGACGACGAGGACAGCGAAATATAGTAGTGAGTTCAGTGATTTCTTTTCTGTGTGTTCTTTTGAAAATTCAGTTTTATTTATATATATATATATATTATATATATATATTATTATATATATTTATATAATGTCGCTCTCTGACGGTACAAGTGAACGCACGTACCTCTTCTTCTTCCCCTTCTACTCTCTCCCTGACGACGAACTTCAGTTCAAAATATCGATCCAGTAAGTTTTCTCACATCTTCTATACTTCTATATGTTGTCTTTTTTCATTTATGTATATATATAATATTATATAGAATAGATAGATAGATAGATAGTTGGTATTAAATCATTCACTTTTTTCTAGCTAATTAACTAGAATAATTGGCTATGAATAACAATTATATCGTAGAGTTACATGTTGCGTTATTAATATGAGGTATTTTCATACTTAAATCAAAATGCGATTTATACACAACCTCACTTACTTGTTTACTTGAGCATCATCATTATTCATTGTATCGAAAGTAATGTAAATATTATAAATAAAAAGATTTCACATAAACACGTGAAATAACAATCAATGATCAAACTTTCCCATTTTCTTATTGTGGTTTGATCATCATATATATATATATATATATATAATTATATATATATATATATATATATATATATTATGGTGGATACAATTATAATAGATATATCTTATAATATGTGTATATGTATATATGTGTATTTATATATGATTGTACTGAAAAAAAAAATAAATAAAAAAACAGTGTTTCAATAATATGTCGCTTGGAACAGCACATGTAATGACAGTTAACGGTTGTTGTAATGTAACAGAACCCAGCCTTCAGTAAGTTCTTTTTTCAATTTGTTTTATCATGTTTCTAAAGTAGAAATGACAAATGTCCATTGTTTATTGTTTTTTTGTTAGTTTATAGCCCTGAGGAAGTCTAAAATAAAGACAAAACGTTGGCAAAAAGGTGATTCCATACATTTACCCTGACCAAACTCCGAGAAAAAGAAAAAGTGTTATACATACATATATATATATATAATATATATATATTCAGTTTTGCTGAAGATGGTGAACGTACACCGAAACATGTTCAATAATAAAACAAGAAATTATGGTGAATTAATTTTTAAGTTGAGTTCTGAGTTGAAGAAAAAATTTCGTATTTTGGAAAAAATATAAGACAAAATTAAATCAAGTGGAAACAGACATCCAGTTTTTAAAAGCATGTATATAATAATATATATATATAGAGAGAAGAGAGAGAGAGAAGAGAGAGAGAGAGAGAGAGAGTTTATTAATTCGTCACAAATAATCACCTGTATTGAAAGTGCTCTAATTTCAATAAAGTGGTTTTTCCTATTGAATTGAAGGATCAAAATTTAGTAATAAAACCATTAAAGGTAATAAATTTAGTAATAAACCATTAGGCATGAGAGGCATAATGAGGTGTGAGGCAGTGGACTGGACCACTTTGAAAAGGTTGAAAGTCATGCAAACCATCATCGGCTAAGAGGCTTTTTAGCATAACACACCCCAACTTTCTCAAGGTTGTTATTGATAAATGAATATGATAAGGAAAACGAGGCAAGAACAACCAGATCTAGCTTTATCTGATAACCTCATTCAATCTGTACTTGAATTGATAACGAAATAAATACAAATTTGAAAGGTAGTATTTAGAATATCTAATTAGACACTATACTTTTAACTGCCACTTATATAAGCTGCAATTAATGAACCATGAAGCAGATTATTCTGAAACGTTAACACATTCTAAGTGGGTGTGAAGTAATTAGGTTTAAGAGGTTCAAATATATTTTGCAAATCATACCTAAAACCATTAAATAGGAGTCCCTTCCTGCGGGACTCTTTGCCTCCTGATGACGACGATGGTCGAAATATAGAAGAGAGTTATTCCTTTGTCTATCTGTGTGCTACCACCTTTTTAATTGGTTTATATATATTATAATATTTGCAAAAAGTAGTGTAAATATTCAGTATAGGATGAAATTGAACCAAGTGGAAACAGATATGCAGTTTTTAAAAGCATAATATATATATAATATATATATAGTTCAATATAAACAAAGAAACATAGAGAAATCAAAAGAACACACTTACAGTCTCTAATTTTCGGTTTGAACCGTCTTCAGGAGAGATAAGAGAGGGAAACCAAGCGCACTGGTTCAGAGACGGTTGGAGACGGTTGGTCTCCAACCGTCTCTGAACCAGTGCGCTTGGTTTCCCTCTCTTATCTCTCCTGAAGACGGTTCAAACCGAAAATTAGAGACTGTAAGTGTGTTCTTTTGATTTCTCTATGTTTCTTTGTTTATATTGAACTATATTTGTCCGTTTTGGATCGTATTTCCAACGAAAAAAAGTATATATATATATATATAGTTAACACAGGAAAGAAAAAAACAAATGTAGACACACACAAAAGACTCACAACGATATTTCGACAGTCGTCGTCATCAGGCAGAAGTAGTCCCTTTGAGTAGCTGAAGCTAACTCATATATACATAACTCATATATACATATATATTTGTTTCGCGCTCTTTCGCGCTCCGTTCTTCGACGTTGGGAGATCTCTCCACTTCGTCCTCTCTTCGAGTCTACTCCTGATGACGAACAACAGTTCGAAATATTGAATTCTGTAGGGGTTCTTTTTATTCTTTTTTCTGTGTCGTGCTTTGTGTAATTTAAAGTCATATATATATTATATATATATATATATACACGAGTTCAAAATTCAAGAAGAGTAACACACAGAGTAAAGAAACACACTTACAGACTCAAATTTTCGGGTAATCCGTCTTCAGGAGAAAAGAGAAAGGGAGTAGTAACCATTGGTTTACTTGCCGTTGCGTCTACAACGTGCTTGGTCTCCCTTTCTTTTTCTCCTGAAGACGGATTACCCAAAATTTTGAGTCTGTAAGTGTGTTTCCTTACTCTGTGTGTTACTCTTGTTGAATTTTGAACTCGTATTGTGTCCAGTTTGGATCGTGTTTCGTTTAATTAAGTGAAGATATATATATATATATATATAATATATATATATATATAACAAACACTTTTTCTTTTTCTCGGAGTTTCGTCAGGGTAAACCCTGATATTTTAATATTTTTTAATATTTTATATTATTTTATTAACATTTTTTTTAAACAAACATAATAATTTTAATGTTTGTTTAACCTTTTCAAAATTATTATTGTGTTGGTTTACGCTTAATCAGTTTATACGATATACCTGATGATGATTTCAGTGAAATTGAAAGCTTGTAAGTAAAAATATATTATTGAGTAACCTACGAAATTATTTCTTCGATGTCTCTGGGACAACTCCTTCATGAAAGCACTACCTACCAAAGAAAACTAGTTAGAAAACCAGAAAACACCAGAAAAAAGGTCGTGAATGCGGAAGCTGCCGTCTACTTTAATAAAATATGTTTACAAGAGAATCTGCTGCCAATATACACTAATATATATACATATATTATATATATATATATATATATTAACAAGTTCAAAAACGAAGACGAGCAACACACAGAGAAAGAGATACACTTACTAACTCAAACTTTTTGGATAATCCATCCTCAGTAGAAAAGAGAGTGTGGATAAATAAAGTATAAAATAATATAACGTATAAAATAAATTACGTCATTGGTCTCCCACTCTTTTTTCTCTTGAAGGTGGATTATCCGAAAATTTGAGTTAGTACGTGAGCCTCTTTCCCTATGTGTTACTCTTCTTCGTTTTTGAACTTGTTTATGACCCGTTTGGATCGTCTTTCCGATTTGAATGTATATATATATATATATATATATACATGAACAATTCATGCTCTAGTACATAGGACATACAAGACCTCTTCATCATGGCAGTTGTTTCATGAAAGAATCTCTCAACTAAGGCAAACATTTATCAATAACGGCTATAGCAACACCTCTTTTGATAAAGTAGTTAACGCCTACCTCAAAACTCGGTCCAACAATGCTAATCAAACAATCGACCGAAGTAGCACAGTCCATAAGGTGTACTATAAGAATCAATACACAGAGGCGTATAAAGAAGACGAGAGAGTGTTGAAACAAATTATCCGCAGGAATGTTAAATGTAATAACGAAAATGAACGTCTTCAAGTCCATATTTATTATAAAAGTAGAACCACCGCTAACCTGATAATGAAAAATAGCCCTGATGCAGTCATCCCGGAGATGCAAAAGGCCAATGTCATATACGAATATAACTGCAATATCGGAGATTGTGAGCTCCTAGACAATTCAAAATATATCGGTATGACATCGACCACACTCTCACGACGACTGACAATGCACTTGCAAGCAGGAGCCATCGCTAGACACACCTCCGAGGAACATGGAAGAAAACTCACCCGCCAGGACCTTGTTCAAAACACCATCATTTTAAAGAAAATTAATGATCCAGCCAGACTGCAAATATATGAAGCCATGAAAATCATGAAGCACAACCCATTAATTAATCGTCAACACACGGGGGTTTCACGCACACTGCAGCTACTAGGTGACCAACCACCAGCTACTCGCCAAGCCGACACTCAGTCACCACCCAGTATTCAAACCAGCAACACCTAAGATATATATATAATATATATATTATATATATATATATATATGATGTTAGTTAGTTCTCGTGTTTTGTATATCTTAAAGTTTCAGTCAATTTAATTATATTCAGTAAGTTTAGTTTAGAAATTTTACATTTTTTTTCTTCTTTACACTCCAAAGATGGTCTACGATGACCGAAACGTTGGTTTATAATTCTTACAATACATGAATTTGACTAGTAGTTCTTTTGGTGAACTTATTCATTTTACACCCAATAAATGGAAGAAAGGAATAACAATGTTGGAAAAGCTGTCCAAGAAATGCACAAGAAAAAAAATAGGTAAGAAATTTAATTGTATATGGCTTAATGAAGGTCTACTCCCTAAATATACAAATATATATATATATATTTATTTATTTGTACCAGAGTCTTGGACCAGAGTCTGGTCCAAGTTTTTGACCAGTCAAGATGTTAGTTCACTAACTATCTATTGTTACTTCATTTAATATAATGTAAATTTCATCATTTTTCTAATTCAAAAATTCTGACTTCTGCCTATGAAATAGGTTTTAAATAAAACCGAAACGTCGGCATTGAGAGTTTGATTTTGATCCTGGAAAATTGACTGAATCCTGATTACATTATACACCTATTCTATCCAACGGTTAATATATTACTGAATTTGTTTTATTTATTTATATATATATATAACCTGCTACATACATTATATACATGTAGCCTGTTTATATACCTGCTACATATTTATAAGTTCTCAATTAATCTAGGATTTTTACATTTAAATGAAAAAAAAACTTCTAGAGTTACCAACTTCCTATTTTATGTAATTATGTATTTTTTTTTTTTAATATTTCATTTTATTGTAGGGTAAAAATCTAATGAAATGGTCTCCACATATAAAAATTTTAATGATATAAACAACGCGTTTCGAACACGTAGTGTTCTTTCTCAGGCATTAACTAAAAAATACAATGACACCAGAGAGTTATCTATAGTACAAAGTAAATAAGTACTTGTACTATAGATAACTCTCTGGTGTCATTATATTTTTTAGTTAATGCCTGAGGAAGAACACTACGTGTTCGAAACGCGTTGTTTATATCATTAAAATTTTTATATGTGGAGACCATTTCATTAGTTTTTACCCTACAATGAGTAAATATCACATAATAACTGATTGCACTACATTAGAATTTCATTTTATCTTTCGAATGTATATATAATGTATATTTAAAAAGAAAATCAAATGATTATTAAGGAGAATAAGCTAAATAACAGAGAAAATAAAAGACAACATTCTAAAATAAAAGAAATATCATGATATGTGTAGTTGATGAATATAATAATTTAGATATTTACAAAGCTTTTGTTTCGTTGAAGTTAGCCAAACACAAAGAGAATATGTTGGAATCTTTCAAACGATTTGTGATTGAGTGAGGCACATGTAGTCTGAATACGAGATCGTTAGCACCAAACAGACTATTGCTTTGCTGTGCTATTCATTTCGTCTCTCTGTAATTTTGTCAACACTTTTTTTTTCCTTTTTTTTTGTACAATCAAGAACGAAACAAAAATAGTTTATACGTATATTTTTATACAGCTAAAAAAGTTTTTTTTTATTAAATATAAATGATAGTTATTTACCATTATAGAATAATTTAGTATATTAAATATATAAATAATTAATCATTTATATTCTCATTTTTAAATAAATTAAAATAAATCAACAAATAAATCGAAACACGTGATATGCTATACAATAGTAGATGTGCCCGTCTTTGACGGGTATTTTAAAAAAAATCAGAAATGATACATCGTATTCCAAAATATTATTAGCTTATGACATTCCATTTTTCGATCTGAATACATTCTTATCAGTATAGCTAAAACACAAATACATTAGTTAGAAAGATACCAGTTTTGATTTCACTATATTGTGAAATAACACGTATATTACATTTTGGTAATACACGTTTTTTTATGTTTTTACCAAAAAAAATTAGTAAAACATAACAATTTTAACAAAAAAATGGATTTCGAGATTTTGATGACTTCGTTTTATATACGTTTCAGATCCCCTTGGACAATTTTTCAAGTTTTTTTTTCCATGATGTCCGTCTTTGTGAATTTGTAACAGATTAGTTACACCTTAGATTAGTCATGTCATTTAAAATTGAAGACGTGCCTGCCTTTGACGGGTATTTTACAAAAATTTACGGATGATACGTGGTATTCAAATATATTATTAGAAATTATTCAATAGCAGAAAACATCATTAATAGTACAGTCCATAACTGTCATTAGAGCTTCAGTTCTTTTACCTTTCGTAGTTTTAGATACTGAGCTATTTGATTATATTCCAGGAATAGTTCTTATTTAGCACGCGGATAAGTAGGAATCACTTTTTTAAAACAAACAAATTAACTTAAAAAGCTTAAATTATTAGCAAACGCAGACGAAATTAAAATCAAGTGACATTGCATACTTGCTACAGTATCAATCATCTAAAAATACCCGTATATTTTATTTTTTTTAGCTATATACTTGTACAGCTGTGTAGCTAACTAAACACAAAAACTCCATAAATTTGCTTCAACGTTGAATTTTTAATCCTTTGAAATCTTAACTTTAACTTAGGACATACAAAAATCTACTGTCAAAGTTTTAGCCTGCTATGACGTATGGTGGCTTAGTTTGCTTGCGACAAAATTTCTAGACAAACAAACAGATAGAAATGTTTTCTAAGTGTGTATTTGGTTGCTTTAATATATAAAACAAAAAGATAACTTGAAATGAGTCAGTTCTAAGCAATATACAGACAAATCCTTTCTTTCATTTATATAGATTTTACAGTTGAATTTTCATAAATAGTTATTTCATTTATTCATTTAAAATTTCGAGTTCAGAATAATATCTCGAGTTGCTCGCTACAATAAATGACTCTTCTGGTGACTTTTGTAATTTTTTTCAACTCCTTAATTAGCTCTTTACAGTTCTAATCAAAAGTTAAAGCAATCATAAACCTAATCTCTTTACTCTATTTATCCTGTATTGGAAAATGTTTTCATCAAGTTTTCAAAAAGTTTACACCATCTGAAACTTATTGATCGTAACAAACGCATTCCAGAATTCATTGAACTAATTAACTTTACTCAATAGAAAAGTAATATTTTGTTTTATATAAAATCTAATTTTATGTTAATTACCTTTGGACTACCTCTATAAAGGGTGCAAGTCATTGACCTATATATTCTAGGATATATATCTAGCACTACCTATATAAAGGGTGCATGTCATTGACCTATATATTCTAGGATATATATCTAGCACTACCTATATAAAGGGTGCATGTCATTGACCTATATATTCTAGGATATATTGACCTATATATTCTAGGATCGTTAATTAGGTAAGTACTGAGAAAGTGAGTTCCTTGAAACATTTGCTCGAATTGCTATTTAGAAAAATCCACCTGTAAAATATAATCTATATAAATAAATGGAAGGTTCTTTTGTGATACATAGTGGTAATTTAGGGACTTAAGAAAACGAGTATGTATACTTGTAAATCTATAATATATCCACGTCTGTTTGTTAGTCAACTCCCACACTTATAAGGCTTTCCACCTTTCAGTGATTTTCTAAAGGGGAAAATTGTCGCTTATTTATTATTTGGCACCCATTTTAATAATGTTCGAGCCAAATTACCTGTTGATTCTACATTGGGAGTCTTCAATTTTGCCTAACTCAAGTATATTTAGAATAGGGATCTTTAACGAGTATTTAGCATCGTACAGACTCGGAACGGATAGTTTAAGGTCCTTTCCGAGGGACGACGTGATCAAATTTATTCACCTTCCCCGTAAATAAATCAAGGACCAGATGGGTTTCGAACCTCGGACCTAACAATTCAGATGCGAGTACGTTAACCACTGAGCAAACCTCACCCCCTCTATAATATATCCAGTAACGTATTGCATTGCATCTTAAATTTTAGTTTATCAAAATGTAAATTATAAGTAAACTTATTAGACAAATATGTAAACAGGTCAAGATTGTCTAAAGTAAAAATTTAATTGAACTTTTCCCAAAGGATTACTGTCTCTATACAGTCAATTATGTTGAACGAATGTTGTCTAAATCATTCTTAAACAGCCTTTAGTTACAAAGATTAAAAAAAAATAACTAGTTAAGTTTAATTGAGACATAAATTAGAATGTATGATTTATGCAAATAGCTTTGTAATGAACCATTTAAATTCTTAATTTACATTAAGAAAAAAAGAAAAAAAATTGATTCGTAAAATAAAACATAAATTCAGTTTAAGGCCAACTTGATTTCATTTTACTGAGAGATTTGCCCCCCCCCCCCCCCGCTAGCCGTTGATAATCTGCTAACCTTCAAGGAAGTCTTTAAAATATTTATTTTCATTTATTAAGTCCCAGACTTTCATCTTATTACAGTACTCGTATATATGTACGTCATATCAAAGGAAATCAAAGATTGTTCAAAACAAAAACGTATAATTGAAATCATAAAAATATTGTTGCATAAATTAATTGTCTATGCAAACAAATATAATAAACTTTTAACTACTTTAAAAAATAATTTAAGGATCTTACGTTTCTACGGGTCCTTAGATGCACTTGTGGGAGGTTGGTTCCAGCTATTTCGCGCTTTTGGACCTCTGCGCTTCTGGAGGATGGTATTTATTTATTTGTTGAGGGTGATTGTAGTACTGCGTCTTTAAGAACTATTGTACTTTTCCCCCTTCTGTACTATAGTACCCCAGTTAGCTTCAATGCCTCCAAGAAGCTCAGCACTTTTGCTGTGTCCAACAGTAAAAGCTCTTCTATGGTTTTGTTGAGTGTCCAGAACCACCTTACTGGTCTTCCCGAAGATGGTCTTACTTAGTATCGTACACGGGGTAAATCCCTGTATCTCTATCGGTGGTATTTTGTCCCCTCCGGCAGAGCACCGCATACCGGACTAAGGCTATTTACTCAAGGGGGTCGATTGGTAGCCTAGAGGCTACCGTTCGTAATACAGTAACCCCTTCATTCATTCATTCATTCTTTCATCATCATCATCATCATCATCAGCCATCATCATCATCATCATCATCATCATCATCATCATCACTATCCTCATCATCATTCATCATGCGTTTCACCAGGTTATACTACAATATAAAATTGAATAACCTGGGTAATTGAATACATAGGAACAACCAAAATAAAAACTAAAAAGATACAAACTAAATATTGCCTCAGTAAGGCGATGTTGAACGTAACTCCTTTTAGTTTCACGAGCTTTCAAGCAGTTATTGTGGGGTATTTACTCATAAAATATATTACGTCTTCACCATACAGACGTAATATATTACAGTGACGAAAATATATTACGTCTTCACCATAAGGAATTTATTTCACGACGCGTTTCGAACACTTAGTGTTCATCATCAGACACATCTACAAAATAAACACAAAATGTGTAAAAAAAAATTTTGAAGTTTTATAAAGAAACCAACATTTTACGTAAAAGGAAAACGAGTTACTAATACCGTCTTACCTCGTACATTGCTGCTAAAATGCAGTGTACAAAGAGGTAAGACGGTATATTATAGTTTTAATATTAATAATACTAACCTCTGTGGTAATGACGAAATGCATGAAAACGAGTTACATTCCTGTCTCAAAAGGGGAGTTCAATGAATGAGGAGTTAACAGACATTATTTCAAAACAAAATGATTGAAAAACATTTTTCGTGAGTTTCCAGCCTTTGAAATTAATAATCTCATTCGTTTTAATTATTGTTTACATCTAAATGAACGGATTTGTAGTTCCTCTAAATTTTTAAAATAATAAATATAATGACGCTATTTAGTTTAACGGTCTGTTGTGTCAGTATATCTATTTCCTCGCAATCTGTTTAGTTTATATGTTGCTTGTTTTTATATCTAAAAATAGACCATTATATCAGAATGAGTTCAGTATTTTTTTTTATAATTTTCAATTGAAAAGAAACGTAGTTATAATGACTTTTTACGAATTCAGAAAATGCTTTTTTTTTACAGTAAACCAATAATTATATAATACTATAATTTGTTTAATTAACTGAACCTAAAATTAGTAATTTATAAAGAAAATTATAACTAATTAAATTTATAATTAGTAATTAATTAATATTATAAATAAAATTCTAATTCTTTCAAGGGGCAATATACCTATAAAAACTGAAATTTTGTTTTGGAATAATGAATCATCTGCCCTACTGGTCGGATTTTTTCGCATTTATTTACATTGTTTATATTGACTTAGATATTTTTTTAAGTTAAATAAAATTTTCTTTCAGGTTTATTAAAAAAAATTTGAAATGTGCTTATATTGATATATTAGGAAGATTCAAATTGTTAAATCATTTGTTGTGCAATCCGTAATTGTGTGGTATTTACTCATTCTGAGGTAAAATGGATAAACCAACAAAGCTTTCACTGGACCAATCAGTTGTTTTCACTGGACCAACCCGTCAGTACCACATCCTTGGTGTCTTCCTGATGATGAACACAAAGTGTTCGAAACGCGTTGAATAAAACTTCATTTGTGTGGAGACTTTTGTTGGTTTATCCATTTTACCTCAGAAATTGTTAAATGTATAAATTAACTCTAATCAAACATATATTATCTAGTGGATTTCATTATATAACTGATGGTTGTCTAACGAACAAGTGTTTGACTAAGCAAAGAAAATTTACGTTATTTATTAACAAATTTGACATTATTTCATTACTAGTGCAATCTGTTAAAGTATGGTATTTACTCATATTGGGTATTTCAAAAATTAGTCTCCACACGAAAAAAAAAGTTTAATATGAAAACTACTCACCAATACGTTTTTGAACATTTTATATTCTCTTTCAGTTTATATCTAAGAAAGCATTATTTTTCAGGATTTTCAGGTTTATTAAGTCATTTTTCATTCTAATTCCCTTCTTAAAAACCTCAATAGTGCAATTCAACATGCATATGATGTATTCAGTTTCAAATAATTTACTCTAATGTTCTTAAACCTTACAGATATGTATATTTTCTAGTTGTAAACCTGAAGACGGACACTAAGTGTTTAAAACTCGTTGTTAGTTGTCACAGTGATATTTTTTTTTGTGTGGAGACGTAACTTTTGTAATTCTCCAATTTTACTTATATATTATGTTTACTTATTGTAAAGTTGAGTTTAGGCCACTCCAAATGTTTTTTTTTTCTTAGTTTTTATTCCTTTTTGGAATTGAATATCTATAGGTAAGACAGGACATCATCAGTCAGTTGACGATTTGAAGTTCTCGTCAGATCAGCTAGTGGAATATTACACAAATAAACTATTAAAGGCATTAAACTATTTGCAATTATTTGGTTGTTAACCCCCTGTGCTGGTTAGGTTTAAAATAACTACCTTGGCAACACTGTTCAGTCTTTGATAAGACTACACGACTCCTTGCCCTGAGTCACGAATGTTGCTCAAACACGTAATTTGAAAATAAACGTTGTACACGCCCCAGGTTTGAACATTTTCACCTTCAAGAACAACAGTCGTTACTTCTGAATACGATTAGATAGTTGATCTGTGTAGAAGCAGGAGGTCAAGCTGGAGATTTTATAACCTTTATCAAAGTAAGAAACCTTCATTTGTTATCAGCAAGCTTTTAATGCTTAATATTTTATTTTATTGATATCATTTACGTTCATTGCTTTAAAAAAGAAAAAATATATTCAAAAAATGTTTTTTTTATAGCTAGTCTGTTTATTGTAGGGTAAAAAATTAATGTAGTAGTTTCCACATATAAAAGTTTAATAATATATACAACTTTTTCGAACACGTAGTGTTCTCTTCAGGTATGAAGCTAAAAAAAAAACAATAACATAAGAGAGTTATCTATAGTATAAAATAAATGGTTCAAAATAAAATAAGGAAACAGAGATGTAGATTCCCAAAGATGAGTGGCTGTGGTACAACTAACTAGAAATAGGACTGAATTGTATGGGGGTATGGAAACAATATTACTGTTCCATATTAGAGAGCAGGTGCATAAGATATAAACATTTTGACTTATGACAGAATCTGAAAGGATTTGAGGAGGAAACATGACCAGTGTCCGTTGCAATGTCTTAAACACAATACTTCGGTGCGACTTCGGCGTTCAAACGACTTTGAACTTAAACAAATCGGGTTTCCAACACAGATTTTGAGCAAATTATGCTTCTATAATTCGAACATAATTTTGAAACTCAAACATCGGAATTACTATATATTTAGTAATGTACTTTTATTTGTTTATATACACGTTTTGTATATAGAGAAACCTACAATTTTTTTTTAAAAGTAAATAACACATGTATATTCCTTGATTGTGCAATCTGTTGTTGTGTGATATTTACTCATATTGGGGGAATTTCAAAAAATTATATCTCCACACAAAAAAAAAAACTTTATATGAAAACTAACAACGTATTTCGAACAATTAACTGTTCTTCTTCAGGTTTAAATCTGCACTCTTGAGATGTCAACTTGAAGAAGAACACTAAGTTTTCGAAACACGTTGTTAGTTTTCATATTAATTTTTATTTTTGTGTGGAGAAAGTAACTTTTTGAAATTCCCCGACACATATATATGATCTGATCTAACTAATTATCCCATATTAGTATTATTATACTATTATATAATAGTATATAATTATATTATATAATATAATAGTATACCATATTATACTATTATGTATTAGTATGGGAAAATTAGTTTTCGTTTTCAACGAAATTGGTTGTCGACCAAAATTCTGGGACGAATTATGGTCCTTAATCAAAGTAGCGCTGTATTTCTATTTTTTGAATGGGGTTACGTTTATGAAGATAGATGGATACTATTTATGCATACTAATTTATGGATGTTTATGGATACTAATCAACTGATTAAAATATATATTAATATATATTTTAATATATATATTGTCGACCAAAATCCTGGGACGAATTATGGTCCTTAATCAAAGCAGCGATTAAGCACTATTTCTATTTTTTGAATGCGAAATAAATGCTATCCTTTATTTATAAATTTATCCTAGTATAAATTTACTAGTAATTTTTTTTATTCAGTAAATTACTGTTCTTTTCTAATAAATTAATACTATAACTTCAGTATGAGGCATATTTTGCTACCGTGCTTTTTTTTTTAATTACTAGTAGTAGTAGTAAGGCAACCTTTAGGTTGCCGTGGCTGTCCAAGGGAACACACATAGGTTGAACATTGAGCCCTACATTTTATCTTACTCAAGTAATATAATTAAGGAATTAATGTAAGGAATGCCATGTAAAATGTACAGTATAATTTGTATCTCTGATAAAAATACTTTAGAATTTAAAAATACAAAAACGAAAATTAATGATTAGTTCTTGTTTAGAAAATGTTATTTTAGGTGGCGAATGGCTTCAGTATAAATGCTATGTTATATTTAAGGATCTTACGAGTATGCCACTGATCTGTCTCTTCGGCTATAGTGGAACTCTTCCCACCGTCTTTCAGAGTAAACTAAGTGTATTTAGAGGAAGGATCTTTAGCAAATACCTGACATTGCACAGGCTCGGGATCGACTGTACTATGTTTGTAGAAATCTTCATCTATCAAAAGTAAACAAAACTAATACTGAAAAAGTGATTAATATATATTTTAGAATAGTTTGATTTATATTAAAAAAGATTCCTTTAACATTTTTAATTGACAAAGGCATCCATCATGTTTCTAAAATTGGTCTTACGTAAAAGATCTGCCTAACTCAAGTGTATTTGGAGTAGGGATCTTTAACGAGTACCTGACATCGTACAGTCTCAGGCCTGATGGTTTAACGTCCTCTCCGAGAGACGACGTGCTCAGATTTATTCACCTACCATGTGAATAAATAGAGGGTCAGGTGGGTATTGAACCCCGAGCCTACCTGTTCAAAGGCGAGTACTTTAATCACTGTGCTAACCTGACACCTTAATTACTCTAGCAAATAATCACTTTAAAAGAGATGGAGTTTATAAATGACTTGATACTGTAGATAAACGATAATTAAAGCATTTGACTAATTAAGCATTTTCAGCTTGACGTTTTTATAAAAAAAAACAACTAATTAAACAAAAATAAGAGTCACGTGACAAGGCTGTATATATATATATATAGGTGTGTTCTCTAATCGGGGTTCGGTCAATTTTCCAGGATAAAAAATCAAACTCTCGTTGCCAACGTTCGGTTTTATTTAAAACCTTTTTCATAGGCCTACAAACAAAGGATCATAAGAAATCACATATCAACATCAAACATATACACATATGAAAATGGATTGTTACAACTCATGAATATTACAAGCAGAAATATTTCAGAGATACATAAAACAATATACTTACAGAAGTAAGAATTTTTTAACTAGAAAATGAAATTTACATTCTTTAAAGGAACAACAATGTTAGCCGGACAAAACCTTCGACTAGACTCAATAAGATAACATTACAAATAACCTCAACACTGTTCACTCAAGGGAACTAAATAAATCAAATTTCACTAAACCTCAGCACAACACTCCAGAATAAATATTACTTAAATTAGTAATATCACTTCTATGATTAATCGAACTTAGATCCTTTTTAATATATAACATCTCAAGTGTCTTCCTTCTTTGCTCATCTTTTTCTTTTTCTATTATAGTTGTATCTTCAAAATCGAACGTGTGACCTTCGTTTATTGCATGCCCAGCTAAGGCTGTTGCGTTACTTTTATTTGTTCTTATGGAATAATTATGTTGGTACAACCTTTCTTTGAGAAAACGACTAGTTTTCACCATAGTAACACTTGTCACAGTCTTTACATTTGATGGCATAAATGAGGTTACTTTGTAACTCCTTCGGTATTTTTTCTTTCAAATTTGAAAATAAAGATTTATTTTTTCTTTTATTATAAAATGCCAGTGTAACTTCAGGTACGTTTCGTTTGAACACTTTTCTAATTGATTGTGATAAGCCCTCAACATAAGGAAATTTGAAATACTTCCTATTTATAACTTCCAGTTCAGCATGATCTTCATTTGAATGTGCTGGTTGCTGTCTTAAATATCTTAACCAATATCGTTCAACTAAGTTCTTCGGATAACAATTTTTCTGTAACAATAATTTCACCCTTTTCTTATTTTCATTTAGAAAACATGGACTACTTATTTCAATAACTTTTTTAAACCAAATTTTGGACGCAATTTAATTTTTGGTTTATAGCATGAGAAGAATGGTAGTTCAGGATTCTTGCAGCACTGGTAGGTTTTTTAAACCAATCCGTTAAGATATTGCCATTTTCACCTCTTATAACTTTCACATCTAAGAATGGCAGATTTCCATCTTTCTCTACTTCACAAGTGAATTGTAGACGATTATGAAAGGAATTAAATATATTTAATACATTCTCTTCTTCTCCCTTTTCAATAATTAAAAACAAATCGTCCACATATAATTTAATAAATTTCACCTTCGTACCTAATTTATTGATACTGTTTTCCAATAGTTCAATCATAACTATATTGCGAGAACTGGTGAAATTGGTGATCCCATTGGTAATCCATATTTTTGTTTATAAATAGTACCATCAAAGGTGAAATACCTTGCTTCACATATAAGGTCCAGTATAGAAAGGAAAACCTTTTTCGACATTCCAACCTGTGAACTAATCTTATTCCACTGTTTATTTACTAAATCAAATGCTAGATCTAAAGGTATATTAGTAAACAACGACTGAACATCTAGTGAAATCATAATTACGTCATCACTTAGTATTTGATTTGAAAGGGCTTGTTTGAATTCTAATGAATTTTTTACATTCAATTCATTCTTGTTAGTAATGTAACTAAGATATTTCTCTATATATTTAGACAGTTCATAATTGGACTTCCAATGAACGACACGATAGGACGGAGAGGAAAACCTGGCTTGTGTAGCTTCACTAAACCATATATTCTTGGTGCTATTCCATTGTAAGATTTTAATTTCGAAGCTTGACGTAGATCTATACATAGTGTCTTCTTCAGTTCATCAACTATCTTGTTTACTTTATTTCGTAATGTTGATGAAGGATCTCTTCTTGTGATTGAATATGTTTCACTATCTTCTAAGAGAGTTTTCATTTTTTCTTTATACTCTTCTTTTTTGATTATCACAGTATTACCAGATTTGTCACTTTTACAAACCACAATTTCTCTATGTTCTCTTAAAAACTTATAAGTTTTCTTATAGCAACTTTCTATACATGCATTTTGCCTTTTTAATCGATTTGAAAAATTATTTAATCGTTTTCCGTGGTTTGTAATTATATTTACACATTGGCTTCTAATTGTATCACTGTTTTCCCATATTTAGGGATGAAAAAATCTTTTCTAAATCTCCTATAATATCAAATGTAGGAATATCTTCTTTTTTACCAACTTCAATTGCAAATTTTTCTCCTAATGAGAGTAAATGAAGACTATCCCTAGGAATTTCAACATTGGTTAAATTAGTTACAGCCAAATCTCCAGAATAGTCAAAGAAACTTTTACCTTGTTTTAGATGAAGGTTATGCATCTTCTTTTGTAAATTATATTTACTTTTATTAAATATAAACTCTTTAAGACTATTCATTGAAATAATATAGTTTTCTAAAATCATTTCTGGTAATTTACTTCGAGCAAATTCTAAACATCCACTAATAAGACTATTTACACTGTTAATACGCCAGATGGTAACTTTAATTTCAATGTTCAAAACGCCTTGTTTAAAACGATTTAACACTTTTTCCATTTCTCTATGAAAAGGGCTATCACTCACTACTAAACCATGCACTGAATTAACGTAATCACTAATATGTTTTGGAAACAAACAGGAACTTCGACATTTTAATAAGAAAATTCTTCTACTTGATTGTTTAGCTAATTTCACAACGTAACTTCTCTTCTTATTGAAAAGGGAGAAGAAGAGAATGTATTAAATATATTTAATTCCTTTCATAATCGTCTACAATTCACTTGTGAAGTAGAGAAAGATGGAAATCTGCCATTCTTAGATGTGAAAGTTATAAGAGGTGAAAATGGCAATATCTTAACGGATTGGTTTAAAAAACCTACCAGTGCTGCAAGAATCCTGAACTACCATTCTTCTCATGCTATAAACCAAAAATTAAATTGCGTCCAAAATTTGGTTAAAAAAGTTATTGAAATAAGTAGTCCATGTTTTCTAAATGAAAATAAGAAAAGGGTGAAATTATTGTTACAGAAAAATTGTTATCCGAAGAACTTAGTTGAACGATATTGGTTAAGATATTTAAGACAGCAACCAGCACATTCAAATGAAGATCATGCTGAACTGGAAGTTATAAATAGGAAGTATTTCAAATTTCCTTATGTTGAGGGCTTATCACAATCAATTAGAAAAGTGTTCAAACGAAACGTACCTGAAGTTACACTGGCATTTTATAATAAAAGAAAAAATAAATCTTTATTTTCAAATTTGAAAGAAAAAATACCGAAGGAGTTACAAAGTAACCTCATTTATGCCATCAAATGTAAAGACTGTGACAAGTGTTACTATGGTGAAACTAGTCGTTTTCTCAAAGAAAGGTTGTACCAACATAATTATTCCATAAGAACAAATAAAAGTAACGCAACAGCCTTAGCTGGGCATGCAATAAACGAAGGTCACACGTTCGATTTTGAAGATACAACTATAATAGAAAAAGAAAAAGATGAGCAAAGAAGGAAGACACTTGAGATGTTATATATTAAAAAGGATCTAAGTTCGATTAATCATAGAAGTGATATTACTAATTTAAGTAATATTTATTCTGGAGTGTTGTGCTGAGGTTTAGTGAAATTTGATTTATTTAGTTCCCTTGAGTGAACAGTGTTGAGGTTATTTGTAATGTTATCTTATTAGTCTAGTCGAAGGTTTTGTCCGGCTAACATTGTTGTTCCTTTAAAGAATGTAAATTTCATTTTCTTAGTTAAAAAATTCTTACTTCTGTAAGTAATATTGTTTTATGTATCTCTGAAATATTTCTGCTTGTAATATTCATGAGTTGTAACAATCCATTTTCATATTGTGTATATGTTTGATGTTGATATGTGATTTCTTATGATCCTTTGTTTGTAGGCCTATGAAAAAGGTTTTAAATAAAACCGAAACGTTGGCAACGAGAGTTTGATTTTTTATCCTGGAAAATTGACCGAACCCCGATTAGAGAACACACCTATTCTATCAAACGGTCGATATATTATTGAATCTGTTTATATATATATATATATATAATATATATATATATTATTAAAATAAGCAGCAGCTTCTGCATTGACCAGTTTCTTGTTGACACTCTCTAGTTTTTGTATGACTTTGCGGTGAGACTCTGGTAGCTTCCAAAGAAGGTTAGCAAAAGACATTAACACACACGATAAACATAGGTCAAACACGAAAAACTAAATTAACAAACTAAATAAAAATGCGTACAAGCTTTCGGCTCTCATTCGCCATCTTCAGGTATAAGCTAAACATAAATAAGTCTAATGCACTATAGTTAGAATAAAATAAAATGTTTGAACAATGCCTACAAAATTACTGTACTATAGGAAGTGAATCTAAGGTGGGAGTGAGGGGAAGGGAGGTATGCATGGCGACAGGGTCGGCCAAAAACTACCTGTGGTTCGTTCACCTACCCGTCTCCCTTACAAGCTTGAAAGTATTGTCAAAATTCTTAAGACTAGGCACATATATATATATATATATATGCCTAAATTGTTCGTTTACACATACATAGCAAATATATAAGAAAATTAATGAATAATTTCTGGCTAGTCAACATTTCTGTGTTGTGTAAACACAACATAGTTGACTTTCCCAAGGGATATATTTTTAATGAACACTGAATGCAGTTTGCAACATGCGAGCTGTACAATACTTGAAAGAAATCACTCCTGTACATCATGGTAACATTGAATGAATACGACTAGTCATTTTAATTTCAATTTAAATTAAAATACTCGTGTTTTAAATATAATTTTGAGTAATTTCCTACTATTTAATGTGTAGAAGATTGAACATGTTATTTGTACCGTTCCTTTTTAAATGATTATTTAATGTTATTCTTCAAATGTTCGTTTAAATAAACGTGCTTGAAGAAGAAAAAAAAGTTTAAAGGTTTTTCGTAATAATGTTAAAAGATTTTTAGAAATAATGCGAATGAAAGGTTGAAAATAAGGGAAGCTGAGAGGAGGGTTGTTAGATGAAACTGCAAGTCAAGTGGGATGGTATTATCGATTGAGGAGAAGTAGGCCGCAGAGATATCTGTGAACTTACCCCCTCGTCTCCTCCAGATGATGAACAATCTCGCACAAGCAGCAAGAGTAAACTTGAATCCATTTTGAAGAAAGCAAGCAAAACAAGTTTCTTTATCGAAAGGAATAGCCTTTTTTTATTGTTCTGATCAAACGAATCCAAAACATTCATTTCAAAGAAACAAAATCACGTCAAGTCCTTGACCTTGAAAATGTTCCGTTCATTCAACAATAAAAAACAAAAGCACTCTATTGAGCAAAACGCATGACAAAAAATCCTCTAATCGGAAAAAAAAAGATAACGGTATTCTTTTAAAAACAAACAACAGTGTTCCGGTCTTTTTTTATCAAATCTCACATACCACAAGTCCAAGACTGCCTATTTATCGAGTTAATAGTATTTTTTATTAATTACGTAATAAAAATAAATATATATTTCATTACACAATACTTAGGTTATACACTTATTACTCCTTGAAATAATAAGTGTTGAATATTGTTATATCTCTCAACATGATTCACAAAAACTATGACATTTTTATGTAAAATATAATATAAATTAATGTTGATTCTTATTGTTTGAATTAAATATTACTAAAAACAGAGTATGTATTTTAGAGTTTGATTTCAATAGAACGACTGCAATGTTTCATCTCGGATAGACGTGTTTTGTTTTCCAACGCCCACACTTATGAGGTTTTCATCTTTAGTGATGTTTTAGGGGCGAAAATTGTGGCTCAGTTATTATCTGGCATCCATTTTAGTAATGGGTGAGCCACGTTATTACCTGTTGATTATACATTGGGAATCCTAAATTTTGCCTAACTCAAGTATATTTAGAATAGGGATCTTTAACGAGTATTTGATATAGTACTGGCTCGAGACCGACAGTTTTACGTCTTCTCCGAGGGACACGAGCTTAGGTGAGTATCGAACCACGGACCTACCAGTTCAGAGGCGTGTACGTAAACAACTGAGCTAATCTATCCCTTAAAAACTAAGTCGAATACATTTAAAAAACTAGTTCTGAAACTTTTGTTGTTAGTTGCTATTGTTTATATAAATGAAAAACAACCATACCTCTGATGATGTATTCTTCTAAATATTTATGTCAAACGCGTTTTTAGTTCCTCTTCTTTTTTTTTCCTTTCATCAACAAAAGAAGTATTAGCACATTTCTGCTAATGACCAGAGGATGCAAACCGAGACAAACAGTTCTTAGGCTGTTTCAGTAATGCCCTTTCAACAAAGCATTGCTAAATACATTTTACACGCAAAGCTTTCCTTTGAAAACACCTTGAAAATGAAAAGACAATGACTTTTACCTTTATTTTTAATTAAATTAAATAATTAATAACTAAAATTTATTAATATTTTTATTCCTCATCCTGCGATGAATTAAACAATATTCCATTAAAAAAAACTAGCAATATTGTTTTCTTTTTCTCCATTCGGTTTTACAATTACGTGTCAACAATATTTTTCAAGTAAAAAAAACCTTATTAAAAGTAAATTGAAAAATTTGTTTTATATATGAGAACTAATAATCATAAAAAAAATTAAAACATTGTGCGATTCTCGCATAAAATGCGACTCTTTATTGTTCACAATGATTCATAAACACAAGAAAATCTACATCTGATATAAATTTTGTTCAAGGATATAACATATAGATTAATTAGAGAATTTCGTTGTACAAATCCCATCATATCATGGAATGCATCAGAAATTATTTGTTTGATTAGTATTGATTTTTTTACAACTAACAATTTTATTCTTCATATATCTCATATTAAGTCATTTAATCATTTCAAATTTTTCCATTAAAACTCTAAAAATCAATTTTATTGCGCAGTTGAATCAATTAAAACATTTCAAACTCAATGTAAATCAATAGTTGTGCAATCCGTAATTGTTTGGTATTTACTCATCTAAGGTTAAACGGATGTAAACAAAATCTGAAAAGAATAGCAGGTCATCGTGGACTAATAGCCCAGGATGACTATTCAAGACACAATATGACTTGATTACGATGACTTTTGTTCACAATTAGTATAACAACATTTTCTCTGCCCTTTCTTGACATTTCTGCCAATCGGAGTAGCCCTGACTGATAAACAGAAGAGTTAACATGACTGGTGAAAACGAGTGAGGCTTCCCTCTGCTCTGTCATCCTTTAATTCCAATAGGACAGTTCAGCTGCTTGGTTACGACTAAAGGATGTCTGTACATAGAACCTGTGCTGTAGTAAACTTATCCTGTTGTTTGATGCCTGAAAATTGGTTCTAGCCAGTAAGTGTTTTGATGTCTAGTAAGTGTTTTGATGTCTAGTAAAGTGTTTTCATGTCTGTTTTCATGTCAAGTAAGTGTTTTGATGTCTAGTAAGTGTTTTGATGTTTAGTAAGTGTTTTGATGTCTAGTAAGTGTTTTGATGTCTAGTAAGTGTTTTGATGTTTAGTAAGTGTTTTGATGGCTAAGATGATTACCTAGCAAGGTAGACCACTGTCTGAAAGTCCATTTTTGGCAAACTGTAAAACGTTTTTCTTACTTTCATTTGTGGCTTGGTCACAATTGAAAGCTATCAGCACATAGAACTGGTGCTGCGTTATAGTAAACCTATCTTGTGGTTGGTCGGCTGCAATTTGGTTGTAGCTAATAAGTATTTTGATATCTAGTAAGTGTTTTGATGTCTAGTAAAGTGTTTTCATGTCTAGTAAGTGTTTTGATGTCTAGTAAAGTTTTTCATGTCTAGTAAGTGGTAAGTGTTTTGATGTCTAGTAAGTGTTTTGATGTCTAGTAAGTGTTTTGACGGCTAGTAAGTGTTTTCATGTCTAGTAAGTGTTTTGATGTCTGAAAGTCCATTTTTGCCAAACTGTTAAGCGTTTTCTTAATTTGTGGCTTGGTCACAACTGAAAGCTATCAGCACATAGAACTGGTGCTGCGTTATAGTAAACCTATCTTGTGGTTGGTCGGCTGCAAGTTGGTTGTAGCTAATAAGTATTTTGATGTCTAGTAAGCCACTAAGTTTTGTGACCGCTAAGCGTTTTGACGGCTAAGATGATTACCTAGCGAAGTAGACCACAGTTTGAAAGTCCATTTCACCATTGAACTGAACACTACTTGATTCAGACGAACCAGAGCTAACTGATTTCAATCTTACTGCATTCCATTACAATATTAATTAAATTACAGCATTCATCCAATTATAGTTATTGTATGACTGTCGGGTCAGCTATTATATTAATAATTAAATCCTAAATTAAGTTTAGCTGATTTTAACACGACCAAGATCAAGTCAGCTAAGTCATAATGTAATTAATACAAAGCAATAGGAATATCGAATTTAAATTCATTCAATAACATGAATAAATTTATAATAATATAATTATTATAAAAATATCGACTGATGGTGGTGTACAACTTTGAGAACTAGGACACAATATAATAATCTTCTTGAGGCAATTTCACGTAAATTTTTCTCTAATGGTCGTATCGTTATCAAAAAAAAAGTTAGCATGATAAAGGTCGGCTTCGGATAAAAGGAAATCAACGAAACGAATAAATGAAATGTCATTTTCACTTGAGCATGGACAATGGAATTCGTCCTCCAACTCACCATGCCACATCCTTCAGCAATAACAACTTCCTGGCAACGTCAATAATAATCAATAATTTTTCATCCAACTTCCAATTCTTCAACAAGTATTAAAATATTATCAAAAGTTCATTCCTTGTTTAATCTGTTATAGTCTGGTATTTACTGACATTGGGGGGGGATTTCAAGAATTGCTTCATCACACAAGAAAAAGCTTAATATGAAACTAACAACACGTTTCAAACACTTAGTATTATTCTTTGGGTTTACATTTCTACTGTTGAAAGTCGATCTACAGTATTTAGTTAGAAAATATTTAGTTTTTTTTTTTTCTAATTCAATCCCTTAGATCGACTATCAACAGTGCAGATGTAAACCTGAAGAAGTACACTAAGTGTTTGAAACGTGTTGTTAATTTAATATTATACTTTTTTCTTGTGTTCTGTGACGAATTCTTGAAATCCCTGAATATTATCAAAAACTTAAAAAAAATTAGAAAAAAATGTATTTTTTTTTAATTAAAAATTAATCTCATATTACAAAATTTTGACTTAGAGAATATTCCCTATTATTATAGTACATTTTTTATACTAAAAATAAACAAAAAATTCTTTTAAAGATGTTTAATTATTGTACTTCACCTAAAATTTCAAACTTTTGTCTGTGTCGTATATTTGGTATTTGTTTGACTGTCATCAGTCCATGTTTTTTACTTTCCTTTTGATTTTAAACCCTAACAAGAAATCACCAGTAAATTTTAATGAGTAACCTTTTAAAAAATGCATTACATTTAATAAAAATATTCATAAATTATAATATTATAAAAAATATTTAAAACAAAATTAAAGTTGAAATTTATTTTCTTTTTAAAAAAAAATACAAATATATTTTTTATTTATATTATTTAAAAAGTTAGATAGAAGAGTTTTTTTAATGATCTACTACAAAAGACGTAAAAAATATTTCAACTTGTATTATTTTGTGATAATTTGTTATATATCATGTGAAAATTTAAAAGTTAAATTACGTGAAGTTACTGGAGATTCATTCATTCTTGTACTAATTAAATTCATGACTATGTATCTCTTGTAGAGTAGTAGAATCGTCAGAAGTATCTCCATTTAAGTTATAAATATTACCAAAACATCTTTTAAGTATTAAACAGAGTATCGATGTATCATATAGTTGTGTATGGAAGATGGTAATAATAACAAGATTAACATATACATGTTTGACTTTAAATAACACAAAACAAGGCAAATAATACACTAAGTTCTGTATTTCGAGCTGTTATTCGTCATCAGGAGAAGACTGGAAGAGAATAAGTCCTCTCTTATAGTCTTCTCCTGATGACGAACAACAGTTCGAAATATTGAAATATTCCTCTGTTTTAGTCTTCTCCTGATGACAAACAACAGTTCGAAATATTGAATTTAGTAAGTAAGTGTGTATTTTATCATGGTTTTTCTGTGTTGTGTTTTGTTTAATTTAAAGCCTTATAATCCGTGTGTACCTTTATGCAATTTAACATATACATATAAGTTAATAAGAAGTTTTCAATTATTAAAAACAAATAAAAGATAATATAAAGTTCTTTCTATATCATGTTGTTAGGATTAGGTTAGGCTTCAGTGGCAGTCCCATTCAAGATAACACACATAGCCCCAACAAAATATTTCTGTCCCGTCATGAAGTTTTATCAAAATTTTAAAATGATTAAATTTAATCATTTTTTTTTATGAAATTATGTACTCTTTTGAATTAACGAAATATATCCTAAAGGACACATCCTGTTTATAAATATGGTATCCTATCCTAGTCAATGTATTTCTTTTTATATCTGAAAAATAATTATTTAAGGCCCGATTTTAATTGATTACAATAAAAAAAAATCTAAAGAGTGTTTTTTTTTCTGAAACATACATTTGGTTAATGCAGAATGATTAACTGGTTTTCATTTCTATAAGAGCCTTATCGATACATATATATGTACCTATGAGAATAAATTTGGTTAACATCTAGTAAATACAAATATATATCATAACATTGTATAATGCATTGTATACTTTATTAAAAGTGAAAGAGCCTTTTCAATTGATACATATATATGTATCTATGAGAATAAAGTGTGTTTACATCTAGTAAATACAAATATATATCATAACCTTGTATAATGCATTGTCTACTTTATTAAAAGTGGAAGAGCATTTTAATTGATACATATATATGTACCTATTTGAATAAAGTGTATTTACATCTAGTAAATACAAATATATATCATAACCTGGTATAATGCATTGTTTACATTATTAAAATTGAAAGAGCCCCTTAATTGATACATATATATGTATCTATGAGAATAAAGTGTATTTACATCTAGTAAATACAAATATATACCGTAACCTTGTATAATGCATTGTTTACATTATTAAAAGTGAAAGAGCCTTTTAATTGATACATATATATGTACCTATGATAATAAAGTGTATTTACATCTAGTAAATACAAATATATACCGTAACCTTGTATAATGCATTGTCTACTTTATTAAAAGTGGAAGAGCATTTTAATTGATACATATATATGTACCTATGAGAATAAAGTGTGTTAACATATAGTAAATACAAATATATATCATAACCTGGTATAATGCATTGTTTACATTATTAAAATTGAAAGAGCCCCTTAATTGATACATATATATGTATCTATGAGAATAAAGTGTATTTACATCTAGTAAATACAAATATATACCGTAACCTTGTATAATGCATTGTTTACTTTATTAAAAGTTAATATCGCCTAATATGTTTATAAAATATATTCGGTAAAATACTTCTTGCTGTACATAATATGTTTTTATAATGAAACATTTCATCAATATGTGCAAAGTTGTTGATATATTTATTCAACATGTGGACGTCTAATGGAGTTTGAGACGGGAATTGGTAGTTTCTGCCCAATCAATATTATCAATCCGGTGACGGGGGGAATAAATTTGGCTTCCACAAGCTTCTTCTTATAACATCTCCTTCAAAACTCTATTACCGAATTTTGTTACAGTAACATCATTTTGGCTTATATTAATTACATCATTGTGAAAATTACATGCTTTAAGTACCTTGTTTTTTCATTATTTATCAAAGAACATAATTATGAAAATTAACTTTTAAATATCTTTAGTACCTTATTTTTTCATTATTTACCAAAAAAAAACTGTTCCTTAGGTAACTGTACATTCTTGGTTCTATTATGGGAACAATGACGTAATTTTTTTTATCAAAATTTCAAAGAAACATATGCAGTATAGTGAAAGATTGATAATAACCAATATACATATTTTTTAATGCGCTCTAGCAATAAAAGAACTGCTTTAGTTAATTTTTTTGTTAGCTTTTTTTTTAAGATATCATTTTTAAGATAGAAATGTTTTGTTCAAGTACTACCATTTACAGTAGGGATGCTGTAGAAACGTGCGAAAGCATAACAATACAAGTTGGTGGGTGAACAGACATTAATATCATCCCAAACCAATCTGGCAAGACTTCAAACACAAGACAAAAAAAAAAAAGGAAAAGAAACACGAACAAAGATTTAGTTTTTAAATGTAGTAGAAAAGATGACAGTCATTTGAAAAAACTCTTGCACCAGGAGAATATTACAGTGCAGCCAAAAAACAATATGAAATACTGGAGGAAACAAAAGGAAAAAGTAATGATTATAAAGGGAGAGAAATATAAATGACAAAGAAAACAAAATCAAAACTAATAATAACAAATAAGGGGACAAAATATAAAATATGCTTCAAAGAAGGTCGAAACTCTTTGAGGATTTAAAGCCTTGGCTTTAATATTTTTAATATTTTATTTTTTTGGCTTTTATATTTTTACAATGTATTTAATTATTTTTGCGTTGTTTGTTATTATATTTTTAAAACTGTTTAATGTTAATATAGTTTGAAATATATTTTATATTTTTTCCCCTTATTTGTTATTATTAGTTTTGTATTTTGTTTTCTTTGTCATTTATATTCTTCTCAGCTTTATAATCATTACTTTTTCCTTCTGTTTCCTCCAATATTTCATATTGTGTTTTGGCTGCACTGTAATATTCTCCAGGTGCAAGAGTTCTTCAGTTGACTGTCATCTTTTCTACTAAATTTCGAAAACTAAATATAGTTAGTGATATTCTTTGTTCGTGTTTCTTTTCCTTTTTTTGTCTTGTGTTTGAAGTCTTGCCAGATTGGTTTGGGATGATATTAATGTCTGTTCACGCACCAAGTTGTATTGTTATGCTTTCGCTCGTTTTTTTGTTTTTATGTTTGGTTGCAGTGGTAGTCTCACAAGGGAACATACATAGGTCCGAACATTGGCCCTTTGTGATACCATACAATGAAGATTGATTCTGCATTGAATCTTACTAAATTTTGCCTAACTCAAGTGTATTTAAAGTTAGGAGAATACGTATCAATGAACAGAAAAGTGTTCATGTAACATTCACATTGAGGCAGGAGTACATGTGCTCCTGTCTTTCTTAACAAAATTCCTATCCCTCAAGCTACTGCCACCAAATACTTAGGACTGCACCTTGACAGACGTCTTACTTGGGCTCCCCATACCAAAATGAAAGGAACAGAACTAAACAGACGATATAGATTTTTAAATCACTTACTTGATAATCGTTCAAAATTAACAACTGTCAATAAACTATTACTGTATAAATCTATGATCATGCCTATTTGGACTTACTGTATTGAAATATGGGGAGCAACAAAATCTAGCAATGCCCAGAGGACACAAGCTCAAAAGTTCTTTGACAGAGGATCAGTCAAAAATTCTTAGAAAAATTCTTCATTGTCCCTTTTACATACAAAATCAAACAATCTATTCAGACCTCAGGAATTCAACAGTTCATCAAGTAGCAATACCTCGCTACAAAGCCTTCCATAAAAAGCTTTGTAGCAATAACAATCCCTTAGTCCAAAACATCTCCTCAACAAATATTCAAGGAAATCCCCAAAGGCGCCTGAAGAGAAAGTGGCCAAGAGACTTATTAGTGTGAATTACTCTAGTGACTTGTAAATTTAATCTAAGTTTTATAACTTATTTTTCACACCAGGAAGTATAATTACTGGATTATTTCTTCCCTCCTGCCTCCATGTGTAATATATATATTTCCTTCATCATTTTCACTGGTAATGTTACATTTACATTGTTGTGACTATGTAAAATAAAAATAAAAAAAAAAGTTAAGAATCTTTAACGAGTAACTGATATCACACAGGCTCGGGACCGACAGTTTAACATGCAAATCGAGTACCAGAGTGGGAATCGAACCCCGGACCTACCAGTTCAGTGAGCACGTTGCCTCTCAGCTAACATGGTCTCCTTCTTTGTTTGTAATTACTGCAAAAAAAAATCGTTTTCTGGTAGTTGACTGTGCTAGGATTACATTTTAGCTAGTCATGATGTGGCTGCGGTTTTTGAAACTGTGCACATTCATCCTGCAATACCCGTTTAGCTGTACTTGGAGTGGGCTTAAATATTAACGCAATGCCAATAATATAAAATCATTTTTTTTTTAGAATATTTGTAATAAAATAAAAATTGAAAGTCATTTGTTTTGAATGAATTGCAGTCTAATATGATTTTATGTATACAAATCACGTCAATGGCTTATGCAATCAGTTATGTTTCATATACATATTATATACATAAATTTCTATATGATAAATTTGATATGATGTATATATTTGATATGTTTAAAATCGGTATGATTAAAAATCAAAAAATATAAAGGACTTAGCACGATGGGAAACAAATTGGGAAGAATCATCTAAAGGCCTCCTAACAAAGGAATATTTTCCTAATATCAAACAAAGATTATCCATGAAACATTTCCAAATAAACTATAAACTATCCCAATACATGACAGGACATGGGCCATTTAAAGAATACCTGAGCAGGTTGAAAACAGCTCCTAGTCCAACGCGGAGACACCCCAATCTCCTAGACACTTGGTGTACGAGTGCTGTTTGAGGGAACCACAAAGACTGGCTCTCATACGTAAGGTCTTGGTGTGTGGAGAGGAGTGGAGTGTTAATGAAAGAAGTATTGTGTACAATTTGACGATGATGCATGTAATACACAGTGGAACATGATGAAATTAAATACAAAATATATAAAAAAAAGGACTTAATAGGAAAAACAAATTCATATTAATAAAACAAAAACTAATAAAATCTCAGTCTAATTATAATGTACACATGTATAACTTTCTGATCTTTTTTTTATATTTTATTCATATTATGTTGGAATGCTGGTTAAGTGAGAGATACAAAATGGGAGGAGAGAGGCGGTTGCTAAGCACTTGAGTTTAATTTAAAAGGTCGCCAAGCATTCCTGTCTTAGGACTAAACGACCTGTGCATAACGAGACTTGTGTTGGGCCAGATGGATATATTCGGCTTTCCCTTTGTATCCCACTTCTATACCCTTGACCTATTCCAAAACATTTCACAACAATTTCCGTTACCGATTATCAACTCGACTTAATATATTAATCTCTCCATAGTTTAAAGTTGTTTTTGCTAAATTATATATTTAACATTCACAATATGAATATTCTTTTGAAAAAACACTTCACCAAAAATTATTGTAAATAGCAGGCATGAAAAAGAAAAATAGAAAATCGATAAATAAGTATTCTGTTTTTTTTATTCACTACTTGTGCCATCTGTTACAGTGTAGTACTTATTCATAAAGGAAGATTTCAGAAAAATACGTCTCCACAAAAAAAAAATTATATGAAATCTAACAACGCGTTTTGAACACTTAGTGTTCTTTTTCAGGTTTATATCTAAAAAAAAATGTACTATATGTGGGCTTTAAGAACATCAGAGTGAATTATTTGTGATTGAATACAATATATGAATGTTGAATTGGACTATTCAGGTTTATAACAAGGGAATTAGTATAAAAAATGATTGAATTAGTTTTTAAACGTAATAAAACATGAACCAATTTATAAGTAACAACGATTTTTAATCACTGCACTCTTGAGATGTTTATATGCGGGACTAAATGAGATAGGGCTGAAGGTTCAAAGGGTTTTTATCTTTTTTTTTAAACAATCAACTAGTGTGTGGTATATCGTCAGCCGTTTATCGGCCTTTTTGTATGATCGGTGATTCTACAGATTCTGCATTAGGAGTCCTAAATTTTGCTTCACTCAAGTGCATTTCAAGTAGGGATCTTTAACGATTATCTGACACAGTACAGAATCGGAACTGATGGCTTCACGTCCCGTCCGAGGAACGACGTACTCAGATATGTTCAACTCCCGCGTGAATAAATCGAGGGACTGGTAGCGATCGAACCACGAACTACCTTTTGAAAATCAATCATCAAATTACTTCATCAGAATATTTGAGTCATAAATGTCATAAAAATACTCTTTTCATAACTAAAATATAAAAAAGATTTCACATAAACATGTAAAATAACAATCAATGATCAATTCATAATATGAAATCAGTTGGGTTTTTGACTCTGACGAAGACCGCTTGTTATGGTTGAAAGATCTTAGTCTTGTTTTCCCATTTCATATTGTGGTTTGATCATTGATACTAAAATATATATTATAAGTTAGTATACTATAAAAATGAAACATTTTATCATATTTAGAAAACTTATCTTTTTTGTTTTGTCATTCTGCCTATTCTAACACGAATACTATGAATAAGAAAAAAATTAACACATTCAGCGAACTTAGCATATTACTGATCACGCTTTGACTACTCTCACACAATAGTACGAAAATGCAATAATTTATGAAGATAAGCAAACTTACCGTATATATGTTGACATTATTACTATACTCACACCAATTGTATGAAAATAAAAAAAAAATTCAAATTTTGCACATTTGCAGTATTACTCTTCACCTTTCCACTATACTCACACGATAGCTATGAAAATAGGAAAATTTATCAAATTCTTCAAACCTGTTGTATTCCTGAATACATTTTGACTTCTCAGACGAATGCTATCTGATAAAGGGAACAATTTATCAAATTAACCAAACTTTCCACATTAGTAATCGCATTTTGATCATTCTCATGCGACTTCTATGAAAATACAAAATTTCGAAAATTTACTGCATTATTCTTTACTCTTCGACTATTTTTCCCTCAAATATTATGAAAATGAATAATTTTATCAAATTTAGAAAACATCGTGTTCCACTTCTCATTTTGACTCCTCTGATACGACTAGAACGAAAATGAAAAAAATTAACCAATTCACACATAACATATTTCTGTTCATGCTTTGACTATTCCGTAACAATAGTACGAGAATGGAATAATTTATCATGTTATGTAAACTTACCATCTTTCTATTAACATTATGAGTTGTGTTGTTTTAGAAATAGTAAACTATTTACTGAGAACTTTTTTATGTCATTTAAATACATTAAGTTCTTTACAGATGGTTTTGTATAAAAAAGCTTCAAGACTGTATAAAAATACCAAAATATACATTTCATAATTGTATATACACTGTGCTATACAATGATCAAACCACAATAAGAAATGGGAAAACAAGACTAAGATCTTTCAACCGTAACAAGCGGTCTTCGTCAGAGTCAAAAACCCCAACTGAACACCAGATGCAGAAAACATCTGGTGAGGATGTTGAGAAGAGTGGGAGGGAAGAGTGTATATTTTAAAAGGGTAGAAAGTGCAGGAAAGGACTAATGTCCAGAAAGGGAGTTTGGGGAAACAAAGGAGTACAGTAAGAAAGAGTAAAAAACTATCCCTCTAGCTGTCTACTCTTTCTTACTGTACTCTCTTTTTCCCCAAACATCCTTTTCTGGACATTAGTCCTTTCCTGCACTTTCAACCTCTTTTAAAATACCACTCTTCCCTCCCACTCTTCTAACTCCTCACCAGATGTTTTCTGCATCTAGTGTTCAGTTGGGTTTTTGACTCTGACGAAGACCGCTTGTTACGGTTGAAAGATCTTAGTCTTGTTTTCCCATTTCTTATTGTGGTTTGATCATTAATTGTTATTTCACGTGTTTATGTGAAAGCTTTTTATGTACTTATATGTATAGTAATTGCGAAAGGTTAGAAAACAGTTTAAGTATCCTGATGTGTTAAAATTATGGATCATACATAACAAAAAAAAAACAAAATTCTATTTGGTGGAAATTCCAATTTTGCGGATTCATTTGGAACGTAACCTCCGCGAAATGGGAGAGATTACTATAGTAGCTTCCTTCGCTACCGTATTCTGCACGAACTCGTCATTCTATTATCTAAGGTAACTTTCGGGGGGAACTCATTTTGTGGTATAAATCAAGTTTGTGATTCTCTGGAAAGACATTATCCCTTCATCAGAGTCCTAACATGTGTTCGAAGCATCAGGGCTTGTTATTTCAGAATCATCAGTCAGTTCATATTTCAGAATCAAAATCATCAGATAAACAACAGTTTTCATATTATTTCAATCTTTTTTTACCTCTTTCTGCTTTCTATGATGTATATTTTCAATATTATTAACAATAATTAGTAATATTTACCCTTTGAAGAATTTCTTGATGTTCTTAACAGTCAAAAAAAAAAAATGTCTTCACCACTCTATTCTGATTTGTTTTTATTAAAACTTTTCTTAAATTATAAATATAAATAATAAATATAGGTCTATTATGTAATTGGAATTTGGTTGATTTTCTAGGTTCAAAAATCAAACACAGGTTGCCGACCTTTCAGTTTTATTTTAAAAACTTTTTCATTGGCAGAAGTAAGCTTTTTTAAATAAGAAAATGAAATTTACGTTATCTAAACTAACTAACAATCTTAATTGGTCAAAACATTCGACTAGACAACTAAAGTTTTAAGTCTAGTCGAAGGTTTTAACTAGTTAAGATTGTTAGTTCGTTTAAATTTTATTTTTTATTCAAAAAATTCTTTCTTCTGCCTATGAAAAAGATTTTAAAATTAAACTAAAAAATCGGCGACGATAGTTTCATTTTTGAACCTAGAAAATTGTCCAGATCGAGATTACATAATACACCTTTTCTATCAAACGGTTGATATATTATTGAATTTCTTATATACTTGTATTAAATATATGTAACCTATAAATAGAAACTTGTAATTTCAAGTATGGAAAATTGTAGTTGTTAAATGCTGTATCATTGGATTCTGGAATTACTTTTAGAATGGTCTTCTTGCTTATGAGATTGCAATTATGCAGTACTGCGGGGGGAGGAAAAACTACGGCCCGCGGGCCACATCCAGCCCTTTGGTCTTTTGAATCCGCCTACCGAAGATTGGTACATGATTTAGATTTGATGGAAATAATTGTATTAATTTTATTTTGACTCGCAATGAAGTGCATTTTAACATCAGGTGGTACATTATTACATTTTCAGCTTTCGTTCTTCTTTTGCTGGTCAGATTATTTAAGTGTGATAACTACTAACAAAAGACCTAAAGAACCCAAATGGGTAATGAATATCTCAGATTTCTTCTGAGAATTACCACAGACTGTTAACTAATGCTGTTTTTTATATTGTATCTTGCGCTGAAATGGCCCACCTGTCAGATTTTTAAATCAATGTGACCCACCTGTCAAATTTTAAAGTTAATGTGCCCCACGAGTCAAAATAATTGCCCACCCCTGCAGTAGTGAGTAACAAAAGAAATATTTCTGCACCTTTTCTTTTTCTTAGGGACCTTCAACTGATTTTAATGTGACTTTATTTACTAAAAATATAAAATGTGGTTTTTTTTGCACTAAACCTAGTGCAGTTGTAAAGGTAGAATGCTTTTGGTACTGGAGATTCAAAATTTTTAAGTTGGTTGTTAGATTTCTTTTCTGTGTTTGATGGATATAGAAAAGTACGCGAAAAGGAGAGGGAGTAAATATCGGCACAAAGTTTGTACGATCATAGACACTGGTTAAATAATCCTAATTCTAATTTATACTTGATAAAAATTAATTTTAAGGTAAAAATCTAATGAAATGGTCTACACATATAACAATTTAATCGCATAAATAACGCGTTTCGAACACGTAGTGTTCTTCCTCAGGCATTAACTAAGGGTGAGTGTCTGTGGTAAACTGACGTCATTGTGCCACAGACACTCACGTGTTCGAAACGCGTTGTTTATACGATTAAGTTTTTATATGGGGAGACCATTTCATTAACTTTTTACCCTACAATGAGTAAATACCACATAATAACTGATTGCACTACGTTAGAATAGATAAAAAAAATTTAAAATTCCCTAATTGGATGAACTTTTGATAAATCGGACGTCAATTAGCAAAAAGTTGCCCATATTTTTCGGAAAACATCACTGAAGATTTTAGGAGTATGTGTCTGAAACTTTGAAGTAACAACAAACGACGAAAAATATGGCAAAATATATCACATTAGTTTTGCAATCCGTAATTGTTTGGTATTTACTCATGCTGGGGGAAAATGGATAAAACAAAGTCTCCAAGGAAAATAATTTTTTTTTTTTTAATTTAAACTTCGTTTGGAATCCCCATACTCGACTGAAAAGACTTGACCTAAAACGACGCTACTTATTACTGTAAAGACTTCTCGGGAAACATTCAAAATTGACACTCCACAACAAAGTGCTGTTATATAAAACATTACTGCGACCGACCTGGACTTACGGACTTGAACTATAGGGTTGTGCAAAACCTTCAAACATTTATAAAATACAATCATTACAATCAAAAATCCTCCGTACTATCACTAATGCACCTTATTATGTCACAAACCACACTCTTCATAGAGACCTAAAAATCGCTTTTATACGTAATTTAGCCACTGATCGTTACAAGGCGTTTCATACCAAACTTTCCTCTCACCCAAATCCACTCGTACAAAACCTTGCTCCTTCCTCATCTTCCCAGAATCCCCCAAGACGACTTAAGAGGGATCTACTGCCATGATGATCCAGAATCAGGAAACGAAGTGAAAAGTTAATCCAATTTGTTTCATTTTTTGCTCATGTTTGTCAAAGTTATTTGTATTACTCACACTACATATGCTTGTTACGCAACAAATGCGTAGTTGTGTATTTAAATAAATATGTTAAAAAAAAACTACGCGCTTCGAATACTTCGTGTTCATCGTCAGGTAAACATCCAATGGAAGGAGTGGATGACTGACAACCGTCGCACGTTTATCTTTACCTACTTACACCAGTATTTAAAAATATATAATATGACTTCTGATAGGCTTTTCTAGATAACGAATCAGAAAATCAACATATATTCCTAAATAATTAATGATTGAAATAATTTAACATTTTTAAAATTTTGGACAAAAATTATCTTTTAACATGATCAATGAAATTGAGTGATAACCATAGATTTGGTGATGTCAAACTCACGGCCCGTGGGCCAAATGTAGCCCATAGTACGTCTTAAGTGCCCGCGAGGTGCCAATAAATCTCTCAACTCGAGTTACTATAATTATTAGAATTGAGGAAATTTAACTAGACTGTTAAGATGAGATATAACTTTTACTTTATTAATTTATATATTATTATAATTAGTAGCAATAACACTTTTTAATTGCTAATTTTAATAAATAAGCCATAACTAGGCCCAGGCAGTTATGCGAACTGTCAAACTGACAGTCTTCTATAGACCTTGCAATCAACCATCTTGAGTCTATTGAATGAATCATGCCTATCCATCAAGTTTCAACACCGCTATGTTATCAGTTGCAACTTACTTATTCTTTTAGTTTTTAATGTAATCCTCGCCAAATATTTGATAACTCTCGAAACTACAAAAGCGAATAACTGGCCCTCCAAAGGATTTGAGTTTGACATCCCTTCGCCACTGATTAACATCCTTACCTTCTATAATACATGAACAATGAAGTAATATTACATCGGAATTATCCGTAATATTTTTTTCTAAATATTTTTTCATTCATGTTATTAAAAGAAAAATATATTTCATAAATTATATTTCGATAAACAATATTTCATAAAAAAATACAGAAAGATTGCCAATATTTTTGGTATTTTTCAAAGCTGATTGTAAATTTAATCGTAATTTACATGACTTTATTAATAGGATTACAGACAGTTTTATTTACATCTGCTTAAGTATTATTACAATTATCGTTAATAATTAGAAAGTGCTTTTTGTGAATTGTTTGATACTCCTTTCTATATACCAGTAGCATTCGTTAGTAGTAGCAGTAGACAACCCTTAGGTTTCTGTGACTGTCCAACATAGACCCAACATTGGGGCCTTTGTGATACCACACAATGAAGATTGATTGTACATTGGAAGTCATAAATTTTGCCTAACTCAAGTATATTTACAGTAGAATCGTTAACGAGTTCATGACATCGTACAGGCTCGGAACCGACCGAAGGATGAAGTATTCAGAACTATTCACCTCCCAAGTGAATAAATTGAGAGCCAGGTGGGTATCGAACCCGGGACCCACCAGTTCAAAGGCGAGTATGTTAACAACTGAGCTAACCTGGCCCCTAGTATTCCTTAATTTAAATACATAAATTGTTACTAACATAGAGGTTAGTAAACATCATATTTTTGTAAAAATCAGTCTTATAGATGCCTAACCGGTTTGGTACACTATAAATCTTCAAGTGGGACGAATAATAAAAAAAAATACCAATACTAATAATAATAATAATAAATGCGTGTTCGTAACAATGCATGGGAGAAGTTAACCAAAAAATTGTTAACTTACTAAAACAATCCAATGTAAAAGTGGCTATCAAAAATAACAAATCCATAAAACAAATAAAAGGTAATAGGATACATTTTAAAACCAAAACTATTATGAAAGCGGAGAATATAAATTCACTTGTAAACAGTATAAACATTTATACATAAGGAAAACTGGTACAACATTACAAAAATGGTTTAAAGAAAACGTAAAGAATACGTGAATAATTCAAATAAGTCAAATAAAAATGGACATGAGCCAAGAATAATGTAAAGGGTTATCAATTAATCAATCAATTAATTATATTATTAATTAATTCATCCATGAATTAATTATATTAATCTATTTTATTATTGTCTATCAACAACGTAATCAAATGCAACGTTGACGTTATCATCTTAATAGATAGAAAAAACTTGTAATAGAGGTACTCGAAATTTATAAGGAGAAAAAGAGATAATAAATGAACAGAGTAATCATCTTTTATGGCTTAAACGAAAAGAATAATTACAAGCCTTTATGATACACAATTTCTTTCTTTCTTTTTTGTTAATAAAGGAAACAAAATAAAAAAGGTTTGTTTTTTTTTGGGAGGGTGTTGGGTGGGGTAGGGGTAGAGAAGGAGGACAAAAGAGACAGCTGCCTGCTGATAAGTTATCAGTTTGAGCAGGACAGCTCATTGAGAGAGAGAGAGAGGGCATGTTCACAGTGCTATCACGAAAGTAGACGTCCTGACTTCATTCTCTGCCTTTGAGACAACAAATCCTCTTTGATTTCTATAAAACACGGAGGGACCCCCAAGATCAAACATAATACAAAGGTAATAATATATATACAAAACTAAAGTTTATCGGGCTCGGTCAGTTCTTCAGGTTCAAATTAAACTCTCATTGCCGGTTTTTATTGAAAATCTCTTAAGGCTCATATCCTTACATCCATATCTTCTTCTTATTACCGAAACGTTGGCAATGAGACTTTAATTTGAACCCGAAGAACTGACTGAGGCCCATCGAAGCCATCTAGCATTGCTTGGCAAAATCCTAGGAAGAAATTTCATAGGATTTTGCCAAGCAATGCTAGATGGCTTCGATACGTGGATGATGTTTTGTGTGTTTGGCCAGACAATGAATGTGTTGCAGATTTTTTGAACACCCTTAATAAGTGCGTTCCGTCCATTTATTTCACTTTAGAACTTGAAAGCAATAATAAGTTACCTTTTCTTGATTTAAATTTACATCGTTATGGGCAGAATCTAAAATATAGTATTTTTAGAAAACCTACCCATGTTCCTTCTTATGTGCATTTTTTCTCCGCTCATCCTTCAAATGTCAAAAAAGCTGTTTTCAGAAATATGTTCTTAAGAGAGTTCAAATTGTGTAGTGAAGAATTCCTGAATGATGAAATTGAAAACATTTATCAAATTGCCTCATCATTAAGATATCCAAGATCCCTAATAAACAAAGTATTGAAAGAAACTAAAGAATCCTTGAGAACCAGAACTGAGAAAGAACCCTTTACAAATAGAAACCTTCTGGTTGTTCCCTTTAATCAAACTCTAAAAGACATCCCAGTATTTTTGAAAAAAATGGATATTTCAGTTGTTTTCAGTAGTGGTGGGAAATTATTAAACAGACTTGTAAATAATTGTGAAAGAAAAGAAAAGGAAGGTTGTGTTTATAGGATTCCTTGTAGAGATTGTGATTTTTCATATGTTGGACAAACGGGAAAAAGTTTGCTTACTAGAGTGAAGCAACATAAATACACTATCAGGAGGCAAGAAGAATCAAGTGCCTTGTTCCAACATATTAATTCAAAAAATCATTCAATAAAATGGGAAGATTCCAAGGAATTGATATTTCTCTCATCTGATGTGGAAAGGAACTTAGTAGAAAGTGCCCTAATTAAGTATAATTTTGATAAACTAATAAATATAAGTCATGGGCTTTTTAGATTGGATGAAATTTTAATTGAAGGTATAGTTAGGTAAATTGGTCCTGTGGGTGACCTTCGAAATGTACTTGCAACGTTGAACATGAACTCTGACCAGATTGTGGATTCTAATAATAGAACATAATTTTTATTTGACTTATTTACTTTCTCATGTATTCTTGTTTTGTTAATCATTTATTATTGTTTATTTTTTAATATTGCATTAATTTAATTTGTATCTATTTGTTTATATTTATTATATATTGTTTATAGTTAGGAATTATATATAACACTTGTTTCTTATTCTATTTTATTTTTTATTTTTTTATTTCAATTAATTTTCTTATTGTTCATTTTGCATTGTTTAATTGTATTGGGTATTTTTTGTTTTTCTCTTATTATGCCTTTTCGACTCTTGTTTTCCCAGCTGTTTAGTTACCTTCCTTGTACATACCTTTTATGTTACCTTCTAGTTCTTACCTTGTTTGCTCTCAGATGACATAAATTGAAAGGCCTCAGAGCATTTTTTCTATCTGTTTTCTTTTTTTTCCTTGTGGTTTGTTTTCATATATATATATATATATATATATATATATATTATATATATATAATTCAAAATATGAAACGGTCCATTAGGATAACATATAAAACGATTACAAGAAAAAAACACGTAGAAACAATACACAACTCATTTCATTATTTTGACCTCGTCTTCATCAGGAGAAGGAGTTACTGTTTGCCAGCTAAGCAGAACTCATCATCATCTTCTTCTTGTACTTCTTGTGATGACGATGAAGTCGAAATATTGAAGTGACTTTTTGTGTTGTTTATATATATATATATAGATTTAATAATAAAATAACAATCAACGTCCAAACCACAAACAGAAATATGGAAAAAGACTATATATATATATATACATAATGTTCACAATAATTCTTTTTGAACTTTGATGAAAATCAATAATGGTCAAATTATTTTATTCAAACGTTGTGTTTTTAATTGCACTTTAAATACCGATATGTTTTTTAATTACAAATTTTAAAATCATGTATTTATTATTCATGTATAAACTACAATTCTTCTTTTATTTCTTTTACTGTAAAGAGAAATGTTAAGAACCTCCAACCACTTAATATCTGTTATTGATCAATAGTTCTTTAAAATAGAATAGGATAATAAATTATCAAATTGGTTTAAATACAAAAAATACTTATTAATTTTTTATAAATCTGTGGTATTTTCTAGTACCTAAAGCAATTACAGTAATGCAGAAATATTCACAGGACATCAGATTTTAATAAAAATCCCTTTACTGCTACTTATAGAACGTTTGTTGCGTGTTCCGTGGCGTGGCAGTTGCTTAATACCGACCGTCCCCCTTTTGAATGAGAGATGGATAGGTCAATCGATATACTCCTGTCTAATCCCTGTCTACTTGTTGCTAGGTGTAAAGTATTGCCTTTCATTATCCACTTAAATGAAACTTTTCGGTCTAATAAGATGAGACAACCTTTGCCAATATTCTATATTCTCATTCTACAAAAGATATACGGATTCCCCGAAAATTTAAGTTTGTATATGTGTTTCTTTACTCTGTGTGTTACTCTTCTTGAATTTTAATGTCCAGTTTGGATCATCTTTCCGTTTATTAAATGAACTATACATATATGAATAATATATATATATATATATATATATATATATATATATATATAGAACAGAGAAAGTCACAACACAACTCACTTCGATATTTTGATATCCATCGTCATTTATATATATATATATATATATATATATATATAAATATATATAGGTGTATAATGTAATCGGGATTCGGTCAATTTTCCAGGATCAAAATCAAACTCTCAATGCCAACGATTCATAGTTTGATTTTGATCCTGGAAAATTGACCGAATCCCGATTACATTATACACCTATTCTATCCAACGGTTGATATATTATTGAATTTGTTATATTATATATATATATATACAGGTTTGATTAAATAATACGCCATATTTACGGTTGATTAGTTTCCTTGTGTATTTCTCAAGGGATCTGAATAATCTTCTTGTACAAACATCTAAATTGAATAGAACATTTCCAATGGTTCCATTGTCTTTACATCTTGCATTTCCACTAATTTTACTATTGTCACAACAGTCACAACTAGTACTATTACCATTACTACTACTACTATTATCACTACTATCGACATGTTTCGACTGCTCGTCAGTCATCTTCTGGATAAGGAAGTTCTTTGCTGAGTTGTTGGTATTTACTGCAGTTGTTGATCAGCTACGAGTGGTCTATATATATATATATATATATATATATATATATATATATATATATATATATATAGGTGTGTTATCAAATCGGGATTCGGTGAAATTTTCTAGGTTCAAAAATCAAACTCTCATTGCCGACGTTTCGGTTTTATTTTAAAATCTTTTTCATAGGCAGAAGTAAGAATTTTTTTAATAAGAAAATGAAATTTACATTATTTAAAGAAACAACAATCTTAACCGGACAAAACTTTCGACTAGACTTCGACAGTCTAATTTATTTAGTCTAAAAATTAACCTAGAAAATTTGACCGAATCCCGATTAGATAACACACCTATTCTATCAAACGGTCGATATATTATTGAAATATATATATATATTTCACACAAAATTTGAAAAAACGATGCAAACTGGACGCAAATCAACTAAAAAACGAAACGGGTTTCCTACAGTTGTGTTTCCGGCGTGCTTGGTTGCCCTTTCTATTTTCTCCTGAAGACGGATTATCCGAAAATTTGAGTTTGTAAGTGTGTCTTTTTCTCTGTGTGTTACTATTCTTCGTTTTTGAGCTGATATATATATAAACTTGAAATGGTCCAACAGGACTACTAGTTAACACATGAAAGAGAAAAAACAAATAAAGACACACACAAAAGACTCACAACGATATTTCGACAGTCGTCGTCATCGGGTAGAAGTAGTCCCTTTGAGTAGCTGAAGCTAACTGAGTGGTAGGCTTCGTTTGCATTCGGCCTACCACTCAGTTAGCTTCAGCTACTCAAAGGGACTACTTCTACCCGATGACGACGACTGTCGAAATATCGTTGTGAGTCTTTTGTGTGTGTCTTTATTTGTTTTTTCTCTTTCATGTGTTAACTATATATATATATCAATGATCAAACCACAATAAAAAATGGGAGAACAAGACTAAAAGACGAAGATCTTTCAACGGTAACAAGCGGTCTTCGTCAGAGTCAAAAACCGAACTGGTTGTTTGACCCAACTGGTCAGTTGGGTTTTTGACTCTGACGAAGACCGCTTGTTAAGGTTGAAAGATATTAGTCTTGTTTTCCCATTTCTTATTATCGTTTGATCATTGATTGTTATTTCAGAGTTTATGTGAAATCTTTATATATATATATATATATATATATATACATAGCAATAATGTGTTATACTATTCTTTTTTTTTTATAAAACTTTTTGAAAAAGTTTTGAAACTTCTTCATGACCTCTCACATACTCTAATCAAACTTTTAATGAGTTCCAATTATTCTTAGAAAACAAAATTGACATTAAAACTAAAATAGTTAAAATGCCATCACTAATATATCTAACTGACAAATGAGTTTTGATGGATTTCAAATAAACCATGTAAACAAACAAACTTGAAAATTTGAAAGATCCAATCAAAGAAATTTCAAAAAAAGTATCTTAATATAGTACTTTTTGAATAAACTCAATGCATATCGCAGAATAAGCCACGTACGAAGCTACACGTATGTACGAAGCTAAGCTACAACAACTACTCTACTGCTTTGGAAACAAAAATTACTGAAATTCCAAGAGTGGAGTGTTGAACAAATAAAAACAATACATTCGATAGAATTAGTATATGTTTCTTTTTTTGAAACTAAAAAAAAAAAAGGAAAAGAAACTTTAAGAACTTTCTATTTTGCTATTTAAAAATGATACTAATTTGCTATTAAATATTCGATTTTATACAAAACTAAGTCAATATTAAACTATTTTCGTTTAATTTTTAATCGAATTATGCAGCCTAGGTATAGCTGAACCATCAATAGCTGCATAAATTGATTTCTACCAAAACTTTACTCTTTCTTGAAGGTGCCCTGAGTTCAACTCAACTTTAATTCTCAATATCTGTTCATAAAGTGAATTATTTTTATTTTTTTTTTCATTTTTGTTATAAAAAAAATGAATAAAATCCTTTAATTTAAAGATAGTGTTTATTAAAAATATCAAAAATACTACTATTATTAATAAAAGTGACAGTAAACTGTCTAATTATTTAAAACTATCTTTTAAGATTAACTGCTGAGTTTTTAAGCAGCCAGTGGACATATATTTCTGAATAAGGACATGAGAGGGGTTTGAGGTTATGGTTGGTTTACTGCTTTACCCAGAGTTGTCTGGGTAACATATAAGAATGATTTATATAATTAATATGCATGTATATAAGATTGAACTTTAAGATTATTAAAGATTATTCAATTTATTTACAAAATTCAAAACTTATAGTTTGATTTAACTTTAAGAATTTTTGGATACATTATCATGAGTCAGCGAGTACTAAGGATTCATTTTAAAGTATTGTGATAGAAGTTCAGAATCGGTTTACTGAACTAATTTAGGAGTACATTATCATCAGTAGAAAATGTTGTTGATATTTAAACTAGTATTGTTCATTAGATAAAAAACTTACGATATTCAAGTACTCAAAATATTTTGTATAATTTACTCATTTACTCATTTACTCATTTACTCATATTAGAGAAAGTATTGTCTCCATACACACACACAAAAAAAAAACTTTTATTATAAACTTGGGTGAGTCCTTGCTTGGTCTCATCCACCCCAGCAGAGCAGATGTAACCTGGAGAAGACATCAAATGTTCGAAACGTGTTAGTTTTCACGTGTTGTTGTTTTACATACTGTCGGAATTCCATACATCTGGCTAATACGAATATTCCAACTACTAATTTTAAATAAAAACGTTGGTTTTCAAAGTTTGATTTGAACCTGGAAAACTGACCGATTCCTGGTAAACATTATATATATATATATATATATATATATATATATATAAAGATTTCACAAAAACACGTGAAACAACAATCAATGATCAAACCACAATAAGAAATGGGAAAACAAGACTAACCCAACGTTGGGTTTTTGACTCTGACGAAGACCGCTTGTTACGGTTGAAAGATATTAGTCTTGTTTTCCCATTTCTTATTGTGGTTTGATCATATATATATATATATATAATATATATATATATATATATATATATATATATATATGAATAATAATCAAAATAACACTTGATATAATAGATGGATTAATTTACCACAATGAAAACAATTTTTTAAAACAATGCTCTAAGGCCTTTCTTTAACACATCTTCGGATAGCATCAGCATTGTTTTTTTAGTTCACTTGCTATCCGAAGATGTGTTAACGAAAGGCCTTAGAGCATTGTTTTAAAAAATTGTTTTCATTGTGGTAAATTAATCCATATATATATATATATATATATGTATAACAAGAATGAACAGTACATGCGTGAAATGAAAAAAAAAACATTGTATAAACAACAATAAGATTTCCGAAAATGGAACTATGATCTTTCGTAGAAAATAACTGGTTAGGTTTATCCATATCGGTAATAGATTTTACATCGGAAGTCATTAATTTTACCTGACTTATTTTAAGAGAATTTATTTTTCATCATTCTTTCTTTCTAATGCCGTTATTTGTAAAGAAGTATATTACTGTCTGTTTTATTTAATATTTATTTAAACAATTTGGTTGAAACGGAATTAACAGGTGTTCCTGACAAATTAGAGTTTCTAATGTTTTATAGAAATAATATTGATTTGTTTATTTTAATGACCGGAGTGACTTTCTCCAGAGCAATGACTGGCCAATAAGATGATATGACTGCTTTCACTTTTTTTTTGTGTCATTTCAAAAGTGATTTAATCCAGTTATAAGTCTAACAGGAAAGACACCATGTAGCATAGAATGATATTTTTTATAGAAATAATACTTTAAAAGTACAGTGTATTTACTTTTGAAATATATCAATTTTAAAATTCAAAAATGGGTTTCTTGAGGATTTTTAATCTAAAGAAATAACACTTCTGTTTATACGCCGACGTTTCGCCAAAACTTGTTTGGTATTTTCAAGGCTAAAAACAATTTATTAACGATGTAAGTAGTGAAAACAAATACATCCACGGATTATCAACCAACAGAAAACAAAAACATAATATACCAAACCATAAACACCACATTAATTTTTGTAGTTTTACAAAAACACAAACGTGTTGATATTCCGTGGATGTATTTTTTTTCAATGTCTTCAATAAACTGTTTTTAGCCTTGAAAATGCCAAATGCCGTAATACCTCGAGTGCTGTTTCTTTAGACCAAAAATCCTCAAGAAACCCATCTTTGAACTTTAAAAACAAAACTTTGAACTTTAAACTACAAAAACACAAACGCGTTGATATTCCGTGGATGTATTTGTTTTCAATGTCGTCAATAAATTGTTTTTAGCCTTGAAAATGTCAAATGCCGTAATACCTCGAGTGCTGTTTCTTTAGACCAAAAATCCTCAAGAAACCCATCTTTGAACTTTAAGAATCAGTGGTTGAGAAGCTATATCAACATAAAACAATTTTAAATACATGCATATTCTTAGTGTCATAGAGGTTAGTAAATAAGATATCATTATCAACCGTCATACCTCGTCTATCGCTGGTGAAGTCGCCCGACCATTTTCGCAATGGCTTCATCATCAATGAGACTACATAATTTTATTTTATATAACATTTTTATTCTTTAAAACCACTTATCATAATTAAATTTCAGAGTTTGTCTATTCTGAATATAGTACTAATGGTACTATTCAGTTATAATAATAACTGAATTTAGTACTATCTTGGGCTCAAGTACTAAACTCCGTAACCATATTTGTTCTTAAACCACATGTTAGTAGAAAATAGTTTCATATGAGTATCTGAATTTTACCGCAGAGACTGGCTCTCATTCGGAAAGTTTTACTTTGTGGAGACGAGTGGCCTATCAATCATTCCTCATTAATCACAAAACAAATTTATAAAAAATTCGTCAATTTTTTTTACAATTTTTAAATTTAAAAATTTTTTTTACGCTATAAATTTTATGTATGATTTATATTAGAAATAGGTAAAACCGTCATACCAAAGTAAGATGATCCTGGAGTTGGAGCGCTTTCGGACGTTGTCCATGTTCGATCGCAACAAACCTACAGTAGGTAGGTTTCGGACAACGTCCGAAAGCGCTCTAACTCCAGGATCATCTTACGAGGTATGACAGTTTTACCTATTTCTAATATAAATCATACTAACCTCAGTGGTATTAACAATATGTATGTATTTAAATTTCATGTATATATTATCTGAGACAGGTTTATATTATTATTTGAGTACATTGACTTAACACGAAAAAATATGTATATCACAGAAAAAATTGTATTCTAATATAAAAATAAGATTATTGTACAAAACTTGTAATTAATGCATGATAAAATTTAAAAATAAAAAAAATATCCAATTTTGTTATTATAATTTTTTTTCACCTTGGGAATAGCCGGAGTAAATCACTAGTTCTGAATTAAATTACAGAATATGCAGAAATTACATATGAAACATTCTTGAAGCAGTAAAAAATTGTAAAATAATTAACATTTTTTAATTTATCATAATTTTTGTTATTTCTAAATATATATTTATTTGTATATCATGATTTTACAATAAACACGTGAAACAAAAATGAATGTTCAAACTGCAATAAGAAATGGGAAAAAAAAAGACTAAGATCGTTCAATCGTAACAGGTTGTCTTCGTCAGAGTCAAAAACCCAACTAAAGCACTAGTTGTTTAGAAACATCATTATGTTTCTGTATCTAGTGTTTTAGTGTTTTTGACACCGACGAAGAGACCGCCTGTTACGGTTGAAAGATCTTAGTATTTTTTTACAATTTTTTATTGTGGTTTGAACCAATAATTATTCTATTTAAAAAGTGTAAATTTACATCTGAAGTTTAATATAATAAATATCGCATTAAATTAAAGAAAAATAAGGAAGATATTTCAATGCTTCAAAAATTAAAATTAAAGACTTTTAAATGAATGAATATTACAAATCTTGAGCTCTATCTAAAATTATGTGTTTTGTAAAAAAAAAAAATATCAAAACTAGAATAATTTGAAGTCATAGAAAATAGAATATAACTTACTTTAAAAAAAGCAAAATTCAATCAGGAAACATATATGCTGTTTTATAATCCTGTACAATTAAATAATTTGTAAGCGTTTCGTGTTAAATAATTTTTGAGAGGAAACGGAAACAAATGGTTTATCCGACAAACAAAAGAATGGTTTCATAATTTACAGATGTTTTTCCCTTGATTTCATTTTTGACAACAGATTTTACTTATTATTATGTATTATTCTATTTCATATTCATGATGGTTTACTTTGACTTTATATATATATATATATATCTCAATGATCAAACCACAAGTTTTGTACAATGATCAATTGGGTTTTTACTCTGACGAAGACCGCTTGTTACGGTTGAAAGATCTTAGTCTTGTTTTCCAATTTCTTTTTGTGGTTTGATCATTGATTGTTATTTCACAACGTGCATGGTCTCCCTTTCACTTTTCTTCTGAAGATGGATTGGTCGACAATTTTAGTTTGTAAGTGTGCGTGTGTGTGCTACTCTCCGATTTTGAACACATAATATATATATATATATATATATATGTGCAATCGTTTGATGTGTTGTCCTGACGAACTTTTTATGTTTTGAATCATATATATAACAAAATTTCAATATAAACACGTGAAATAATAATCAATGTTCAAACCAGAATAAGAAATGAGAAAGAAAAAGACTAATATTTTTCAACCCTAAAAAGCGGTCTTCGTCAGAGTCAAAAACCCGACTGATTTACGTGTTAGAACTCAAGTTGTTATTTCACGTGTTTTGTGAAATCTTTATATATATATATATATAACCTATAGTTATAACCTGCTTACAACTTGTATTCACTTGCTCTCTGACGACGTGAAAACGAAAGGCCTTAGAGCGACTATCTTCTCTAATTTGTGGTGAGTTACCTGAATATATATATATATATCGCCATTACGGTCGAAATATTGAAAAGTGAGTCTTTGTTGTGTTTCTGTTTATGTGTCACTGCTTATATATATATATATATATATATATATATTCTGGGTCTCATAGTAAACACATGACGTAAAAATCACGGTTTAAACTACAGCAAGAAATTCAAAAATCCTTCTATGATTTTGCTAGATGATAGCTTTAATTTTATTTCTATTTTTTATGGTCGATACTTTTATCAATATTTATATATATATATATATATATATATATATAAAGATTTCACAAAACACGTGAAATAACAACTTGGGTTCTAACATGTAAATCAGTCGGGTTTTTGACTCTGACGAAGACCGCTTTTTAGGGTTGAAAAATATTAGTCTTTTTCTTTCTCATTTCTTATTCTGGTTTGAACATTGATTATTATTTCACGTGTTTATATTGAAATTTTGTTATATATATGATTCAAAACATAAAAAGTTCGTCAGGACAACACATCAAACGATTGCACATATATATATGTGTTCAAAATCGGAGAGTAGCACACAGAGTAAAGAAACACACTTACAAACTAAAATTGTCGACCAATCCATCTTCAAAAGAAAAGTGAAAGGGAGACCATGCACGTTGTGGACGCAATGGCAAGTAACATTCAAGTAATGGTTACTTTCCATTGCGTCTACAAAGTGTACGGTCACTTTTCTCTTTTCTCCTGAGTCGGATTGACCGAAAATTTTAGTTCGTAAGTGTTTCTTTACTCTGTGTATTACTCTTCTTCGATTTTAAACTCATATTGCTTTGAATCTCATACTAGAGTAAATGGATAACATAAAGTCTCCACGCAAAAGAAGTTTTTTTCAATTCAAACACACGTTTTGAACACCTTGTGTTCATCGTCAGGTAAACATTCAATGGAAGGAGTAGAAGACCTATAACTCTCTTCGCTTGTCGGTCCTCCACTCCTTTCATTGGATGTTTACCTGAAGATGAATACAACGTGTTTGAAACGTGCAGTTTGAGATAAACAAACTTCTTTTGTGTAGAGAATTTATAATCCATATACCCCAGTATGAGTTAATGCCACCAATTAAGGATTACATAACTAATGAGTCAAACAGATATATATATATATATATATATTTAAGTATCGACCGCGAAATAGAAACAAAACTATAGTTTATCGGGACTCGGTTAGTTCATTCGGGAACTGACCGAGTCCCGATAAACTATAGTTTTGTATATATATACATTTCACGGTGAATCAAAAACACAGAACTAAGGAACAAACATACTTACTGTCTCTAATTTTCGGTTGAACTGTCATCAGGAGAGTTGAGATAGGGACACCAAGCGCACTTGTGAAGGGGTAGTTGGAGACCCACTCCAACTGGAGAAGACAGTCTTTGGTCTCCAACTATCGCTTCACAAGTACGCTTTGTGTCCCTATCTCAACTCTCGTGATGACGGTTCAACCGAAAGTTAGGGACACTAAGTGTGTTTGTTCCTTAGTTTTGTGATATATATATATATATATATATATATATGTATTATTTGTTTGTTTTTTAACTGCTATTATCTGTTTTTCCTGTTAATATCAATTTTTATAACTAGTACTAATATGATCCAAAGTTATAAGAAATATTTTATATACTCTAGGTTAATTTGTATGACGCTGCAAAAATAATTTATTTCTGCAGAATAATTATCTTATCTGGTTTACATAGTTAAAGATCTTACTTAAATTTTTCCAGTTATTTGAACATATTATCAAAAGTATAACGGGATAGAAACTTTTTTTAATAATACCTTCATCCAAAACCTTGCCTCTGATCGTTATAGGTCATTTCACAAGAACCTTTCCTGTCACCCAAATCCATTTGTATGAATCTTTGCTTCCTCCTCACCTTCCCAGAATCCCCCAAGACGACTCAAGAGAAAATGGCCCAGGGATCTACTATTACAATAATATACTTAAAAAAAAAAGAAAAATTCAAAGTGAGAAGTTGAACCAGTGGGTTTCATTCTTTGCTCATGTGCATCGATATCATTGTGCAATCTATTACTACATATGCCTGTTACGCATAATATGCGTAGTTGTATATTTGTAAATAAAGATGATAAAAAAAAATACTTAATTAATTATACATAAATATATTTAATTAATAAAACATTAATTTATCTGTATAAATGGATTCCTTAATTATGTAATTTCGTGTTTTGATTGAATTCAAGTTAGGCGGTATTTAATGGTAGTTGATTGTAGAGTTTAGAAGCGCCTGACCGTGAAACTATGGTAGACTGTTGTGGTTACGTGCTCATATCTCGGTGTCAGTACAGGGTCTACCTATTAAATTAGGAGTCAAGCATTCAGAGTCAATTTCAATATTCTATTCTGTCATTCCATCATTCACAATACCGTCCAGTTAATTACTGCACAGTATTATCATGAAAATATAAACTACTTATATTCTTTATGTAATAAGTAATAGTTATTCAGTATTTAAAATAATTTTAATTTCATTGACTAAGGTCGTATAGCTCTTTTGAAAATTGAGGCTTGGTCAATTCACTTCTTCTCCCCAGGACGACCGCCATAACGGTCGAAATATTGAAAAGTGAGTCTTTGTTATGTTTCTTTCTATGTGTCACAGTTTATTTTAAGTATATATATTATATATATATATATATATATATATATATATATATTGTTTGAGTACTTCAGTTCGAACGCCAAGTCAGTCGTTATCAACCTTTGGAGCGTCACTATTTTCCTGAAGACGATGACATCGACATATAGTAGTGAGTTCATGGTTCCGTTCTAGTGTTCTTTTTTAAATTCTAGTTTATATAATATATATTGGTATAAATAGACAGCAATCCTCTTTAAACAGGTATCAATAAAATTAACCGAAGTCTCCGCATTCACGATCTTAAGACTGAGAGATTCGAACCTACGAACTAACTCCTGCTAACAGGGTTCAACTGGAAAAGGAGATGGCCAAGTGACATGTTAAATTAAAAAGAGAGAGTCATTGAATTAAATTAAAGGATTAGTAAAGCTTAATAAAGAGATTAATATAATATATAATATATATATATATATATATATATAATATAAAATAATATTAAAAGTATCGACCGTGGAATAAAAACAAAACTATAGTTTATCGGAACTCGGTCAGTACTTCAGGTTCAAATTAAACTCTCATTGCCAACGTTTCGGTCATTATTTAAAACCTTTTTCATAGGCAGAAGTATAAATTTGAAACAGAAAAACTAAGTATTACATTACAAATTATTTTTCAAAGAAAAATAGTATGTGGATTTTTAATAATAACTGTAGTCTGAATGAACACGTGACACTGAACTATTTATACTTCTGCCTATGAAAAAGGTTTTAAATAAAGTCCAAAACGTTGGCAATGAGAGTTTAATTTGAACCTGAAGAACTGACCGAGTCCCGATAAACTATAGTTTATATATTATATAAATTATTATTATATTATATAGTTTATATATATATATAAATATTGATAAAAGTATCGACCGTGGAATAGAAACAAAACAAGTGTATCGGGACTTGGTCAGTTCTTAAGGTTCAAATTAAACTCTCATTGCCAACATTTTGGTCTTTATTTAAAACCTTTTTCATAGACGTATGAAAATATGAATATCCAACTCCAGTTATATATATATAAATTACTATCTCTATAGTATGTTTTCTCTAGAGAAAACTTATACAAGGAACTTATAAAAAACTTTTTGATTCAATCATATGTAAGTTTTTCGAGGAAGCCAACAACCGTTTATTTTCATTTTCATCAAAGATCATATTGGAGGTCATCGGAATCTTTACTTATAAACTTTTTCATAAAAGATAAGGTTTATTTTATGACTTGCTTCTTTACATTTTGGGTTTAATTGGCAAAGGCGGCCGCAAGTAGGCTATTCCTGCCTGTAGGTTTTGTCCGGTTAAGATTGTTGTTCCTTTAAATAATGTAAATTTCATTTTCTTATTGAAAAAATTCTTTCTTCTGCCTATGAAGAAGGTAAAACCCAACCTAGAAAATTTGACAGAATCCCGATTAGATCACACACCTATATATATACAGTTCAATTTAGACAAGGAAACATAGAGAAATCAAAAGAACACACTTACAGTCTCTAATTTTCGGTTTGAACCGTCTTCAGGAGAGATAAGAGAGGGAAACCAAGCGCACTGGTTCAGAGACGGTTGGAGACCGTCTCCAACCGTCTCTGAACCAGTGCGCTTGGTTTCCCTCTCTTATCTCTCCTGAAGACGGTTCAAACCAAAAATTAGAGACTGTAAGTGTGTTCTTTTGATTTCTCTATGTTTCCTTGTCTATATTGTACTATATTTGTCCGTTTTGGATCGTATTTCCAACGATAAAGTATATATATATATATATAATAAGATTTTAAAAGAGATCGGATTAAAGACTTTAAGTCGGATATTATGCACAATGTCCGACTCTGTGTGTTCTTATACTAGAGTAAATGGGTAATACAAAGTCTCTACGCAAAATAAGTTTTTTTAATTCAAACTACACGTTTGAATTAAAACGTGTAGTATTATCGAAATACTACACGTTTCTTAGCATAGTAGTATTTGAAATATTTGTCAACGGAATTTTTCGTTCGATCCAACGTATTGAATCGGTTTTGAATTCAATGGATTCAATACGTAAATATCGTGGAATAGTGATAGTTATAGTTTTAACTGTTCAACGACTAAATATTCGATTTCTTTCTTTTTCACTTTTAATGATTTAATTGTTGCTGTTAATAGTTTCCTTTTCTCTTTTCGGGGTCTTTGTCTTCTTCATGTTGTCCGTTAATTCATTAATTAATGGTTTAAATCAATAATCATTTATTATATTTAATAAATGATTATTGATTTAAATATAATAAAATTATATAATATTATTATATTTATTAAAATTATATAATAAAATTATATTATATATTTATTATATTTAATATTTATTAAATCAATCATTTAAATGGTTTTAATCAATGGTTTAAATATATCATCTGTTCGAATCTTAGTTTGTTTCATAATTAGTTTTATGATGAAAAAGCCAGAAAAAACTAATTAAAAAAAAATTAAATTATTTAAGCATTGTACTAGAACCAAATAAGTTGATATTAATAAATACAACTGATATTTTTCTTTGGAGAATAAAAACAAAATCTTAGTAATGTATAGAATAGATTACAAGAACTGCGGACAGTACTATATGGGATCCACAGGAAACACTGTAAATAACTAAGGCTGAGAGTAATAGTAGGTTTTAAAGTACTAAAACATAAATCAGTTTATAAGGACATTGCAAAGGAAGAAAATAAACATTCGACAGGTACCTTTATTTAAACCTCTGACAGGTTCATGGACGTTATGAAAAAAAGCAAAGAAGAATAAAAAAAAAACAAAAAAAATTGACAGAAACAATAAAAATTAAAAGTGAAATAAAAATATTTAAGAAATCGAATATTTTAGCATGCAATTATTACTTGAATATGTTTTCAAATAGGAATAGAATAGATACGGAGCCGTATATACATGGTAAACCTATCAAAACTATCAGATTCACTCTGGAAAATGGAAAAAAGTCCTAAAACTAATCGAAAAAGGAAGGAAATTCAGTAAGTAAAGTGTTTAAAAAATGCAAAATGGATTCCTTGAGGATTTGATCGAAAGAATTAACTACTCGTGGTTATAAACCGACGTTTTGCTAAAAATTGTTTGACATTTTCAAGCATTTTATGAAGGAAAACTATTTAAGGTAGAGGCATTTATCCAACAGCATTATGATATACACGAAAACAAATGGAGGTTATGTAACCATGAACCCGAAATGGTGAACATTTTCTCTCGAAACGTCGGCTTATAATCAGGAGTAATTAATTCTTTCGACTAATTTCTCAAGAAACCCCTTTTGATTTTTAAAAATCAGTGGTCATAATATATAAGAAGCTATATTAATATAAGATGTTTTTTTTCCTGTTTGATTGTTATTAACTGCCTGTGTAGTAGTGCTAACTGTAATAATATTATCTCTATTATTTTGTTTGCTGTTTAAACAGGGAAGAAAATTCAATTAAGATTTAGTAGTAATTAAGGACTAACAAAGTCTATTATCATATCAGCTGTGTTTTGCAGATTACCTTCTTCTTTATCTTTTCCATCGCCCACACTTATAAGGCTTTCACCTTTTACTGCTGTTCTAGGAGTGTAAATTGTGGCTCATTTATTATTTGGCACCCATTTTAGTATTGGACGAGCCAACACATTACCTGTTCATTCAGCATGGGAAGTCCTACATTTTTGCCTCATTCAAGTGTTTTTAGAATATCTTTAAAACATACTTTTAATCTTTAAACATACGCTTTAAACAGCATACAGGATTAAGACTAACAGTTTAACATCCTCTCCTAGGGACTATTCACTTCTCACGTAAATAAATCGAGGAGGTATCGAGACCCCGACTTACTAGTTCAAAAGCGAGTACGCTAACCACTGAGTTCACCTGGCCCCTTTCCACATTACTAACTGCTTTTTCCCATAATTGCTCTATTAGACATTTTACGCACTACACAAGATATAAATAAATTTAATTTTTTTTAATTAGTTTTTTCTGGCTTTTTCACCATAAAACTAATTATAAAAGAAACGAAGATCCCAAAAGATGATATATTTAAACCATTGATGAACTCTCGAACGACATGAAGAAGACAAAGACCCCGGAAAGAGAAAAGGAAACTATAACAGTAACAATTAAATCATTAAAAGTAACAAATCATATAAAAGTATTTCATGGACTACAATTTTCATCGTGAATGTCCCACAATATTAAATTATTCTTATGTGAATTATTATTATATATTATAGTTGGTATTACTCAAAATGGGGAATTTTAAAAATTTCGTCTCCAGACAAAAAAAAATTAATATGAAAACTAACAACGCGTTTCGATCACTTAGTGTTCTTCTTTAGGTTTACATCTGCATTGTTGCTATAACAACCTCAACAACTCGTTTCAAACACTTAGTGTTCTTCTTTAGGTTAAATCTGCATTATTGCTATAACAACCTCAACAACTCGTTTCAAACACTTAGTGTTCTTCTTTAGGTTTACACTTGCATTGTTGCTATAACAACCTCAACAACTCGTTTCAAACACTTAGTGTTCTTCTTTAGGTTTACATCTGCATTGTTGCTATAACAACCTCAACAACTCGTTTCAAACACTTAGTGTTCTTTTTTAGATTTACATCTGCATTGTTGCTATAACAACCTCAACAACTCGTTTCAAACACTTAGTGTTCTTTTTTAGATTTACATCTGCATTGTTGCTATAACAACCTCAACAACTCGTTTCAAACACTTAGTGTTCTTCTTTAGGTTTACATCTGCATTGTTGCTATAACAACCTCAACAACTCGTTTCAAACACTTAGTGTTCTTCTTTAGGTTTACATCTGCATTGTTGCTATAACAACCTCAACAACTCGTTTCAAACACTTAGTGTTCTTCTTTAGGTTTACATCTGCATTGTTGCTATAACAACCTCAACAACTCGTTTCAAACACTTAGTGTTCTTCTTTAGGTTTACATCTGCATTGTTGCTATAACAACCTCAACAACTCGTTTCAAACACTTAGTGTTCTTTTTTAGATTTACATCTGCATTGTTGCTATAACAACCTCAACAACTCGTTTCAAACACTTAGTGTTCTTTTTTAGATTTACATCTGCATTGTTGCTATAACAACCTCAACAACTCGTTTCAAACACTTAGTGTTCTTCTTTAGGTTTACATCTGCATTGTTGCTATAACAACCTCAACAACTCGTTTCAAACACTTAGTGTTCTTTTTTAGATTTACATCTGCATTGTTGCTATAACATCCTCAACAACACGTTTCAAACACTTAGTGTTCTTCTTTAGGTTTACATCTGCACTGTTGCTATAACAACCTCAACAACGCGTTTCAAACACTTAGTGTTCTTCTTTAGGTTTACATCTGCACTGTTGCTATAACAACCTCAACAACGCGTTTCAAACACTTTGTGTTCTTCTTTAGGTTTACATCTGCACTGTTGAGAATCGTTCTACGGGAGTGGCTCTCAAGAGTGTAGGACGTAAACTTGACAAAGAACACAAAATGTTCGAAAAGAGTTGTTAGTTTCATATTAAACTTCATTTTAACTTGTGGTGACGTAATTTTTTGAAATCCCTCCCCAAATACATACTTTACTTTGAATGTCATAAGTCTTTAATATATGTATTGACTCCCATGAAAGTGTCTGACTTCAGGGTTTAGGTTTAGGTTTAGGTTTAGGCTTCAGTTTAGGTTTAGGTTTTGGTTTAGGTTTAGGTTTTGGTTTAGGTTTACGTTTAGGTTTAGGATTAGGTTTAGGTTTAAGTTTAGGTTTAGGTGAATTACAAGATGAAACTCAGAAAATGGAATAGAACGTTCACAAAAGGGAGTGTGTTTTGAAAAACTGATAGCGTGTTGTTGCTATGCGTTGGGTAATTGTTCCATGAGAGAAACCGTTTGTGTCGGGGGGGGGGGGGTTTGCCGGTTTTGAGGGAGCGTTAGCTCTAATTGAAAACAGCTTGTCTGCAATCGACAATCCTGTAACAATTCGTACGTGTAAAGCTTAATCAAGTCCTTTAATCAACTTAATTCTACTTTTAATCCTATTTTCTTTCAATCAATTTATTTATTAATGATTATTCATAAATTACTTAATTTATGAGAAAAAAAACATTACTTAAGTCTTAAAATTCAACTAAAATCAAAATAGGATTTTTGTAGGAATTCCAGACAATAAGCAGACATTTTGCCGAAGATTATTCGGCATTCTAAAGGCTAAACACAATTTATTGAGAAAATAAGTACTATTATAAACAAATCTCTGAACAGAAATACATCAACAAAATATCAACTAACATAAAATAAAAAAAACGCAAAAATAAAGTAAAAGAAAACTAAACATAGACAGTGTTATTGGTTTTTGTAAAACAGATGTGTTTCTTATATAATTAGTTGTAAGGATGAAACCATTTTAAACAATTAGTAATATGCTTCGTGATCACTTTATGATCTTTCAATATAAATATTACTCAAGTCTTATATTAATTAATTATTATTAATTAATTAATTATCATAATTCAACCAAAAATCAAAATAAGTACATCATGTATAAAACATGCATACAACATGATTTACATGCAACCAGACATAACTCACTTCTATATTTCGACGATCGTCTTCATCAGGAGTTGAATAGTCTCCTGCAAGAAGGCAAGGTTGTGACGTTATAAAAACGACATGGTTCTTTTTTCTTGCTTCATGTTTCATTATTTAAAATGATAATACCATAGGAAATGTATTTTCAGTAGGAAAATTAAATATTTTATATAGGAAATGAAATTATACCATAGGAAAATGAGTCTTCGCCATTGACGATTATCATCGAAAAATATAGAAGTGAATTATGTTTGTTTCTATCTCTGTGTTGCCTTCGTTTTAACTTCTTTTATTTATTTAAAAGTCTTTTAGTCCTTTGAAAAATATTTATATCATCCTTTGTCAATCGATCAACAAATTAATATGATTATATTAATATGTTATATGTAATATGTAACATATGATTATATTAATATTACAAATTAATATGTTATATATCAACAACTTACTGTTAGTCATATATAACAAGCAATAAATAAAAGTAGTTGTGATAATAAATAGTATAATATAAAATATATACAGAAAATAAATAAAAAACTTTTTATTTGTTTACATATTGGATTATATAAAAAGATTTCACATAATCACGTGAAATAACCAATGATAAAACCACAATATGAAATGGAAAAAAAGACCGCTTGTTACGGTTGAAAGATCTTAGTCTTGTTTTCCCATTTCATATTGTTGTTTGATCTTATATTGTATTATATTGTATATATTAACTCACGTATATATTTAGATTTTCCTCTTGTTTAAAACCAATAGGAGAAGCTGTTAGATTTTAAATTACGGTCACTTATCAAAATGTTATCTAACGTTTGGTTAATACATTCAATATTTAAACAATTATAAACAACCACTTGTGTGTTTATGTTTTAATTGTGCGTATCTATATGGTATTTAGCTAAAAGTAATCTCTTCATTAAGTTAAACCATTATCAATTCAATTAAATTTGATGATCAGAGTTAATTATTTCATATCTGATTAAAGTTTACCGCCTTAACATAATCCTTTATTTGATCTGAAATGTCGAAATAATATTGAATAAACATCCATTAATATATTAAATACATTAATGGTAATAGATTTGTCTATTAATGGTAATAGGTATTTGTGTTATTAACATAAATCTATTAATGTTAATAGATTTGTCTATTAATAGTAAGAAATATTTTTGTATATTTCTATTAATGTTAATAGATTTGTCTATTAATGGTAATAGATATTTGTCTATTTGTATATTAATGGTAATAGATATTTGTCTATTAATTGTAATAGATTTATCTATTAGTGGTGATAGATAAACTATATGTCTATTTGTCGATTAATTGTAACAGATTTGTATGTTAATGGTAGATATTTGTCTATTTACCTATTAATGGTAATAGATATTTGTCTATTAATGGTAATAGATATTTTTTTATAATTGGTAATAGATATTTGTCTATTTGTCTATTAATGGTTAATAGATATTTGTCTATTAATGGTAAAGATATTTTTTTATTAATAGTAATAGATATTTGTCTATTAATGGTTAGATTTATCCATTAATGGTAATAGATATTTGTTTATGAATGGTAATAGATTTGTCTATTAATGGTAATAGATTTGTCTATTACTGGTAGTTGATATTTGTCTATTAATGGTAATAGATTTATCTATTAATGGTAATAGATTTGCCTATTACTGGTAGTTGATACTTGTCTATCAATGGTAATATATTTATCTATTAATGGTAATAGATATTTGTCTATGAATGGTAATAAATTTATCTATTAATGGTAATAGATTTGTCTATTACTGGTAGTTGATATTTGTCTATTAATGGTAATAGATTTGCCTATTACTGGTAGTTGATACTTGTCTATCAATGGTAATAGATTTATCTATTAATTGTAATAGATATGTTTGTGAATGGCAATAGATTTATCTATTAATGGTAATAGATTTATCTATTAATGGTAACAGATATTTGTCTATGAATGGTAATAGATATTTGTCTATGAATGGTAATAGATATGGGTTAAATATATTATAAAATGTAATACTCAGTTATTTACAGATGTGAAATTAGTTGGGGTAGAATGTAATAGAAAGTTATGTTTTAATTGCATTAAAGCTTTTCATGAATGAGATGTTACTTAATGTTAAAAGGCTCAGTTCAAAAGCATGACACGGCATTAGAGGTAAGAGTGGAGGACTGTCTAGTGGCTTCAGACACGCTACCATCACTCTGCTACGGATATGGCCTGCCTTTGCCTGTCATCCTTAACCTCAGAGAGCGCAGTTATACAAACATCACTCAATCATAATACAAGTGTCTAAAAAAACACGCGATACCAATGCTTCCATAACACATCACAAAAAATAAAGGATTAACTCTCTGAAGACTTTCGTATTACACATCGACAGAGACCAAGTGAATTCAATTAGTAAATAAAGAACAACTTACTTAATTTTGTTTTAAAAAAACTGATATACAGTAAAACCTTACTTTTCACGGATAATGGGGACTGAAGACACTCGCGAAAAGCGAAAATCCGCGAATAATGGACGCGCCTTTATAAAAGCCCCTCTAAAGCTGAAACAACGACCTTTCAAACAACTTAACCTGTTGTTAAGTTGTTGTATATTTGGGCTATATTTGCATATGATAGTGGAAGTTTTGGTTTACTGAGTTGAATTATAATAGCCTGTATTATCTGTATACTCTAGTGGCAATTACTCTGTTATCATTATAGTTATTTTGTTGTTGTTAGTTATTATATATTTAAGCTGTATTTGCATAGCATGATGGAGATTGTTGTGTAGCATTGAAGATTTTGATGCGTGTGGTGCCTTCGGGTGGAGCATGCTGTTCTCTGACAAAAAAAAAAAAAAAAAGAAAAAAAAGACCTTTCCAACAGAGAGAGAGATCCTGACCCTTGCTGAATACTGTATTGTGTTGTAAATAAAAATGAAAAACAAAAATAAAAAAAATTACGTCTTTACCGACTATAAAAAAGAAAGACAGAGAATTATACCCTTAATGTATTGTACAATAAATAATAATGCTGTTACTCTTGTTATAATTGATTGTTTTAATATTTTTTATTTATTTTTAGTCTTTATTGAATATTTTTAATAGCTTTTATTAACCTTTAATTTAATACTGCAGAATATATTTTGACCCAGCAAGTCACTGGTTGTTTGATATTTTTCTCGATCGTACAAGAAGAATCCTGTATATTTTCTTCTCTAATACTAACTACTGTACTTTTTCATTACGAGTTGCATTTTTTTTTATTCATTCTTGCAATTACAGTTGAATAGTTTTTTATATTTTTTTAATTTTTAATTGTACATTTCAGGACCCCGCGAAACAATGAATCCGCGAAAACTGAACCGCTAACTAGCGATGGATTACTGTTCAACAATACTTAAACCGATTTAAACTTACCGACTCGAAATCTGGGGATCAACCAAGTTTACAAACATCCAAAGAATCCAAACAGCCCAATCTATAACCCTTCGAAAAATTATACAAACTCCCTTTTATGTTTCTAATGATACCATTCATAACGATTTGAAAATTCCTTTTAACCATAAAGAAATCCGATCACAATATTGCGAATTTCATGAATATTTACCCATCAACATAAACCTTTTAATTCAGCAATTATCATTCCAACAGATTCCTACCAACCCTATTAGAAATCTAAAAAGATGTCGGCCCCGAGATCTACTCAGCAATGCTGACTAATTTCAAGTGATCAGAATAATTTATATTGAATATCAACAATGGGTGGTTTCTCCACTCGTTTATTTAATGTTTTTTTCTATCACTTATCAATGTTACTTGTTCACTATTGGGAGGTTGTAATAAAATAATAAACAAAAAATAATAATTTTTTTTTTAAAAAAATATTATGGAAATTGGCAGCATTGCACAAGCAATCAACCTGTATTCAGTTCTTGAATTCATTTCTTTTGCTGCGATTCAAGGCCAAAGAGCGTAAATAACATCCCCCCCCCCGCTTTTTGTGGTGAGTTACTTGAATATATGTATGAAGCAAGTTTTATACTTTGTTCACTATCTGATAACATAAAGTAAAAGGTCACAGAGCATGTCTATTGTTTTCCTTTTTTGTGGTTTGAACTTCATTGAATATATATATATTCACTACAGTGCAGTGCTATTTAATAATACTTGTTGAAAAGAAGACTTCTTGCCAGTTTATACCAATATATATATATATATATATATATATATATATATATATATATATATATATATATATATATTGATCAAACCACAATAAGAAATGGGAAAACAAGACTAAGATCTTTCAACCGTAACAAGCGGTCTTCGTCAGAGTTAAAAACCCAACTGTCAAAAACTTCAGTTGGGTTTTTGACTCTGACGAAGACTGCTTGTTACGGTTGAAAGATCTTAGTCTTCTTTTCCCATTTCTTATTGTGGTTTGATCATTGATTGTTGTTTCACGTGTTTATGTGAAATCTTTATATATATATATATACACACACACACACATATATATATATATATATATATATATATATATATATATATATATATTAAAGAAGTATATCTGTATATATGTATATGTATTTAAAGATATATATTAAAGATGTATATCTTTATATATGTATAGTTCAATATAGAAAAAGAAACATAGAGAAATCAAAAGAACACAATTACAGTCTCTAATTTTCGGTTTGAACCGTCTTAAGGAGAGATAAGAGAGGGAAACCAAGCGCACTGGTCCAGAGACGGTTGGAGACTCCAACCGTTGTTGGAGACTCCAACCCAAATAAAGTTGGGTCTCCAACCGTCTCTGGACCAGTGCGCTTGGTTTCCCTCTCTTGTATCTCCTGAAGACGGTTCAAACCAAAAATTAAAGACTGTAAGTGTGTTCTTTTGACTTCTCTATGTTTCTTTTTCTATATTGAACTGTGTTTGTCCGTTTTGGATCGTATTTCCAACTAAAAAGTGTTTATATATATATATAAAGATTTCACATAAACACGTGAAACAACAATCAATGATCAAACCACAATAAGAAATGGGAAAACAAGACTAAGATCTTTCAACCGTAACAAGCGGTCTTCGTCAGAGTCAAAAACCCAACATGTTGGGTTTTTGACTCTGACGAAGACCGCTTGTTACGGTTGAAAGATCTTAGTCTTGTTTTCCCATTTCTTATTGTGGTTTGATCATTGATATATATATATACATCATGATTTGTTTTCTTGACCCAATATTTATATTATGTAATTTTTTTGAGGTTTGAGGTCCAATGATTTTAAACTAGTCCTTTTGCCGACGTTTCGACATATATTTATGTCATCTTCAGGGCTACAACATGATTGTTTTACAATTAGCACTACTATTACTACTATTTGGTAATTTATTACATTTTAATATGTACAGTAACAAAGAGGAATTTATTGATAAATCAGTTATTACGACGATGGATTATTTTGTTATACATTGACATAAGGATATTGTTAAAATATTCTATTGCTTTAGAATTATTGGATAAGTATAGAGATCACTATTTGATTAATAGATTTCCAAGGTAATCAAATAGTGATCACCGTCATTGTACTAGTAACAATGATTTACGCTTCTTTTTGCGCACTGTAGCGCACGTTGTAATTAGCAGTTCCAGATTACAAACCTACTACTATTGAATCATTGTACTACTGTGATTATGGGGTCAATATATAACTGTCAGTAGTGTAACTCGGATTACGTAAAAAGTCTTCATTCGATATTACGGTTAAAAGTCCTCATTCTACCCTCGGAGTACGATTGAAAGTCCTCATTGGCCCTCGTTAGTATGAGATAACAATCTCTTGTGATCTATGACAATGTTACCTCTAGCAATAGGTATGACTTGACGGAATTCGAATCAGACCTTGACGGCGTCAATCCTGTGAACAACCTTGGCCTCTAAATCACTACAAGGACGAACATACTGTCTGATTTAATGTGAACGCCAATTAGCAGATCCGAGTCCCAAGGCACCCATTCATTGCTTCCTCTAGTACATGTTAGAGTTCTCACTGCACTTTATTTATAGCTTACAAAGAAAAGTATCGTTGAATATATTAATTTAAAAATAAAAAATTCTTTTAATAACTATTAATTCAAAGAAAAATGAAAAGTAGAGGAAAAACACACTTCCAGTGCATATTATCACCACTAATCAATTACTATAACTAAGGGCGTAGTTTGGCCACGTATTTATATTCAAAGTACTGAGGTACATGAAAACGTATTTTGTAAATTCTTTAATTTACTCTTTTTATAAAATAAATAATTATGATGTTATGTTTTTTTCTGTATGTTATTCTTCTTTAATTTTGAACTTGTGTAGTTTTGCTCATCTTTTCCGATTTTAAAGTAAAAATTGAATGAACTATACCATTTTACACAAAAAAAATCATGCAAAAATTATATTAAGTCATGCAAATTTAAATAGCCATAAAGTTTTAAAAGTGTATTTTTAAAGGAAAAATGAAACAAATTAAAAATAAAATAAAAATAAATTATGGTTAAAACCAATAATTTATGGTTTAACGTTTATGGAGTTAGAGTTAAAATTTCGATTTCGATTTTTAATTGGAAATAGAAATCTTGATGTCCCCCTATGCTGAAAAATTGTTCTGTGTCAATTTATGAATGTATGTATTTGTGTGCCTGTGTATGTATGTAAAGGATATCTCAAAAACCAAAACAGTTATAAGCACGACATTAGATATTAAACTCTAATATTGCAGTTTATACATTAAAATAGAAAGTACTCTTATCTGACAAGAAAAATTGGAACCTTATGGCACAATAGAAATCTGTTCACATGATTTTGCTGTGATTGTTATATCATTAATACTTATAATTAATTAATACTTATTTGATATTAAATACTTATAGAGTTATATACTAGTATAAATGGACATTCAGGGTTAGATATTTAGAAAACTGTTCTAAAGTAGGTATTGAAAATGCTGTGATAAGTGGATATTATAGATATGACAATAAAGTATAAGTCATATACTTTAAAAGTATATAAGTATACTTTATAAGTGTAAGTATACTTTAAGTATAATTCATATAGATATGATAATAAAGTATACTATTAAGTCTGATATGCGTAATAGAATTTAATAGACTTTGTAAATGAAGGATTCTTATACTTCAAGTAACTGAGAAGTAAATGAGAAAATATAAACGAGATCAAAATCGTAGAAGGTTAGCACAAATTGAAATTTTCGGGCAATCTGTCTTCAGGAGAAAAGAGAAAGGGAAACCAACCACGTTGTAGACACAAGTTATTTGCCGTTGCGTCTAAAATGTGTTATGTCTCCCTTTCTCTTTTCTCCTGAAGACGGAATACCAGAAAATTTGAGTTTGTAAGTGTATTTCTTTACTCTGTATGTTATTCTTCTTTAACTTTGAACTTGTTCAGTTTTGCTCATCTTTCCGATTTTAAAGTAAAAATTGAATGTACTACACGATTTTACAAAAAAAAAATCATGCAAAAATTATATTAAGTCATGCAAATTTAAATAACCCTAAAGTTTTAAAAGTGTATTTTTAAAAGAAAAATGAAACAAATTAAAAATTCCTTCTTTTACGTAATCTAGACAAACACCATTGTTGGCTATTCTTTCTTGAGTCATAATAAACATTTTTATTTCACGTTTATCTTTTATTATGGACCAGTAAAAAGTTTAATACACTAAACAACTAATATTGCAGGACTCTATAGGGGTTGTCTGGCAAACCCTTTAAAAAATTAACTAGAAAACCTTCAGAGTCGAGCAACATTAGTTGTATAGTGGTGTATTATGTTTCAGTTAACAGAATTGAAAATAATGTTTTCAAGTTTTATTTTATATAACTCAAGATAATGATGAGATAACAATTACACTTATTAATGGCTTCAATTAACGGAAAGTATTACGTTTTTATAACTCTTATACACATTTAAAACATTTCATTTAAATATTAAAATATAACTCTGTAAAAGAATTAAATTAACTCATTAGTAAATGAGTAAAGAAACACACTTACAAACTCAAATTTTTGGGCATTCCGTCTTCAGGAGAAAAGAGAAAGGGAGACCTAGCACGTTTTAGAGTGCAATCCGTAATTGTGAGGTATTTACCTATACAGGGGTAAATGAATATTACAAAGTTTCTACTTTCCACAACGTTCAACGGTTGTCTATTCTCCACTCCTTCCATTGGAAGTTTCCTACCTTAGGGAAGTCAGTCAGCTAAGGTTTTAATACAATTAGAGGCTCGCTATTCATCTTTATCAAAAGCTTCCTTTAAAATATATATCAAATTTAATATAATTTATTATCGATCTTATTAATAATTAATTACAATAAAATAAGTAATTTTATCAAAGAAAAAAAGTTTGAAATTTCTTTAGAAACCGTTTCCTTTTTTTCCTGTTGGCTTTTCGTCTTTTAACTCGTAAGTATATTCATGGTCAATTGCGAGAAGATTATCGTTAGTCAAGTCTTTTGAGTGAAAGGCAATTGTGAAGAAAAAAAGGCAGGCTAATCAAAGTCGCCACCGCGTATAATGATAAAAGGCCTCAAATATTTGGTGGGTGCTAATTAAAACCGCGCTAATCAATGGATTCATTTATTTACATTAATTGACTAAAATTACTTATTAATAAGATAGATAATAAATTTGAAATTGATTTGAAAGGAATGTTTGACAGATGTAAATTGTGATGAAATAGCAACTGACTTGGCTCCATAACAATAGACGGAAAGATGAACTCACTACCTAATATATGTTTGATTGTGTTTCCAATATCTAAAGTACATAAACTATGCAAGCCATTAACGGAACTAATTATGTTAATTACTTCAGATCAATTTATTTCATTTTAAACTAATTAATATGAAATATTTTAAGTGTAGAACAACTATATTGGTTTCTCAAATAACCAATTAGTTACTAATTAAGTAATTATAACACAATTAAGCTTAGTAGTTAACAAATAATTATAAAACCAATTAGTTACTAATTAAGTAATTATAACACAATTAAGCTTAGTAGTTAACAAATAATTATAATTAATTACTCAGCTATTAGTTATAATTAATTAATGTAACTAATATAATATAACTAATTATAATTGCTTTTAGTCTTATACAATTATAATATACTTTAAATGAAGAGTACAATATATAATTATTTTTGTTGTTATAATTAATTAATCATAACCGTGGCGTAGTGACTATTTTTGCCGCCAGGGGCGATGTAAGTCCCCCCCCCTCCCAACCACCAGTTCTGTCCATTGATAATCCCTTAACATTCAAAACTCCAGAACGTCCTCAAAATATTTATTTTCACGCAATTACCACCAAGGGTCTAATTTTAGACTGCTGTTATTAGTCTCACCATATTACAATACTCGTATACATTAGACAGTCATAAAGCAAAACCAAAAGGTTCTTAAAAAATAAAAACATATATTTCAAATCATAAAGAAATTCTAAAAATTAAATTAACTGGCTACGCAAATGAATATGATAAACCCCATTAACAAAACTAGTTCTGAAAAATTTAAAATAATTTTATTTTTTAATTTTCAAATATTACAGTTGAAAATCAGTTTAAAAACAGTATTACACAAATTAAAACATAAAAACTCACATTGGTATAAAATTTCATATTTTTTGTTATTTTTTTATTATTTATATAATAAACAGTACCTTTTTTTATATAAACAGATAAACTTATGCTTGTGTTATTGCTTGCTTGTTTTAATTTCGGGAAAATAAATTGTATAGAAACTGAAAAAAAAAAACGGAACATAATTTTGGTTGAAATGGTATTTCATTGTTTGAAATTTGTTCCTGGAGTTTATTATTTGGCAAAGTTTCTAAAAACTCAATTAAAATCCATTACAGCTTAAAGTCTTTCCCATGTTACAGCGATCGAATGCATCACGCTTGTTTTATTGATAGCCAAGCCTCTCTGATAACACATTTGCCAAAAGAGTTATCAACAAATATTCTTTAAATTTAACACTTATGATATATATTAAATATAACAATATATATAGTATATATATATAATATATATATCAATGATCAAACCACAATAAGAAATGGGAAAACAAGACTAAGATCTTAGTCTTGTTTTCCCATTTCTTATTGTGGTTTGATCATTGATTGTTGTTTCACGTGTTTATGTGAAATCTTCTTATGTAATATATATATATATATATATATATTACAAATTAAATTAATTAATAAATTATAATTATATATATATATATATATATACTACATTGTAGCCCTGAAGATGGCATAAATATATGTCGAAACGTCGGCAAAAGGACTAGTTTAAAATCATTCGACCTCAAACCTCAAAAAAAAAAAAAAAAAAAAAAAATACATCATATAAATATTGGGTCAAGAAAACAAATCATGATATATATATATATATATATATATAACAGATTCAATAATATATCGACCGTTTGATAGAATAGGTGTGTTCTCTAATCGGGGTTCGGTCAATTTTCCAGGATAAAAAATCAAACTCTCGTTGCCTTTGCATGGCAACGAGAGTTTGATTTTTTATATATATATATATAACCCAACACGTTGGGTTTTTGACTCTGACGAAGACCGCTTGTTACGGTTGAAAGATCTTAGTCTTGTTTTCCCATTTTCTTATTGTGGTTTGATCATTGATTGTTATTTCACGTGTTTATGTGAAATCTTTATATATATATATATATATATAAAACCCAACACGTTGGGTTTTTGACTCTGACGAAGACCGCTTGTTACGGTTGAAAGATCTTAGTCTTGTTTTCCCATTTTCTTATTGTGGTTTGATCATTGATTGTTATTTCACGTGTTTATGTGAAATCTTTATATATATATATATATATAAAACCCAACACGTTGAGTTTTTGACTCTGACGAAGACCGCTTGTTACGGTTGAAAGATCTTAGTCTTGTTTTCCCATTTTCTTATTGTGGTTTGATCATTGATTATTATTTCACGTGTTTATGTGAAATCTTTATATATAGTATATTATATATTTTTCAATATTCCTACCGTAATGAATAAAAATGTGAAAATTAATTTACTTTACTTATAAGAGTTTTAATTTTTTGTATTTTAAACTTTGTGTTTAAATTATTAATATTCTCGTCGGACTATCAGAAAAAAAAGTGAATATTTGTATTTGGCCAACTTTTTCTAAAGCTATGTGTTTACTTTTGTATTCTCAGATCAAGTAATGCAGAATAACTAATTTCTTTTCTATTCTCTACTATATGGATTTAATATTATAACGAACATAATAATATTTTATTATTATTAATAACAATAAAATATTAAATTATTTTCGTTATAAAAACTGTTCTTGAAAAATATATTTTCAAACATATATTTACAAACTGTTCTCAGTTTGTAAGTTTGTTTCTTTACTCTATTTTATAACGTTTTTGAGCTATCCATTATTTTTGAATTACACTGCTTATGTTGAATCACTACCCCTTCTGTAATGTGATTGAAAACATGTTTGCAATTTTCAAAGTACTTGTCATTACACAAATTGAGACTAACATTTTATGTTTGTTTGTTCAAAATAATTTTGTCAGAAATATCAAATTTCTTTTTTTTTGTTTCTTTTTTTGTTTTAAATAGATGATCTCTAGATTTTGGTGTAAGAATATAAATAAAAGAAAGGTTTTTTAATATTTTAAAAATATAAATATTAATTTTCTTGTTTTATTTTTTGAGAAGATTCAAGTTTATTTAATACAATTTTAAAAGGTTTAGAAATCAAGAACAATACAGTGAGATTGAAAACTGAATAATTATGAGCCCTCGAAGGATATTCTGAGTCTTCCATTTAATCAATAAGATTGAAATGAACAGCATTCATTGTCCCTCTTTTTCTTACAACCTAAACGATTAAACTCGCATTTTCTCAACACTGACCTTATAAATATATAATAACAAATTTACTCCAGTTCTATTCCAATTCCTTTAAGATTTTGAAGTCAGTTATATATTCTTTTCTCTAGAACTGCTTAAAAAAGAAATTGAAATCATAAAACTGTTCAGTTTCTCAGAATAGATTTGACCTGAGGCCATATAATTCATCCACTATATATCAACTTTTAACGCAAAAAAATAGAATTTAATATAAAATAGACATTGATATCTAACCTGTTTGATTTATAAACATGCACCCTGACCTTTCGGCCAATAACATGACAACAAGCAACCAGATCATTGATATCTAATCACCTCTAACCACCTCTAGAACTGCTTAAAAAATAAATTCAAATCATAAAACTGTTGAATTTCTCAGAATAGTCTAGGTCTGAGGCCAATAATTCATCCACTATATGTCAACTTTTAACGCAACAAAATAGAATTCAATATAAAACAGACATCGATTATAAAGAAAAATTCATATTTTTCCACATAATTTTAAAAAATATAACTCATTTTATCATATAATTTGATATATTATAAAATTCACTAGAACCTCGTACTACGAGCGCCTCCATGTATGAGCAATTTGCTTTACGAGCAGCCATTCGTAAGAATTTCTGTCTCTTACATCGGAATACTTGTTCCGTCTTCCAAACGCCTGGATGGTCTGGGTTTTAAGTTTAGTATATAAATAAATTGTAGGGTAAAAAGCTAATGAAATAGTCTCCACATATAAAAATTTAATCGTATAAACAACATGTTTCGAAATTGTAGTTCAAACTACGTGTTCGTATACTTTGATATATTATAAAGCTCACTAGAACCTCGTACTACGAGTGCCTCCATGTACAAGCAATTTTCTTTACGAGCAGCCATTCGTTCCTACGAATTTGTCCTAGCTCATTATTTTTGTATTCTGTTATTAAAATAAACTTAAAAACCGGCATTTTTGGAACAAACGGATTGTTTATTTTCATTTTAATTTCAATGCGAATAAAGAAAATCGCAATACGATATCGGGCTGGGAATGAATTAAACACGTGTTGCGATGTTCTACTGTGCGTTCTATAGTGTTCCAGTTCTTATTTAATAATTAAGACAGAGGTTCCTAAAGTGGTCCACATGAACCCCCAGGAGTCCATGAGGAAAACTAGTATTTTAAGGTCCATGGCATCCAGTTAGCGCTCTATGTTAAGATTATATGCTTATATCAGAATAGCATAACTAAAAATACATCAGAGCATAGCGAGCTGACCGTTAGAATATTCAAACATTGTAAAACAAAAGGCCCAATATTTTCATCAGTTTCTTATAATGTTCAATGTTTAAAATGTTCTATTGCACTTTTTTATTTAATTATAGTTAATGGGTTAGTTTCACTAAGGTTAGTAATATTAGAATTAGTAATAATACATTCCGTCATACCGTCTCTGAAAAGCCCTACCGGTTTCGGGTCCGTCTGGATCCCATCTTCAAGAGCACCTAACTGACTGTCTGTTAGTTAGGTGCTCTTGAAGATGGAATCCAGACGGACCCGAAACCGGTCGAGCTTTTCAGAGACTTTACGAGGTATGACGGAATGTATTATTACTTTTTTATTTGTTATATTCAAAACTCATTTTATACAATTTATTTCAGCATACTTTATAAAATGTTAATAAATACATAAAAAAAACATATTGTAAATGTAATGGAACTATTTCATAGTTACACTTTTCATTTGCCTAAAAACAATTATTTGTTTGAAAATTTACACGCAAATTATTATGTTTTTTAAGAAGCCTTAGCAGAATAGGTCCACAAGGAAACAAAAATTGAGAACCCCTAATTTAAAAGTATTACGAAAAATTAACATTAAAATTTATTTTTTGTTTATGTATATTCCGCTAAGTGATTCATCAGTATATTTGAAAATTTATATGTACTAGTATACTAAATGCGTAATTGTTGCTGTGGATTATGTTATTGCTGTTTATTTATAATTTTTAACAGAAAAAAATCAGAAAAATAAGACTCATATCAATTTTTGAATAAATATGTGTGTCTCTTTTCGTTACATGTAGGGTGAAGTCTATTGCATTCTGAGCAGTCAAGATATAGTTTTTTTCACCATCTTTCTAAAATCAGGTGCTACGATCTTTTGATCGTACAAAGCTTGTACTCTTTCGTAGTTCTGGAAAGACTGATTTAAGGCTACGGAAGAATAATCTGTAATACTTGTAATTCAGGGAACTGTGCATTCCTGCCTTCTACACGACCGGAATGACTAATGACATAGAATGAGAAATACCAGTTCTCAAGGCATTGAATCTTTGAGCCGGTGAATCTTTAAACAACATGAATAAGATATTCAAGGAAATCGTGTTTATAAGGAGAAGTTATATCCTTAAAATTGTAGTCTGGTTTTTAACATCTAAAAATCCTGAGGCATTATGATTAAAAATCTTTGTTTTAACTATAGTAAGGAAAATATTTACGTACTCGTTACAAGGAATTTATTTTACGACGAGTTTCAAACACGTAGTGTTCATCATCAGGCACATGATGTTAACAAACAGAGTCTGTTAACTTCTCAATCACTGAATACCCCTTTTGAAGCAATGCAAGCAGTTATTGTATGGCATTTACACATGATAGTGAGGAAAATAATTACGTACTCATTACAAGGAATTAATTTTACGACGAGTTTCAAACACGTAGTGTTCATCATCAGGCACATGATGTTAACAAACAGAGTCTGTTAACTTCTCAATCACTGAATACCCCTTTTGAAGGTGATGTGCCTGATGATGAACACTACGTGTTTGAAACTCGTCGTAAAATTAATTCCTTGTAATGAGTACGTAATTATTTTCCTCACTATCATGTGTAAATGCCATACAATAACTGCTTGCATTGCTTCAAAAGGGGTATTCAGTGATTGAGAAGTTAACAGACTCTGTTTGTTAACATCATGTGCCTGATGATGAACACTACGTGTTTGAAACTCGTCGTAAAATAAATTCCTTGTAATGAGTACGTAAATATTTTCCTCACTATCATGTGTAAATTCCATACAATAACTGCTTGCATTGCTCGTGAGTTTTTTATAATTGCCACACTAAGGATACATTCGTAATTCCCAATGTAAGAAGTGCTGGTATTATAGTTGGAAAAGTTGGTACTGGTATTCTCAAACACGTAAAAGTGGTATCAATTAGTATATAATTCCTATAAAGGTATGAAAAAAAGAGTGAGCTCATGATTAGAGAGGAAAAGAAACACACACACACACATACACACACACACACACACACACGCACACATACATACATACATACACACACTCACACACACACACGCACACATACATACATACATACACACACTCACACACACACACACACACACTCACGCACACATGCACACATACATACACACACACGCACACACATACACACACACGCACACACATACACACACTCACACACACACACGCACACGCACATACATACACACACACGCACACACACACACTCACTCACTCACTCACTCACTCACACACACACACACACACACACACACACACACACACACACACACACACACACACACACACACACACACACACACACACAAGAAGAAAGCTAGGCCACTTAAACATACATTGGAAACTGACACAGATCCTAACAGCTCATTAGAAATTCCAAAGCTATTTGTACAGATTCGCCTTAGCCGACAATCCATCCTGCACTTGTGATACAAGAGAGTCTCAAACTGTAGATCATCTGCTATTCAACTGTCAACGATTGAGCTCAGCCAGGGCAACATTGATGAAGGCAGTATTGTCTGCCTTGGTGGGAAATGGCCACCAGAAAAACATCAACTCCTAGAAAAAGACTATTATATATTTTTTGTAACGTACGTTAACCAACTATTCAAAATTTTCAAATAGTTTATCATGACGTAACCATTAGTTATAAATGTGAATATTCATACTACCTAAATACAATAATATGTAATTCTATCTAAACCAGCATAATATAGTAATATAATGTAATCAAATTATATGTAAATATTGTACTTCAAATTACTTCAAAACATGTAAAACTAGTTTTGAACACACACACACGTATATATATATATATATATATATATTTCGTTGAACAGCTGACCGTATTTCGCTGATGTCATTTTTTTCACTAGTTTTTCAAGGTTTCTGAATACCTTCTTCTTTCCTTCATCCAGCTTTCCAACTTAATTAACATTCTCCAACGTTTAGATGAAGGAAAGAAGAAGGTAAAAGAGTTAATTTAATCTGTTTGATAATGATCTATATACCTGATGATGATTTCCGGAAAAATTGAAAGCTTGTAAGTATAGAAATATAATATTATTGATTAAGCTACAAAATTATTTCTTTGATGTCTCTGGGACAACTCCTCCACGAAATCACTCCCTACCAGAAAAAACTAGTTCGAAAACTAGAAAACACGAGCAAAAAAGTCGTAAATGCGGAAGCTGCCGTCTACTTTGATAATATATATATATATATATATATATATATTATATATATATATATATTGCATGTAATACACATTGTGGAGCACGCTGTATATCAAATAAATTCCCTCATGGCAGGGGTACTGCCTGTGAGGAAACACACACATACACACACACACACACACACACACACACACACACACACACACACACACACAGTCCACCACTATTACACCACAACCAGACAGATCAATTGATCAATTCACAAAACCTCAAAACGTGAATTTGCATGAAAGACTCAATATCAACATTTTTTTTTTACATCGGTATGTAATTTTGAAAATCGGTATTGGTTTTTTTTTTGAAATACTTTTAATTAGGAAATAGAAAAGTAAAAGAATATAAATGAATGGAGGGTAAAGGAAGGTAAAAATATTAATTGGAATTTCAGCCTTGTCTCTATTTATCTCCTGTATTAGTAACTCTGAACAAAAAATCTCAATTACTCTTTAATAACTTTGATGGTTTGTTTCAAATAAAAATATGTTCAATAAAATGAGAATTTCTTTATCATACAAACTCATTAATAGTTTTTTAACTTTTTAATTTTTTAGATTAACCGTATTTACATTATATGCATTAATAACCGATCATTTTACTGAATGCCACATATAGCGATCATTTCACTGAATGCCATATGTGTGGCATTTAATCACTTTGACGTGTTTTTTATTACCAATACACTTTTATTTTTATATTTTAAAATTAAATTCACTTTTAAAATTAAAAACACAATTGATTTGTTAATATAATCAAATAAAAAATTTCCTCCTAATGATTGAATAAACTTTTTTTTAGGGATATTATTTAACCCTAACAGGACAATATTTAACCTGTTACCATATGCAAAATATATATTATTAAAATTTTAACTAGGTTAGTTTAGGTTACAGTGGCCGTCCCGAGAGAGAGAACACACAAAGGCCGCAAGCCGGCACCTTGTGATCCCACAAAGAAGAATTGGGGCTATTCTCCCCCGTCCCTGGTCCACTCGAACCATCTAGAGAGAACAATAAATCTAGACAGATCCCTGATACCAGTAAATGCTAAGTTCTCAAGATTGTCAAAGAAGTACTCTCCTAATGATTCTTTCCTTCTTTAAAAAATGATTATAAGGAAAGAAGATTAGTTAAAATTTTAACTAAATGTTATAATAAAAATTGTCATCTAGCCTTTTGTTTAATGGTTGTATATATAAATTAGGGTTTATACAATTTGTTCCATCTAAGAGAACATTATAATTAGTTTGTTCATGTAATTTAATCCATGTACTCCCCTCTGAACTCGTAGGTCCGAGGTTCGATACCCACCAGGCCCTCAATTTATTCACGTGGGAGATTAATAAATCTGAGCACGTTGTTCCTTGAGGAGGACGTTAACTGTTTGTCCCAAGCCTGTACGATGTCAGGTACTCGTTAAAGAATCATTACTTCTAAATATACTTGAGTTAGGCAAAATTTAGGACTCTCAATGTAGAATCAACAAGTAATGTGACTCGCCCTTTACCAAAATAGGTGCCAAATAATAATTGCACCGCAATTTCCGCCTCTATAACAGAACTAAAAGGTAAAAGCCTTATAAGTGTGGGCGTTGGAAAACAAACAGTTGAATCACGTGCTTAAAATTAACAGTTTCATCCTTGAAACATAACTTCTGTTACCACCTTATATAAATATTACTCGAAAAAGATGCAATAAATTTATTGTGTAATTACAAATCCTTGATGATTGATTATTTTTAATGTTTATTTCAACAGTTAAATTAAACATACGAATTATAATAGTTCAAAATAATTTAAATTATAAATTATTTTCATCGTTATTTTCTTTTCTTTTTATTTTACTCAATTTTTTATCTTTATGGTGAAAATAAACACAACCTTATAACTTTAAAGGAGCTAATAAGGATATAAGACTTAAGAATATTCTATGGATTATATCTTCGACTTTTTCTTGTCTAATTATCCCTTTATATCGACCTTGGTATTGTTTTACCAAAACTGAACAATATTTTTGCATTTCCTTTAACATTTTTACTCTGCGATGTCTTTTTAATAATTTATAAGATAGTATTTTTTCTTATATAAGATAACATTGTTGTTTCTGTGTGATTCTATTTATAAAATGGACAAGTATTGAGAACATTGTTGGCTTTCAACAGAAGAAAATGTATTTATGCAATCTCCTTTTTTCTTTTATGAAAATGAGAAAATATATTTCAATTCTGTTATTTTTTAGCCAATTTTAATATTAAAATGGAATTGTGAAATTAGCTGATAATTTCATTCTTCTATGTTCTATATATATGAACCGTGAAAGTTGTATTGTATGAAGATTATTATTATTATTTACTAACCTCTGTGCCACCAACAATATGCATGTATTTGTATTGTATTGTTAAAAACAAAATTGCATAAGCTGTTTTGCCAACAGTTTTTCCAACTATACTATAATAGCAATATAGGATGAATGTAGCCCAGTGGCTTACTTGCTCACCTCTGGACTGTTAGATCCGGAGTTCGATACGCGGTAGGTGAATAAAAATCTGAGGACGCTATCCCCCGGAGAGGACATCAAGCAGTTAGGACGATGTCAGGAAGGGCCGGCCTCTATACGAATATCCGCAATGTCATTATACAGATTCACGATGTCATTTTGAATTAAATACAACTCTATTGTTTACATAACAAGTACCCGTCTTTGTAACATCATTTCATCAGAGTTCAGAGATGAGGCACACGATCAGCCAGAAATGTTTTCAGTTTTATTTACTTGCCATAACCACTTGCAACAATGAGGTAATAGATCGAAAAAACATCGTAAAAACATGAAAACAGAATAAACACGCAGACCTATATATTATTATAACACACAGTCGCTTAATTTAATAATATACACCTAGAATTAGCGCGTAGCCTATAAAAGTGCAGAGCAGGGACAATATTAAATTTTGTTTTCGTCTTTTTTTAAGTGATAAAGAAGTATTGATATTATAATAGATGTTATATATTATATTATATATAAAGATTTCACATAAACACGTGAAATAACAATCAATGATCAAACCACAATAAGAAAATGGAAAAACAAGTTACGAGGGCAATAGCCTCTTCAAAGAGGGTTGACAGCTAGCGGATAGTTGTTTACTCTTTCTTACTGTACTCCTTTGTTTCCCCAAACATCCCTTTCTGGACATTAGTCCTTTCCTGTACTTTCACCCTTTTAAAATACCACGCACTCTTCTCAACCCCTCATCAGATGTTCTCTGCATCTAGTTTTTCAGTTCGGTTTTTGACTCTGACGAGGACCGCTTGTTGCGGTTGAGGGATCTTGGTCTTGTTTTCCCATTTTCTTATTGTGGTTTGATCATTGATTGTTATTTCACATGTTTATGTGAAATCTTTTTATACTCGTATATATATGATCAAACCACAATATGAAATGGGGAAGAAAAACTAAGATATTTCAACCGCGATGGGCGGTCTTCAAGCGATGACCACATCGAAATATAGTAGTGAGTTTCTGTTTCATTTCTGAGTGTTCTTTGTGTCAATATATAATATATATATATATTATATATATAATATAATATACAAAACTAAAGTTTATCGGGATCGGTCAGTTCTTCAGGTTCAAATTAAACTCTCAATGCCAACGTTTTAGTTTTAAATAAAAACCGAATCGTTGGCATTTAGAGTTTAATTTGAACCTGAAGAATTGACCGAGTCCCGATGAACTTTAGTTTTGTTTCTATTCGACAGTAGATACTTTATCAATATATATATTACTTTACTTATTTATTACTTTATTACTAATTTATTACTTTATCAATATATATATTACTGTATTTTATTTAATATTCGTATCAAAGTCAGAATAGTTTGTTAAAAGTTTATTTTTTAAACCAGTTTTTTTAACTTTTGACCCTGAAGGACATATTTTACACAGATCACATCTTAAAGCTAAAATATTTATTTTAATCAAATATGTTTGGACCAATTTTTAACAAATCCTTGTAAAACCTAATTTTTATTTAATAAAAAAATTCGTTATATAAAATACAATATTGTAGATTACTAAACAACACAATAACTATTGTTGGCATTCATAGTGAAGAATACGTTTCAAAGTAGTTGATAATGAATCTAATCACAGCCAGACTGGCTGTGGGAATAAATGGGTATTGTTGCTATCGCGGATTGTATGTTAAATGGAGGGGAAGAGAAGACTATAGATAGCGCGCTCGCCTCCTGTATCACAGCTTCGAAACATCGCCATCAATTATGTTAAATGCCACTATATCCATTTTGTCAATTATAATAATTAAATATAGATGAAGCCTCATAATTATCAATTTAAGTGTAATATTTCTTTTTTGCAATATTTCTACACTGAGAAAGTGTCTTATCATGTAATATACATATTATATATAAAAAGATTACACATAAACACGTGAAATAACAATCAATGATCAAAACCACAATAAGAAATGGGAAAACAAGACTAAGATATTTCAACCGTAACAAGCGGTCTTCGTCAGAGTCAAAACTGAGTTGAGTTTTGGACTCTGACGAAGACCGCTTGTTACGGTTGAAACATGTTATACGATGATTAATATGCAGTTTAAAGTTCCTAGAGTGACTAGAAGAGTGGTACTTCTTTTGAAATGAAGTACGGTAAACAAAATTCCCACCTACTTCAAATTCCTAAAAACAATATAATTATTTACCACACCGAATAAATGTTGAAATTTTAATGTAGGTAGTTTAAAATTAATGATTTTCTTCACATTTACAAACTAAATGCCTGTCAAATAGGTGTAAAATTTTGTTAATAATACAGAACAAGGGGCCATTGTCATGGCGACTGGGTATTGATATCTACTATTGTATCGGATAAGTCTTTTATGTAACATAAGATATTATATTATGTACTAATAATAAATGTTATTATATATAATGTATATTATGCAGAAAAGATCACAATTAAACACTTGATGCTTGTGGTCCAAAACCACAAGTAAAAAGGAAAACAATATAAATAAATGCTCTAAGGCCTTTCACTTTATGTCACCAGAGAGCAATCAAAGTAAGATAACAGATGGAATTCCGAAAAAATATATATATATATAACTTCGGTTTTTAACTCTGACGAAGACCACGTTTTGTGGTTAAAAGATCTTAATCTTTTTCCCTCCCCCATTTGTTATTGTGGTTTGATTATATGGTAAGCCGATTATATATATATATATATACAAGTTCTATTGAAACTTATGCCTATTTCCAGTTTAACACCTTTTCGAATTAATTTTTCCAATTTTCTCACCTCTGACTTCCATAAGTTCGGGACAAGATACATCAGTTCTCCAAAATATTTATTCCTGTTTGATCTCCGACATGTTTCGGCCATCATCGACCATTCTCAAGGATATTATTTACAAAGGTAGTTTCACAACTTACATAAAACTAATACAATTCTAAACCAAAACACTCGAATAAACTATACACAAAGTCAACTGCACGTAATCATTGACATATAGATCCTAAAAGTTGCTCCCTAGATGAGATCATGAATACTAAGTGTCATGTCAATTAGAAAGCTTACAGTAGTCTAAAAGAATACGACGGATTTATGTTTATGGACGTTACAAGGATTTTGTAGTAAATGAAAGTAATACTCGGATATCATTTCTGGAACTCTTTTGTCTGCAACTAGTCAAATGCCGACTATATATATATATATAAATATTGATAAAAGTATCGACCGTGGAATAGAAACAAACTATAGTTTATCGGGACTCGGTCAGTTCTTCAGGTTAAAATTAAACTCTCATGCCAACGTTTCAGTCTTTATTTAAAAGCTTTTCCATAGGCGTACAAAAACAGAGGAAATATAACAAATAATACAATCATTCAAAAATCAAACATAAATAAAAGTGCAATTAGTTACATTTAAGACATTACAATACAAATTTTGATTATAGGTTAGTGAGAAAACTTAAAAGGTTAGTTTTCTATTGTAATTTCTTAATTGTAACTAATTGCACTTTTATTTATGTTTGATTTTTGAATGATTGTATTATTTCTTATATTTCCTCTGTTTTTGTACGCCTATGAAAAAGGTTTTAAATAAAGACCGAAACGTTGGCAATGAGAGTTTAATTTGTGCATATTTTAAATTTAAAGCCTTCGGTCACCAGCTTGCTCGATGTCAGGTATTCGTTAAAGAACCCCTACTCTAAATACACTTGAATTAGGCAAAATTTAGGACTTCATAATGTAGAATAAGACTTTTATAATATTCATTGTGTGGTATCACAAAAGGCCAGTTTTTGGCCTGTATGTGTTCACACAGTGGGATAAACCTCTGCAACCTAACCTGTCATATGAATTCAGTATAGACTTATGTAAAATGTGTTTTCAACTGGTTTCATATATAAAACGATGACACATAAAACAAACTGATTTACGTGTTTTGGACTGCGGTTCACACAGCACTCATCATCAAGCAGATCAAAATCTACATGACTATTGCAAAGGACCTTAGGAAATCATTAATTCCATTTCACTTCCTCTACGAAGAACCCAAGAGACTGATAAAAATAACTAAGGTTTCCGACCATTGTCATAAATGGTACTAATGTTTGAAAATAGCAATTTTATCAGGAAAAATGCAAATTAAAATAGCAATATAGCAAAGATGACAGGAAAATAGCAATTTTTCTGAGCATACATCAATATATCTTATTATTACGAATGATCAACTTAACTTTGATGCAGAATTTTAACAGCAGATGAAATATTTTTAAATCAGGTTAATTCATAAATTGAATTACAATATTTACTACTTAACGGTCCATACTTTTATCAATATTTATATACATATTTAGGAGTTCAAAGTTGAAGAAGAGTAACAAAAAGAGTAAAGAAACATACAAACTCAAATTTTCAAGCAATCCGTCTTCAGGAGAAAAGTGAAAGGGAGACCAAGTGCGTTGTAGAGGCAATAGCAAGTAACCGATCCGACGACTGCCAGTACATTAATATACATATAAATATATATGTATAGGTATAGTCGTTAGGTATAGTGTAGTATAGGTATAGTATAGGTCGTTACTTGTCATTGAGTCTACAAAGTGCTTTGTCTCTCTTTTTTCTTTTCTCCTTATTACGGATTGACCGAAAATTTGAGTTTGTATGTTTCTTCACTCTGTTTGTTACTCTTCTTCGATTTTTAAACTCCGATATGTATATAAATATTGATAAAAATATAGACAGTGAATTTGGAACAAAATATAATTTTTGTTGTATTTCTTGAATCTGTGTATTACTCTTCTTTGATTTTGAACTCATATTGTGTCCAGTTTAGATTCAATTTCCGTTTTTAAATCAATTTATATGCATATACGTAACAATATATAATATATACGTACATATAACGTGTATGTATATACATATATGTAACAATATAAATATTGATAAAAGTATCGACCGTGCAATAGAAACAAAACTAAAGTTTATCGGGACTGACCGATATTACATATATGTAATAATCTATACACATATACGTATATAATACCTGACAATAACAGTTGGGTTTTTGACTCTGACGAAGACCGCTTGTTACGGTTGAAAGATCTTAGTCTTGTTTTCCCATTTCATATTATGGTTTGATCATTGATATGTAACAATATATATACATTCATATACACGTGTATGTGTATACATATATGTAACAATCTGTATACATACATATACACGTGTCTGTATATATATGTAACAAGTTCGAAATATTGAATTCTGTAAGTGTTCTTTTTATTCTCTTTTCTGTGTCGTGCTTTGTGTAATTTAAAGTTATATATGTAACAATCCATATACGTACATATATACATGTACGTATTCAATAAAAAGATTTCACATAAACACGTGAAATAACAATCAATGATCAAACCACAATAAGAAAATGGGAAAACAAGACTAAGATCTTCCAACCGCAACAAGCCTCTTCGTATCGTTTCAGTTGGGTTTTTGACTCTGACGAAGACCGCTTGGTTACGGTTGAAAGATCTTAGTCTTGTTTTCCCATTTTCTTATTGTGGTTTGATCATCGTATATGTATATATAAATATACATACTATTGAATCTTATATCATATACATATCATTGAATGGCCGAAATCCAACTAAGCACCAATGTTCTATGACACGTAACTTAATATTTTAATATTCGATAAAGACGCTTCTTCCGAACTAGAAATCATTCAAATAAATAAAATATCTCCTATTCTCGTGATTTCATTATCACTGAACAACTGCTCTGAAATAAAACCTTATAATCTCTCAGTAATTCACACTGGTTTATAGAGACGAGAGAATCTCTTTTGTCTTTGGTTTATTACCAAGTTGTCCATGGTGGCAGCTTGCTTAGAATTCTTTACAACTCAAAGTGAAAGAGACCCTTTTACAGCAGATAGGTTTGGTTTTTTTCCCCTTTTGTGTGTTAATCGTATTAACAGTTTCCAAGTATAAGAGTACGCTCTGTCGAACTTCTTTAAATTTCATTCTTTTTCTGCCGTAATTTGTTAATTACTATTCAAAATAGACAGTTTTGTTTCATATAAATTTTTTATACTTTTTTATATGAATTTAATCTGTTGTTTATAATATTTTATAAACTAGCTGGTAGAAGTGCCCTTCTTTGATAATGTAGTTTGCACTAATTCACAGATGATACGTAATATTTTAAAGTATTATTAGAAATTTTAGAGTTTTAATACAGTCATTAACTGTTATTAGATCAGGAGTTTATTTTACATTTTGTAGCTTTAGTTACTGAGCTTAAAATTGATTTTATTCTTGGCTTATTTCCGAGGTCTTTAATTCTGTTATCAAAATCTCGAGATGGACTTTTATTTTTATCACTATACTTTACTTTGAGTAAATACGAACCTTGCTTATAAAAAAGTTTATTTTCATAATATTTATCTAACAGAAACATAAATATAAATTTCTTGTTTATGGCTTTTTGGATTTTTGAGATATTTTGTTAATATATAAAAAGATTTCACATAAACACGTAAAGTAACAATCAATGATCAAACCACAATATGAAATGGGATAACAAGACTAAGATCTTTCAACCGTAACAAGCGGTCTTTGACAGTTGGGTTCGTGAGTTGGGTTTTGACTCTGACGAAGATCGCTTGTTGCGGTTGAAAGATCTTAGTCTTGTTTTCCCATTTCATATTGTGGTTTGGTCATTGTTTTGTATTATTATATATATATATGCTGCCAGGCCTATTCATTAGCGTTTAAGGGCCCTCAAAACGTGTATTTTTGTTGAAAACTGTGTATCAAAATTTTAACCCAAAGGCAATACCTTCATTTCCTAATCCCTATTTGACATGGTCAGTCAATGAAGGATGAAAGATATTCATAAACATTGTGATAATATGTAGAAAAGAAAAATAACTCTTCTACCAGACAATTATACTTTAATTCAAAAAGTAATAATTGAAATGAATTATATTTATTTGAAAACATATTCTATATCTTACACCTTTATAATAGAAATTCAAAATATTGGGTACATCACAAATCTCAAATTCACAAAATACTAATGTATGTAAAAAAAAAAATAAAATGGAATAATAATAGATTGAAAACACATATTTATTTTATTTCATTTTTTTTAATTATTAAATTGAAATAATTTTCTGGTTATCCATTGAAATATTTTTGTACGATCTATTTACAAGATTTTTTTTTTTTAAATAAAATTTATCATTTGAAAGTATCCAAAGAATTTGTTTAGCTGTTGCTAAATAATGGACGGAAATTGTATCCGACGTAAAGTTTGTCTAGATCGAACAGAGTAACAACTAAAGAACATAAGATCTTCAGAAAGTCTTGAATAAGGACATGGATGTTTTAATGGTTTCAAGAAAGTTATTCCGTTGCTATTATTACGATAAACATTTCCAAGGCGATTTGTTTCGCCCAGATACATTTTATTTGACACTACAACAACTGTTTACTGCATGGATTCATGTATGCAATCCAGTATTTTATGGAAGTCATTCAACAGCATCGGGCCACAAATCTAACGTATTTTTTTCCTCTTTTATTGTAGAAACAAGCTGCGTAATTTCCTGTTTCACAGCTATTTCAGTTACTTAATAGGAACTCTGAGAGTGTGTCAGCGTCAGTTCTCTCTGTATTGATTCTTGTAATTATTTTAAAAATTATTTATGAATTCAGCAACTCTTGCATTCTATATGTCCTCATCGATTTCATAAATTAAATGCACGCTTTATAAACCGACATTATGTAAATGAATGCAAAAATCAATTCCGTCTATATGAAAAGTTCGGATGATATTAAATTAATACATAATATATCATTTTCATAATATTTATCTTTGGAATAAATATATTAGGCAGTTAGTCAACTAACAACTTGAGTTAGTCCAAATTTAAGATAGCCAATGTGGAATTACTCTTCATTGTGTGTTATCATAAAGGGCCAATGTTTGGTACATTTGGTATGTTAAAATAAAGTTTTATTGTATTAAAAATGAAAGATAAAAATATTAAAACAAAATGGTAAACTTTTAATGTCAGAACATAAGACAAACTTCACAACATACCAGTCATGTTATAAGTTACTTATTTATAATTAGTAATATTAATTAAATAAGAAACCATTAATTGATAATTAAATAAAATTAAGCAAACAAGTGTAACCTATATAAGAAACCTAAGCAATTAGTGCATAAAAAAGTTCTGACTTTTTAAATAATGTTTAAAATTAATTACTTATTTATCAATAATTAAATTAAAAGCAGTCATGAGGTTAATAATTATTTTATAACTATTTAAAAGAAATGATCAATATATTTTAAGCTGATTTAAAAAAAAATAGGTTTAAACTAGATTATTAAAATTAGTTTGAAAACAAAAAATGGTTATCAAATATAAGTTCCTTTTTGTTAGCATTGAAATATTAATTTAAAAAAATAGTTATATTCATATTCTCTTACTGATTTTGTTTAAAGTTGTTAAAATTATTTGAAGTGAAAACAATAAATTACTTGATATATAAAGTTGTAAACAATAATAAAAGTTAAAATTTAATTACAACCTGAAGCACTAGTCATATTACAATATATTTTACTAATATTTGTCATATTACTAAGTCATATTACTAATATTTGTGATATTCGTTCTACAAATATAATTATTAATATTACTATTTACTTTTTTTTTTAATATTAAAATATTCTATTTGAATTGCATCTATTAGTATTAGTATATTGAAAAGCAATTAATTATATAATATTCTAAATAACGAAATGGAGGTATATTACATAATTTTTTTGTGGAAATAACTTTTTTTTAAATTACACTCTAATTTAATTGTATATTAATTAAATGAGTTAGCTTTAAAAGTTTTTTTAAAGTTTTAGTAGCATTATTTAATTAATAATAATGTTTATGGTAATTCGTAAATACGACTTTCATGTTTTTTTGCATTACTATAATGTTGTATATCATTTCTCAGTATACTTGTCTTTTTCATCATTAATAGTTGTATTTAGACACAATGTAGTATAATAATAAAGTGTAAAAGTAACATGTAAAAGTGTAAAGTATAAAATGTAGTATAAAAATAGATGATTTAAAATTGTCTACTAACTTCTCTTTTTGGTGTGTAGAGTTTTTCTTCCTTTCTTTTCAAACACTTATATAATCAGAAAAATAATTTCACACGTGTGCATCACTTAGTTATCTAATTAATAAAATCACTTTTAAACTGATGGTTATAACATTATTTGTCTAAACTTTGATTAAAAAACAACGCGTATAGGAATCCAAGGACGCCATGATGAAAAAGCATAAAAGAGATTCGGTGCTAATTAAGCCAGTGTTTACAATACAGTGTTTACAACCATGAATTAAATATACGAAATATGATTATGAAATAATACTAAATATCTAATAATCAAACCTATCAATTTGGTGAGTTGTATTCAACAAAAAATAATTATATATTATCAATATTAATATTAAAAACCTTTTTTAAATATTATAATTTTATAATAAAAGTCAAAAAATGGAAATCAAACATACATTAGTGGGATTTAGTAATTGACTTTTCAGGTTGGTCGATAGTAATATAAATTTTTGTCGGTATTTTAAAAGTATTTTAGAAGTATTTTAAAAAATTTGTGTCGGTGTGCACTCAATTTTGCTAAAATCAAATACATTATTACATGAATTGACTAGTTATTTAATTCAATTTTTCGTTTTAATAGAGTTATCTTTATTTTGATAATTTTAAGGAATATATAATCATCGCCACAACTTGTATAAAAATTAAATATGAATCACGATGACTAATAATTAAGACTAGAGTCATTTGCTGAGTAATATTTTAAATTAATTTTCAATATTTTGCAAATTTATGCGGTAGATCTTACGAAGATAATTATTATCGATTCAAAGAGTTTGTAAAAAAGAAAGAAATAATAATACATTTAAAAAGATTATAATACATGCCTTATTATACAAGATCATACATACCTTAGAACTTAACTTAGAACTTGAAACTTTAAAGCTCTCAAAACTCACATACTACATCATACTCCAATGAGTAGTAATAATTGACACTTCTTGTTTATTTATTTAATTAGTTCTTAATTTTTTTAGGTATTAAAATTTGTATTTACAATTTATTTAAAATTTATCAATTCAAAAAAAATATATATATTATTTGATCATAAATTTCCATAAATGTGTAAGGTCCATTATATGTACATACATTCTTTCTTTTAAATGTTACGAACATTTTCGTTTATTTCTAAAATTCTAAATAAATAAATAATAATACCTTAATTACTTTATCTGCTCTAGGTGCATTTTTTAATTTACTTCCAAATGTTGTTATATGTGAATATATATATATATGTAAATAACCACTATAAACACATAATGGAAACTAATGAAAGTAAAAGGTGCAAGGGAAAAAAAACACAGAAAATATTCTGTCCTTGAACATTGGGTCTTAGTAGGACTCCGGCATGTCAATGATATGATATGCTAATATATATATAGTTCAATGTAGAAAAAACAACATAGAGAAATTGAAAACACACACTTACAGTCTCTATTCTTTTGTCCGTTTCGGATCGTATTTCCAACGAATATACAAATATGTATGTAATTATTGTTAAAAGTGTCGACTGTGAAATAGAAACAAAATAAAATTTTGTCAAGACTCGGTCAGTTCTTTAAATTTATTTAATGTAAAACCTAAACGGTGCAATAAGAGTTTAATATGAACCTAAAAACTGACCGATTCTTGATGAAATATAGTTGGTATTGCTTAAAAAAAAGGAAATTTAGTTTCAAAAAAGAAAGATAGTTCTTTACCCTAGAATTCATTTCACTATAGTTGTAGGGAATATTACATGATACATTATTGTGATTCACAGCCCCTAAAAGCGATTTGAGGTGAGGGCTCGTTGACTTTGGTCAAAGCCAAAGGTAGGCAAGTATACAAAACTAAAGGAAGTGAACTGGTGCCTAACGGTAGTGACAAGTGCGCGAACTTTCGCCCGAGGGCAGGGACACCACTTTCGCGCCAAGGTCCTCCTCCACCAGTCCCGTTTGGAGTCCCGGCGGCGGGGGGGGGGAGGGAGGGGACAGACAGACTATCCGACTCCCCCCCAGTGCCTCTGGAGTCATGAAGCAGACTGCGCTCGCACGGTGAGTCCCTCAAGTACTTTTCTAGCTCAGAGAAAGTACCTCTCTCTTCTCCTTCCCACCTTGTTCTTCACATACCTTTTATTACGTCACATTCAACCCCCCCCCTCACCCCCCCAAACCCCACTTCTTCTACTTCCGTCTCTCATTCCATTCGTACTTCCGATCTCTTTATTTATATCAATTACTATACGTGTATAACGAAAAATTTCAAAAAAAAAAACTTAGAAAATTATACACATAAAATATGTATCTTACCTTTTTTTAGAATAAAAATTAGTATTCAATGTATTTGCAGCTGAAACGCGAACAACACCATAAGTAATTCAATGTTAATACAAAATTTACTGCTTGTTTTCCATCAAATTTTATATTCAAATTCATATAAATTATTCATATAATTGTCATAACTGATATATATATTCATACTTGAATGTGAAAAAACAAGAGATCTATCCGGCGGCCTACATATTAAATAATGTAATGCTGACTACTTTGAAAGTGGACTAACATAAAACAATCATACAGTGAGTATTATAGATATGTAGATATTTCAAATATAAGAGTTATATGTAAAATTGAATATTATTTGTTTAGATTTGTTTAAATAAATCGCAAGATTATTTTACATCCGAGCATTATATATATTTTTCAGTTTCAAAATAAGTTATAAAAGTGAGATTAAATAAGTGGCTAAATGAGAGACAAGAAAGTTTTCTAGCTTGCCTCCAACCTCTCTGAACTGTCCCTCTCATGAACTAAAGAGTACGTAATGCGAGTTGAACTGCTTTTAACGATTCTTTCCTTATCTTGCTCAAACCCAAACTGTAGAAGAATAAGCCACCCATTCCATGTCGTAAATTTGTTAACTAAAACTTCTTCTTGATTATCTTAAACACGGTCTTTCCATCTCTATAACTATTTCGGCTATATATATATGACACACACACACACACACACACACACATATATATATATATATATATATATATGTGTGTGTATGAGAGAGAGAGAGAGATTATTTTCTGCTTTTGTTTATGTTTTACTTTTTTTATAATTGAGATATATTTATTATATATATATATATATATCAGTTGAGTTTTTGGCTCTAACGAAGACCGCATATAACGGTTGAAAGATCTTTGTCTTGTTTTTCCATTTCATATTGTGGTTTGATCATTTATATATATATAGGCGTTACTAATCCTTGGAGCAATTGACTTCTATCTACTTGATGACGATAGAAGTCAATATATATATATATATATATATATATATAAAGATTTCACATAAACACGTGAAACAACAATCAATGATCAAACCACAATAAGAAATGGGAAAACAAGACTTATATATAAATATATATAGGCTTTACTGAACTTGGAGCGATTGACTTCTGTCTACTTGATGACGAAGCCATCGAAATCTAATAGTGAGTTTTGTTTCATTTCTGTGTGTTCTTTTTGTGAATACAGTTTTTATGTATATATATGTATTTAAAATAAACTGTGAGATATAGAAAAAAACGTAATAAAAAACTAACTTTTCTATACTTGGTCAACCCTAAGTGTTATCAGTTCTTCTGGATCACGTTTCATTTATCATATATATATATATATATATAGTTAGCTTCTACTACTCAAAGGGACTACTTCTGCTCGATGACGACGAATGTCGAAATATCGTTGTGAGTCTTTTTTTTGTTTTTTTAATCTGTTTTTTTTCTTTCCTGTGTGAACTATATATATATATATATATATATATATATAGTATAAATAGGGAGCAGACCTTCTTTTATACAAATCGTGTTGAACTGAATTGCCTTAATCAAACATATCTTTCTTTTGAGCAGTTTTTCGTATTTCCTTGATAATTTCAAATCGTCTTGATTTAGAATTAATCTTTAATTCACCAACTAAATCAAGACGATTTGAAATTATCAAGGAAATATGAAAAACTGCTCAAAAGAAAGGTATGTTTGATTAAGGCAATTCAGTTCAACACAATTTTATATATATATATATATATATATATATATATATATATTATTATATATATATATATATATATATATATATATATATATATATATATTGAGAGAGAGAGAGAGAGAGAGAAAGAGAGAGAGAGAGAGAGTGAAAGTGTAAAAAACACACTTGCAAAATCATTTGTGTCCAGTTTGGATCGTCTTTCCTATTTTTAAGTGAATATATATATATTGGTCTATACCTCAGTAAAACATCAGAAAAATTACTTGAATCTTTTATCCTAAACAAGCGCTCTTCCTCTTAGTCGAACTGATACTGTATGAGTATCAGTTTGACTCTGACGAAGATCGTTTGTTTTGATTGAAAGATCTAAGTTATTTTTCTGATTTCTTACTGAAGTTTTTATATGTTGATTTTTATTTAACGTTTTTATTATGAAATGTTGTCATATTACGTTAATTTTATAATAGTATACCTTTTTTTCTAATCGCTAATCATGTTATCATACAAATAGACTTAAATTAGTATTTATCAATTTAATAAAAAAATTATTTTTTTTCTATTATTATCTAGTTGGCAAAATTACTAAAAGGAAAATTTTCAAAAAACACCACTGACAATGTTTAATATTTGAAAAGGCGTAGTGTGTTAGTTTTTTTTTTCGAGTTAGAATAATTTATGAGATTCTTAAATGAAGCAATAACAAGAGCACTGGCTCGGCGGATGCCTTCACTCAGCTCTGCTCAGGCAGCCTTAGTCTCTACATTAGCATCTCTGCAAAATCTGTTTAGAATGCTAAAAAAAGAAACAATCGTAGACTGAAACAAACAGCTTGGTTTCAACTTAGAAAGCTGATTTTAACACTTTTTCAAATTAAACATTGTAAATTTTTAACTATAATAACTTTTTTTTTTGTCGTAATTGTAATTTTATTTCAAATTTAAATGAAATGAGTTCTTTAATGATGGCTAAGCAAAAACTGAGTTTTTAAAGTTTTAGCAATTAATTTTTAATAAAGCCAAGATGACTAAGGAATAAAGCGACCTGAGCAAAATGGAAGTTTCTTTATGCAATATCAACAAGAAATATTTACTAGTTCCATTCTCTCTATTAATAAAAATCAACTATCATTTAAGTGGAAAACGAATTTTACGAGTGCTAGCTTTATATTTACTTAAATTTTATTGATATAATAATATATGCTGAATCATATTCCTTCCTTACTGTTTTGATCGCTGTGCACCTTAGCTTTCCAGCCATTACAACAAAATTCCTTCCTTACTGTAAACTAGTGCATAAATAACCTTTCTAAGGTTGCAAAAAGGTATTTATTCATTCTGAGGTAAAATGGATAAACCAACAAAAGTCTCCACACAAATGAAGTTTTATTCATTGTATTTTTTATTCATTGTTGGGTAAAAAATTTAATGAAATAGCCTCCACATAGAGATATTTAATAATATAAACAAAGCGTTTCGAACACGAAGTGTTCTTCTCCAGGCATTAACTAAAAAAAAAAATACAATGACATCAAAGAGTTATCTATAGTATAAAGTGAATGATCAAAATCATAATATGAAATAGGCAAAAAGACTAAGATCTTTCAATCGTAACAAGCGGTCTTCGTCAGGTTACGATTGAAAGATCTTAGTCCTTTTTTTCCTCCCTATTTCATATTTTGGTTTGATCATTGATTGTAATACGTACCTTTATATAAATATTGATAAAAGTATCAACCGTGAAGTAGAAACAGAATAAAATAAAATGTCCAGTTTGGATCAACTTTCCAAACTTTCCAATAAAATATATTATATTCAGAGTCTGTGTCAGATTTCAGAGTCAGTTGGGTTTTTGACTCTGACGAAGACCATTTGTTATGACTGAAAGATCTTTTGTCTTTTTTTTCCCATTTCATGTTATGGTTTAATCATTGATTGTTATTTCACATGTTTATGTGAAATCTTGTTATCTATAGTATAGAGTAAATAAAATAAAATAAAATAAAATACGGTAATAGAGATGTTCATTCTTTATTTTATGTTGTACCATTTACTTTATATTATAGATAACTTTCTGATAGCATTGTATTTTTTAGTTAATGGCTGAAGAAAAGCACTACATGTTCGAAACGCGTTGTTTATATAGACTATTTCGTTAACTTTATTATTAAGTTTATTCTAATTTATAGTATTATAAATATGAGTTAAAAAATTGAGAATTGGATGCGGACATAATGCCAAAAGAGATACACGCCGGACTGTCAAGGATGAAAAACAAACACAAGACTGGTGCAGGGTAGATAAGGGTTTTACCTCTTTCATTCTGTTTCAAGAGCACTGCTTTCATAAACACTTCTTTTTTTAAAATACAGACCCTTTTTTTTTTATTAACTTTTTCTCAAGTGAACCAAAAAAAAAAGGAAATATTTTATGTTTTTGGATGTTGTCAACAATATAATTAAAAATAGTTTGTTAAAAATATATAAATGGCAATCAATTGTTATGTGAAAAACTAGAGGAAAAGAATTTAATGTGAGAGATTGAATTTATGATTTGAGTGAAGGTGTAAAGTGTGGCCGAATGAGAGTGTCATTGGGGTTTATAGAAGGTTAAGTTTAGTCTGATTACAGTGGCAGTCCCACAAAGAACACGAACAGAGGCCTTTTGTGATACCACACAATGAACAATCTAAATTGAGAGTCCTACATTCACCTAACTCAAGTATATTTAGAATATGGATCTTTAACGACTACCTGACATAGACAGGCCCGGGACCAATGGGATGACTTACTCAGATTTATTCACCTCCTGCGTGAATAAATCAACGGCCAGAGTAAGCATTGAACCTCGAATCTACTAGTCCAGAAGCGAGTACGTTGCCACTACTAGTAGCTGGTTGCAACATCTACTAAACTCACTTGTTATTAAAAAGCCCAGCGGCTTCGGTATTAATTATCTTGTTAAAAAGATGTTCTTTTTGCCTTATAATTTTCTTGTAATCCACTTGTAGATCATAAATTAATCTACCTAATGTCATAACGAGAATAGGAAAACAACCTCGAAGAAAACTATTGAAACAACTATATTAGACACTACACAAACACAAGCTTTCGACCACATTGGCCATCATCAGGTAAACGGTACACAATAAAACTAAACAATTAAAACAAAAACAACAATATAAATTATCGTTTTCTCGTTATGACATTAGATAGATTAATTTATGATCTACAAGTGGATTACAAGAAAATTATTAGGCAAAAAGAACATCTTTCTAAGAAGATAATTAATGCTGAAGCCGCTGTACTTTTCAATAACATTTGCTTATAAGAAGATTTGCTGCTAGTATACTCCAATAATAAACTAACTTGTTAGATATATTAGTTTAGTAGATGTCTAATCTCTAAATCTACTAAAATAAAATAAAAATGATTCGGAAAAAATTTAAGACCTCCAGAGTAAAATCATTAATTTTGTCTATATTTCAAAAAATTAAAATACCTTTAATGGTTATTGTAGATGAAACATAATTAATAGTTAGATTCAATATTTTTCATAGTTTATTATTACAGAGGGAGTATCAAAGTAAGCTTAAATGATCATCTAGATTGAATGCTTTCTGATATCAATAAAATATCTCTTGTGTATTATACCGAAGGATTATAAATTAGTATGGAAACAGTGTATGTAATTTGATTTTCATCTGAGTACCTGAAAACAAAGAAGTACCTGGGAATGAATGAGTAGACAATTGTGAAATGTTTAGAACTATACAAATATCATGGATTGTCCAGCATTTTTAGCTTTACACACTTCATCATTCAGAGGAATGGAACTGGCAAAATAATCAAGAAGAAAGCAGTTAAAAGATGTCAAGAAGACCTGGGTTCAATTTAGTTAAAATGAAAACTGATTCCAACTGCACTTATATTTGTAAAGAAGAATATTTAGAAATATATGCAGAATCGACTAGAAATTTGTCTATTTAATACTCTTAATGGATGATTTGACATCATACGATGAATGAAGACTCTCTGTCTAGATCAGGGGTGTTCAATACGTCGATCGCGAGGCCAATAGTGGTAGATCGCAAACAAGGTTTGAAAAAAAAAGTCCCAGGGTCACAGTCAGTCCTTATTTTTAATTATTATTATTATTATACATTGTCAATGTATTGTTATTATTATTATTAATATTGTTATTATTATTTGGTAATTACAAAAACATGATCAGAGCTTATTTTGTAGCAATATTGGCTGATGCAATAATGCAAGGTAAGAATCTTCAATAAATTTTAAAATAACATTCGCTTTTATGGGTCGGTAGATCATTTTGGCTTGGTCATTTTATAAGTAGCTCCCATACTGAAAAAGTGTGAGCACCCCTGGTCTAGATGTAGAAACCTTTGAACACATTATTCCTGAATGTGAGCTAATCACCACGTAGTGGATTAAGATATTCTCATATGATATCTAAATCTTTACAAGTGATGAATACTTTTCTAAGTACTCCTATGAAGGTCATTAAAGAACTTAAAATCTGAAGTTGAATTTAGAGTTACAATAGAATAAACATAAAACAGGTATGGTTGTGTGTATACGAGTCCTTTGAGATTCTGGCCCTCAGTTTAATAATTTTAATAACATATCAAATTAATCAATGATTTCACATTTCTTATAATCCATAAAATTTTTATAGCCTCATGTAAACAAATGATATGTTTTGATCAAAATTAATAGCATAGCTAAATTAAATAAAACAACAATAGGTTGTTAACGTGATTAATATGATGTTTACTTATAATAAAGTTGAGTGTAGGCCGCTCTAGATTTTTTTTTTATTAAATTTCAAATTAACCTTAAAATATTACTTACTGAAATTGTTAAATTTATTTATTATATTAAAACGTTTTGATTTCATAAGAAACTTCTTACTGTTTCAGTTGTAGGTTATTTAGACTGCATTACATCACTAACAGTGATCATTGATTGTTTGATGATTCATTGATTGATTGATTCACATGAGTGATCATTCATTGTTTGTGGAGCATTGTGTAGGTGAAACATTATGATAGTACAATATGAAGCAAGAAACTGTACGATAATGTGTATTTCTTAACTATGAATCAATATCTGAAGTTAGTTGCGATGTTTGTATTTACTATTACCAATACTGGCTGATGAACATTCCTCATTCCGCAGTTAATTATTAAAAAAACAGTTGCAATGTAGTCAGCAGGAAGTTGCAAAGTGAGAAGTCAAAGTCTTATACCGTACGTTATAGCACCCTGTCTATATAAAAGAACATTTATCGAATATATTTACATATATATATATATATATATATATATATATATATATATATATATACAGTGACACATAAACAGAAACACAACAAAGACTCACTTTTCAATATTTCGACCGTAATGGCGGTCGTCCTCAGGAGAAGAAGTGAATTGACGGAGGGACGACAGTCAACTGAAGAACTCACTGGGTGAGGGCTACAGCAGTGCTGCCGGTTTTTGTCCTGCCGGACCGTTTTTCGTTTATCATGGTATATATATATATATATATATATATATATATATATATATATGTATGTATATATATATATATTGTTAAAATTTGTAGCAGCTTCTGCACTCACTAACTTTAAGCTGGTGGCCTCGATCCTTCGGGCGATTTTTCTTTCTTCTGGCTGCAGTTGCCACAGCATCTGTCCTAGAGACATCTTCAATATTACACGAGCTTTCGACCATAGGAACATTGGTCATCTTCAGGTAGAGCATGCCTTGTAGTAAACAGCTTAAATGCCAATCAGGTTGACTAATTCGAACCAATCAGAGCGCAGGGTTAAGGCTGCTGCTCTGATTGGACCTCATGCTCGGCTCCAGGCTCCTGCTCGTCGGAATTACATACATGTCCTTGACCTGGAGGTTTATAGAGGGGTTCCTTTCCTTTATGTACAGGGCTTCCAATATTTGTAGCTTCTCCGCATTCTGTTCCGCCTGTATGATGGCAGTGCCCTGCACCAGCATCTCCCTCGTCAGCTGACTGCCATCATACAGGCGGAACAGAATGCGGAGAAGCTACAAATATTGGAAGCCCTGTACATAAAGGAAAGGAACCCCTCTATAAACCTCCAGGTCAAGGACATGTATGTAATTCCGACGAGCAGGAGCCTGGAGCCGAGCATGAGGTCCAATCAGAGCAGCAGCCTTAACCCTGCGCTCTGATTGGTTCGAATTAGTCAACCTGATTGGCATTTAAGCTGTTTACTACAAGGCATGCTCTACCTGAAGATGACCAATGTTCCTATGGTCGAAAGCTCGTGTAATATTGAAGATGTCTCTAGGACAGATGCTGTGGCAACTGCAGCCAGAAGAAAGAAAAATCGCCCGAAGGATCGAGGCCACCAGCTTAAAGTTAGTGAGTGCAGAAGCTGCTGCAAATTTTAACAACATATGTTTGAGAGAAGACCTGCTGCCAACGTATTCTAATATATATATATATATATATATATATATATATGAAAAAAAGACAACATATAGAAGAAGCGAGAAAACTTACTGGATCGATATTTCGAACTGAAGTTTGTCGTCAGGGAGAGAGTAGAAGGGAAGAAGAAGAGGTACGTGCGTTCACTTGTACCGATATATATATATATGTAAGTATTAGATATTAATAAAATCAATATTAATAAAATATTAATTAATATTAATATTATTTAATGCATAAATATATTAATATGCATAAAATAAAATATTAATAAAATTAATAGCAAGTATTTGATAAAAAAAAGAAGTTAGAGTACAAATATGCAGAATAAAATGAATTATGGATAGTTGTTGCATACGCTGTCTCATACCACAAAGAGATCAATCAGAAAACTGGAAAATCTTTCCAAAAAATTAAAAAAAGTGGAAATAAGTGAGAAATTCATAAATACATATATATATGAATGATCAAACCACAATATTAAATGGGAGAACAAGACTAAAATCTTTCAACCGTAACAAGCTGTCTTCGTCAGAGTCAAAAACTCAAGATCATTGATTGTTATTTCACGTGTTTCTGTGAAATCTTTATATATATATATATATATATATATATATGTTTTTGACTCTGACGAAGACCGCTTGTTACGGTTGAAAGACCTTAGTCTTGTTTTCCCATTTCTTATTTTGGTTTGATCATTGATTGTTATTTCACGTGTTTATGTGAAAGCTTTTTATTTTTATATACATGTTATTGAAAACCAGAGCAGCTCTGTATTTACGATCCGTTTAAGTAAGTGCTCCTTTCTCATGAACACTTTACAATGGAATGTAACTTCTCAAACAGTTAACTGATGGATTTAAACAAATATCAGAACTGGTTTTCAATAAAATTTGTATTGAAGAAGATTTACTGTCTATTTAATATATATATATATATATATATATATATATATATATATTATATTATTTTTTTAACGAGGTTTGGTCTAACTTCAAACAATACAATACCTTGAAGCCGACGTTTTGTTTATCTTCAGGGCAACATCAACACAGAATTTAATTACAATCAATTGAAAAAATTTTTATAAGTAACATTATTTAAGTAATATACATAATTACCTTGGTATTTCTGTGTGGTTTTTGTTTTTGAATATAGTTTATTTAGTTTGTGAAGCCGGTTTCATTTAATTGGCTATATACGAGTATATACATATATATGCTCAAAATTAAAGTATCTAATCAAATGGACTAGTCCGGGCGGGGAGGGGAGTCTTATCCTTTAGCTGTGATATTAGAATTGCCTATGTGAGTTCTCTTCTGGGAAGGCCATTACTCCCTAACCTACCCTAAGCCGTGCTCTACCTGCTGCGGTTCGTCTCTCGATACAGCAACTTTTGAATGAATTTTAACTAAAATGCTATTTTTACATGCTTTTAACTAAATTTTAAAAATTATAATTCAAGTAATATGTAACCTTTCAGCCATACACATAGGTCATTCTTAGGTTTTTAATTGAAGAGATGATCTAAATTTAAAAAAAAAAAACAAATAAAATAAATATATTCTGTTTACTGGGAGCAAGCTTAAGGCTTTACTAAATTTAAAATTGAATTTTAAATTGGAAGGATGGGTCAGATTGGATAGGAATGCAATAAACTGGCTTCACCTCTCACGAAGCCAGCATTGTACTAATTATTTAATTAGTTAATAAGACTTAAAGTCTTTGGTAAAATTCTTTCCTCCAGGTACTTTGTTGAAATCACCTGGATGTCAAAGTTCGGTTTTCAATCTTCAATGTGCAAAGCTCTATCCTCTTTTTTTTAGAAACTCTTTCTAAACTCATTCAACGAAGGGGTTTTCAGCCACATTATTAAGTAATGTGTCCGTCATTACAAATATATCTGAAAGTACAATCCAATATATGTGATAGTGAACCGATTAGAGTAAGATGTTTAATTTTCAACCATTTTCACGAAAATGATAAGAAGTAATGAATGTATCTAATTCATAACAACAGCTAAATAAAATAAACCAAAAAAATGAATTTGTTATCAAGAAGTTTGATATTATATTTACTTATAGTAAAGTTGGGTGTAGGCCACTCCATATTTTGATTAGAAAAGGAAAGAAATACTAAGTTTCCATTCACAAAAAAAAATTTTTATCAAACGTCGACCCGTTTCGAACACTTAGTGTTCATCATCAGGTTACATTTCACTCAAATGTGACATTGACTGTTTAAAGAGTCAAACGACACTGACTCCTTGTGGGTGGAGAGTTAGAGTTTTTTTTTTATCTTTCTCATCTTTAGTAAATACCATACAAGAACCTTTTGCATAGCTGGTGAGTTAACAGAATTAATTTTTTTTTCCAAAAATACTGTTTTTAATTAATAATGCAAATGAATCGACTAACCGTCGACATTCCAGTCAAAGGTTTTGTCTGGCTAAGAGTTTTGTTCCTTTAAATAATGTAAATTTCATTTTCTTAGCAAAAAAAAATTCTTACTTCTGCCTATGAAAAAGTTTTTAAAATAAAACTGAAACATCGGCAATGAGAGTTCGATTTTCAACCTAGAAAATTTGACCAAATCCCGATTAGATAACACACTTATTCTATTAAACGGTCGATGTATTATTGAAACTGATATATATATATATATATATATATATATATATATATATATATCAATGATCAAACCACAATAAGAAATGGGAAAACAAGACTAAGATCTTTCAACCGTAACAAGCGGTCTTCGTCAGAGTCAAAAACCCAACTGAACACTAGATGCAGAAAACATCTGGTGAGGAGTTGAGAAGAGTGGGAGGGAAGAGTGGTATTTTAAAAGGGTGAAAGCACAGGAAAGGACTAATGTCCAGAAAGGGATGTTTGGGGAAACAAAGGAGTACAGTAAGAAAAAGTAAAAAACTATCCGCTAGCTGTCAACCCTCTTCGAAGAGGCTATTGCCCTCGTGACGAAAGTATCAAGTTTGAAGAGACCGTTACTAATGTTTATAATATTAGATCTATTAAATTTAATTAGAGACGATTCAATAATATTTCTTAACAACATTGATTTTTCATAGGTAATAAATTTAGCTCCTGTCCAATCAATATGATGATTTTCATTTTTTATATGCAAGAATAAGGCACTACTGTTTTCCTGTCTACTTACGTTATATTGGTGTTGTTTTACACGTGTTTTTAATGATTTACCAGTTTGACCAATATAAATTTTATGGCAATTTTTGCACGGAATTTTATAAATACCACCGGACTCCAATTCGCTTGGAGAGTTTTTTATTAACATATTACCCACGTTATTGCGATTAGAAAACACTATATTAAAACAAGTTGTTTGGCTAATCTTGGAAGGGGGTCCAATGATTCGTGGTATGGCAAAACTATAGAATTTGATAATAAAAGGGGCTCTTTTGAAGTATTAGAGAAAGTTTTTTTAGTTTCTTGTTTCACGTGTTTATGTGAAATCTTTATATATATATATATATATAACTTTAAATTTCACAAAGCACCACACAGAAAAGAGAATAAAAAGAACACTTACACAATTCAATATTTCGAACTGTTGTTCGTCATCAGGAGTAGACTAGAAGAGAGGACGAAGTGAGAGAGATCTCCCCACGTCGAAGAACGGAGCGCGAATCATATATATATATATATATATACACATATGAGTCGTTATCAGCCTTTGGAGCGATTCACTTCTTTTCCTGAAGACGAGGACATCGAAATATAGTAGTGAGTTCAGTGGTTTCCTTTCTATGTGTTCTTTTTTAAATTCTAGTTTATATATATATATATATATATATATATATAATTAATAGCTGATATCTAAAATAATATGAGATATGAGAAAAGTAGTGAACTGAGAGGGTATAAATAACAAATGGTCGATCCTACAAATATCGTAGATTTTTCTTGTTGCTCCATGTACTTTAAATGTCAAAATTTTCTGAAATATTTATTCCCTGATAAATTTGAATTGATAAAACTTTTACCATCAGCCCGCTAAATGTGGTTCACCTTCGACTAAAATGAATGCCAAATAATGAACCAGCCATTCTAAAACAGCTGCAAGGCCTACACTCATATGATTGCGGAAGTTTAAAAAAAAAAAAAAAATAAATTTGCCAACTTTGCTAAGTCTGCCATCATAATTATACAGCAATAAAGAAATATGACATTCATTTTAAATAATAATTCAATTACCAATAAAATTTTCTTATTTGCAAAAATGTCAAACATAAGCGAAAAACAGTTAAATAGATTTGAAGTGTTGTGATGAAATTTAACTTTTGTTTTATCGTAAATCTAGTAGTTTTAAAATTCTCCAGTTTTTTGCTCGGACTCATTCACGATGGAATTGCATTGGATTAAAGGTTACCTGTTGTCCATACCTAATCAAAACTTGGAAGTAACTTCTAAATTGGAAAAACTTTTCTATTTCAAAATAGAATGAAACGAAAGGTTCTGTATATTTTTTGTTCTATATTTCATTATTATTTCAGTAAAACATATGTTATATAAGGTTATGATAAAATTCTTTAGACAATCAATCCTAACTAAATAAGACTTTACTTGCATTAACTAAATAATGAATTTTAGAAAAACATCGTAACAACATGAAAACTGTTCAAACTATAATTTTTGAGTGACAATTTTTTTTATTTGAGTTTTCTTTTATTTATAGGGTTACAGATAACAGAAATGAAATCACAGAAACTCACTACTATATTTCAATGACCTCGTTATCAGGAAGATAAGTCAACACCTCTGTTCGAAGCGACTCACATACATATTGCTGATGACGAGGCCATCGAAATATAGTGAGTTTCTGTATGTTCTTTTTGTGAATATAGTATATTTAATATATATATATATATATATATATATATATAAAGATTACACACAAAGATGTGAAATAACAACAAATAACAATAACAACGTGAAACAGTAGTTGGGTTTTTGACTCTGACGAAGACCGCTTGTTACGGTTGAAAGATCTTAGTTTTGTTTTCCCATTTCAAATTGTGGTTTGGTCATTGATACATATATATATATATATATATATATATATATATATGTATATATGACATGTCATATATAGGCATGGGTTTCCTGCCGTTTTGTTTCCGGAATGCTTGGTCGCCCATTCTCTTTTCTCCTGAAGACGGATCATCCGAAAATTTGAGTTTGTAAGTGTGTCTCTTTCTCTGTGTGTTGCTTTTCTTCATTGTTGAACTGATTTGCGTCCAGTTTGGATCGTTTTTTCGAATTTTGAGTGAATATATATATTCACTGTAAATATAGTGTATATATATATATATATATATATATATATATATATACTTCAAAAAAACTGTTACACATAGACAGAAACATTATAAAGACTCACTTTTCAATATTTTGACCGTAATGGCGGTCGTCCTGAGGAGAAGAAGTGAATTGACGGAGGGACGACAGTCAACTCAAGTTGAGGCTATGTTATGTTTCTGTCTATGTGTCACAGTTTATTTTAAGTGTTATCTGTCCTGCCGGGCCGTTTTTCGTTTATCATGGTATATATGTATATTTATATAAAACAAAACTAAAGTTCATCGGGACTCGGTCAGTTCTTCAGGTTCAAATTAAACTCTCATTGCCAACGTTTCGATTTTTATTTAAAACCTTTTTCATAGGCAGAAGTATAAATTTTGAAACAGAAAAACTAAGTATTACATTACAAATTATTTTAAAAAAAAAAACATGGTGTTGAACTCTACCATGTTACATGGCGATTTTTTAAAAATAATGTAGATTTAAACAGGAATTACAACTATTAAACATTAATATTTTGAATGAATATATACAATACAATATTAAGTATTTATGTATTTTTAACTTATTGAAATTACTTCAGTACACATTATTTTAAAAAAAGAATTCTGGATGTAGCGGCAACACTAACGCAAGTCTGTAAGAACCAGCTGTTCTTAAGAACCAGCTATTCTTTAGAACCAGCTGTTCTTAAGAACCAGCTGTTTGTAAGAACCAGCTGTTTTCGCCATCTCGACCAGTTGTTGTCGCCATCTTTACCTGTTCAAGTCGTTCTCTCCCTCTTACTCCATCAACTCGCCATGCCTTGTGTTTCTTCGCCACTTCTTAATTCTATTCTACATTTCATCGCACGCCTTGCCATCTGCTCATCAGTACGGAGGATCTGACCGGAAATTCGCAATAGACAGAGACTCTGTGTATTATGTGGGGACCCATGTATATTAAAGTGTTCTATTGTCAACTTGTACCAAAACACAATAAATGTTTATCAGTGCGCCCCACATAATTGGTGGGTAAATACCACCAAATTGGTGTTTCCGCCCGAAAATATCCTTTTAAATTTGTGTTTCCGACAAATCGAACTGGGCAACTAATTACGATCACTTATTCAATTTGTACAGCAATTTCGGTTCCTCCAGCAGTCGATAGCTTAGACGTCAAGCTGCCACAATTCTCGAAAAGTCGCCCCCAGTTTTGGTTCCTGCAGGCTGAGGCCAAACAAACGCCTGGTAACTCGCCTCCAGGCCAACTCAACGCCTGGTAACTCGCCTCCAGGTCAACTCAACGCCTGGTAACTCGCCTCCAGGTCAACTCAACGCCTGGTAATTCGCCTCCAGGTCAACTCAACGCCTGGTAACTCGCCTCCAGGTCAACTCAACGCCTGGTAACTCGCCTCCAGGTCAACTCAACGCCTGGTAACTCGCCTCCAGGTCAACTCAACGCCTGGTAACTCGCCTCCAGGTCAACTCAACACCTGGTAACTCGCCTCCAGGCCCATCGAACACCTGACAATTCAACCAACGCCTCGATGAAGCCAACGGACGATCCACCACCTCGAGTTACTCGCTCCGGACGGATCGTTCGTTTTGACGCTTCGAAGGTTAACTTCTCCGCTGGGGGAGGTGTGATGTAGCGGCAACACTAACGCAAGTCTGTAAGAACCAGCTGTTCTTAAGAACCAGCTGTTCTTTAGAACCAGCTGTTCTTAAGAACCAGCTGTTTGTAAGAACCAGCTGTTTTCGCCATCTCGACCAGTTGTTGTCGCCATCTTTACCTGTTCAAGTCGTTCTCTCCCTCTTACTCCATCAACTCGCCATGCCTTGTGTTTCTTCGCCACTTCTTAATCCCATTCTACACTCCATCGCACGCCTTGCCACCTGCTCAGCAGTACGGAGGATCTTGACCACAGGTTCGCAATAGACAGAGACACTGTGTATTATGTGGGGACCCATGTAGTGATGTATATTAAAGTGTTCTATTGTCAACTTGTACCAAAACACAATAAATGGTTATCAGTGCGCCCCACATAATTGGTGGGTAAATACCACCAAATGTTAAAAATCAAAATAATGTTTACAGTTATCTTATTAATGTGAAAGATTAAATCAATAAGTAAAAAAATTTAGGGGAAAATGTTTAAAAAGTAAGCAACGTAGAAATGATCGCTTTCAGATAAATTACCGATCATGTTTTACGTCAGATAAATTGGTTGTTGATGGTGAAGAATCATTGATTTATTCTGGTCATCAATCAAGAATTATTCTTGCGCCTTCAAAATCAAATAACCTTGTCTAGTATTGCAGGTGTAAAAAGCTTTGTTAAATCCATTTACTTTCGAGTTTAACAATGACGAAATTATTAAACAAGATGCTTATTATTGGAAATAATTATATAAGCAATATAAAATGACATAAAACTTTATACCATTTTCATAATAGTCGATATTTTTGTCAAAATTTAAATTTGCTGAAAAAGAGTATGGGTATTTTTCATTTAAATGATAATGAACAAGTTATTTTTTTTAAAAAAAAAAACAGGGCATAGAATGATAATAAATAACTTTAACAAAAGATACCTCAGTTGTAATCTACGTATGTAAATACAAGAAAGGTTTTGTGTGTACATTGCTTAGAACTGACTCATTTTAAGTTATATTTACGTTTTATACATAAAAGAAACATTCTGTCTGTTTGTTTGTCCAAAACTTTTATCACAAATAAACTCAGCCACCATAAGGACTAGTAAGATGTCAATCATTTTCGATAATTTTTATATGTGCCATTATATTTTCTCTTATCTTAATGATTTTAATTTTCCTTCAACTAAATATTATTCCCTCCTTCTTAAAATCAATAATTTAATGGAAAAAATAAAATGTAATGACCTTATAAATATTTAATTCAAAATTAAAGTCATTAGTTGTGCAATCTATAATTGTGTGGTATTTACTCATACTAGGGGTCAAACAATAATTCAATGTTTCTAGACAAAAAAAGTTTTTTTTTTTTTTATTTAAACTACACGTTCCCATTTTGACAGTCGCCTGTCCTCCACTGCTCCTATTGGAAGTTTACCTGATGATGAACACAAAGTGTTTAAAACGCGTAGTTAAAATAAAAAAAACTTCTGTTGTGTGGAAATTTTGAATAATCTTTTGAATCCTAGTTTGACAATATTAAAGTGTTTTAATTTTAAAATATTCCGGTTATCAGTCAAAAACCTTGACTGACTTTAAGAGACTGCTTTGAAACGAAACTGTCTTTGAAGGCGATTTAAAACGGAATAATAAACACGTTCAATTATTATAACATGCGACGTTATCTATCTAATAGCTCGCTTTAGTAATAACTAGTAACTTAATTCAACATAATATAGATATATTTTTTATATATGTTAAAAATTAATGAATTATTTAACAGTTTTCATATTGAAATGAATATACAATCTATTTAAACTGATATTTTTACGCAATAATCTATGCTAGCAGAATAAGCAAATCTGGGATGGATTACTCAAACTTTTTATCGTCAAAGTATTATCAAATTCACGATCAAATTATTAAATTCTTTTGTTTCAACATTGCTTTTTCAATTCTATCAATTATAACGAAAACGTAATAATTCTCAGTTAGTGCAATCAGTTATTATGTGGTATTTACTAAATTATAGAGATATAGAAGTTTAATAATCTAAAGAAGGCGTTTCGAACATGTAGTCTTCTTTTTCAGGCATAAAACTAAAAAAATACAATGATATCATGAATAAAATAGGATGTCGAGTTAGTTGTACCACAGACTAAATTCCTTGGATGTGTACATTTCTCTTTCCTTATTTTCCTTACTTCTCTGTAATTTATTTTATACTATAGGTAACTCTCTGATATCATTGTATTTTTTTTAGTTTTATGCCTGAAGTAAAACACTAAGTTGTTTAGATAATTAAACTTCTACATGTGGAGATTTCATTAATTTTTTTTTACCATACCGCGTAATTATTGTTGGAGTACAGTCTTCGAATGGACTACAAATATAACTTATAAGTCGTTATTTTTTTTCGTAATATTTCTTCATCCATAGTTAAAAATTCTTGAATTTTTTTTAAACAATATTCATATCAATGAAATAATTATAAATTAATTTTAAAGCTTCTAAAATCATCAGGATAGAGGGTTAAAATTAGTAATAATTCAATCCGTCATACCTCGTAAAGTCCTAGAAAAGCTCAACCGGTTTCGGGTCCGTCCGTCTTTTCTAGGACTTTACGAGGTATGACGGATTGTATTATTACTAATTCTAATATTAATAACCTCAGTGGAATTAACCCATTAACTATAGTTTAAATTAGTGTTCGTATTGATATAAAATACGACAATATGCCTTTCACTTGCTGTTGAGCAAGGAACCTAAAACAAATAAACTTCTTTAAGATACAAAGAACTATATGTATACAGTTCTGGTAATATTATTATTTTTGCTGGACACCCACGAAGCCACTGGCTCAGCGGCCCTGGAAATATCTGAGTCAGCAAAAATGTCGAAAGCTGTACCATTCATTATCACCATACTATGGTAACCATCTGAAAAGATAATGCATAGTTTCAAATTTGTATAAATTTTGTAAACTAAATATCCTAATTGAAAGAGTTTTCGTGATTTTAGCTGAAGAAATTTAAATTTCAATAAATACCTTTGTTTGAATTCTGATCTTAAAATTCCTAAGATAATGTGATTAAAATCTTTGAACTGCAGACAAATCTGGAGGAGTCTGCACTTAAATTACCACTACTAATCGTTGTACAATAGCAATCAATTAACTTTGGCAATCAATTAACATTGGCTATCAATTAACATTGTCAGTTTACATTGGCAATCAATTAAATTATGTGATTCATTTTAATATGCACATATTTCTTAAACATATTACTAACATGTTTATTAAAAATATAAACAATATCATTGATGATAAATTAAATGATATCATATATTTTAATGTATCTGTATCTATTTATCAACTACAATGAAAATGTAATGATGTTAAAGCACAAACTGACAATGAACTTATAGTTGTTGTTGTATAGTGTAATCCCTCTCTCTTCTCCCTCTTCCAGTGTTGTAAATTCCTAAAATATTTATCACACGAATTCATAAATATTTTGAAGTTTAATGGATATTTTTTTTTTGCTTGAGTTTAAAGGAAAATTTTTCAAGTTAATATAAAAAAAAATTTTTCGATAAGTAGGGGCAGTTAGGGATTATTTAGATTTGAGTTTCACCGTTTTGTAATCTCTTTCAATGATTAAAAATTGAATTATTGGTTTTTTTTCATCATTATTTATTAATTTTACGTCAAATTATTAATCAAAATTTTAATATTTCAAAATTAGTACTTTAGCTAAAAAGAAAAAAAAAACTTTCTTTTGGTTGAAGCGTCTAATATGAATAATTAATTATCATTTTAATGGTACGAAAGTGCTTGAATAAATAATTAATTGGAAGATCATAAACTGATTATTTCACGTGTTTTCCTATTATTAATTATATAAGCAAAAATATTAATGGAAAGATTTGAAGAAATTTGACCAGTTTTCAGATTTACTGTTTTTTGAATTAGTTATTTTGAATTGGTAACACTACGATTGAATGAAAGAAAAACGTTTATTGGGAGGTTTAGAAGGGAATTCACAATCACCTTGTGATTGTATGCAGATGTGGCCATTATTATCTCTTCGCAATATCTTACTGCTCTAGTCTGAAAAAACAGACTGACTGACTAGAATTTTCACCAAAGAAACCAAACTACCTATTATTATAATATAATTGATTACTTACATAATGAATATGATTATTATAACTACTTAGTATTTAATTTATGTGTACTTATTACTTTATTATATTTACTATAAATGTATGCTAAATAATCAAAATAAACACGTGCTGGAAACAGATGAAAGTAAAAACTACAAGTAAAAATAAAAAACACAGAAAATATGCTGTGAGATCTTTCAAATTTATGTCATCAGAGAAGATGAATTTTTGTTTGTTTTCAATTTCTAGTTGCTCTCTGATGACGTAATTTTGAACTTTCACTAGTTTCCAGCACGTGTTTTTTTTTATTATTTATTATATACATATATATGATCAAACCAGAATATGAAATGGGAAAAAAAACTAAGACCTTTCAACCTTAACAAGTGGTTTTTGACTCTGACGAAGACCACTTGTTATGGTTGAAAGATCTTAGTCATTTTTTTTCCCATTCCATATTATGGTTTGATAATTGATCGTTATTTCACGTGTTTATGTGAAATCTTGTATATATATATAAAAATAGAGTCAAAAATCATTTGGGTTTTTGACTCTGACGAAGACCGCTTGTTACGGTTGAAAGAACTTAGTCTTGTTTTCCCATTTATTATTGTGGTTTGATCATTGATATATATATATATATATATATATATATATATATATATATAATAAAGATTTAACATAAACACGTGAAATAGCAATCAATGATCGTACCATAATATTAAATGGGAAAAAAAGACTAAGATCTTTCAACCGTAACAAGCGGTCTTCGTCAGAGTTTGGTTTTTGACTCTGACGAAGACCGCTTGTTACGGTTGAAAGATCTTAGTCTTTTTTTCCCATTTAATATTGTGGTTTGATCATTGATAATATATATATATATATGTAGTATATATCCTAGTTTAGAGAGCAACTAAAAAAATTAAAACAAACGAGATTACAGCTTGGTTACAGAAACTAAATATTATGTCTGTAACCTCTTTTGTTTTCAATTTTTAGTTGCTTTGTGATGACATAAATTGAAAGGCATCAGAGTATATTTACTGTTTTCTTTTTAATTTTACCTTTTGGCTTTTACATTCATTACTATAAATGTATTATACATTCATTAAAGTGATATGCAGACTTATTGATTAGTGATATTATTAATGCAGCTTAAAGGAACTGATAATACAGTTAGGCTTGGCTATACTATCATTGTATATACTGTAGTTGTATGACAGATAGTTGGTGTTTACCCACATCATGTAAACTGATGGTTGGTACTTACAGTTCAAGGTCTTCTGTGTTATCTAGCCAGTTAACTCTTGAATCTAGTTCAGGTAGTAGAGGCAGGTAGCGATTGCAAATGTAGGATGCCCTACTTAGCTAGCTACATGTTTCAGGTAGCTTCTCCCTCCTACACGCCCGCATGCTTAGTCCACTAGTCCCAATCAATCAACTCATACTTGCACTACCTTAGCCTTTATATAGAAACAAATTTTTTTTTCCTTTATATCCAAGTAAACAATTACCATTAAATCTATATTTTAAATCTGATTATTATAACTACTTAGTATTTAATTTATGTATACTTGTAACTTTATTATATTTACTACAATTGTATGCTAAATAATCAAAATAAACACGTGCTAGAAACAAATGAAAGAAAAAACTGCAAGGAAAAATAAAAAACACGGAAAATATGCTGAGAGGCCTTTCAAATTTATGTCATCAGAGAACATGAATTTTTGTTTGTTTTCAATTTCTAGTTGCTCTCTGATGACGTAAAAGATTAAAAAAAAAAGGTTTTGTCTGTACATTGCTTAGAACTGACTCGTTTCAAGTTATCTTTATGTTTTATATATTAAAGAAACTCAATCCATCCTTGGAAAAATTTCTGTCTGTTTGTTTGTTTGTCTAAAAATTTTGTCATAGACAAACTCAGCCACCATAAGTTATAGCATACTGAAATTTTGACAATAGATTTGTATATGTATAACTTAAAAACAGGCGTCTTTAGGTGCCTGATACGGTAGCAAGTAGGTATTGTCAGTTGATTTTAATTTTGTTTTCGTTCATCATAATTTGCTCGCTTTAAAAAAGTGTGTCGTGCCTACCCCCGTACTAAATAAGAAGTATGTCTAGAATAAAATCAAATTTGAACTCAATATCTAAAACTGCAAAACGTAAATGAAATTCCAGATCTTTATATATATATACCATGATAAACGAAAACGGTCCGGTAGATAAGATTACACTTAAAATAAAACTGTGACACATAGACAGAAACATAACAAAGACTTACTTTTCAATATTTCCACCGTAATGGCGATCTTCCTCAACAGAAGAAGTGAATTGACGGAGGGACGACAGTCAACCCTTGCAGGTAGTAACTCAGACCTCGAGGCCACTAACCCCACAGGAGTTACGACCAGCTTATCTTAAACTTGAAGAAATACCTTCCACTGACTTCGCTGCATAAATAATAAACCAGAAAATTATATTCTCGTCATATGATGAATATTGATCATATTGATCATTCATTGAAAATTTATGGTTTCCAACACTGATCATCTTAAAAGATTCGGTTTTTTTTTCGTCATTAAAATCGTTATAGTTTTAAAATAAAAATGTCTAATAAATATATGAAATTAAGAAAAGTGGTAGGACTGAATGGTGGGCTACACTTTCAGGCCTCTCTCAGACAACCAAGTGTCCAGGTGGTTGGAGTGTCTCCGCGGTACATGTACTCGTACATGGTGGGCTACACTTTCAGGCCTCTCTCAGACAACCAAGTGCCCAGGTGATTGGTGTGTCTCCGCGGCACATGTACATGGAGGGCTACACTCTCAGGTCTCTCTCAGACAACCAAGTGCCCAGGTGATTGAGTGTCTCCGCGGAACATGTACATGATGGGTTAATATCTATTTTGAACTTGTACAGGTATTGTTTAAATGGCCCATGACCAGTATATTGGAATAGTTTATTTCGAACTTCTCCATTTATAGTCTTTTTTGCATACTAGAAAAATATTTATTTGTTATATTAGCTCTTGTTTATTCCACGCAATATTTTGCTAAATAAACAATTTTTTTTCTGAATATCTAATTTGAGATAAAAAAAAATCCTCCAAAAAATTTTATTAGCGATAAATTAATAACAGATGCTTACACAATCTTAGTTCTCACACCTGCAGAGCATACTATTACAAGTTATTCCAGAAAGCAAGAACAAAAAAAAATGATAAAAACTTCAACATGCTAAAATTGCAAGCAATTAGCATTCTTGAGCAAGTTGAAGAAGAATTGCTAATCACCGGATGCAGCATCGTCATTAATGGCTGTTACACCGGCACTTGGAGGTGGAGTTCTCTTATCAATGCAGTGGCAACAAGCCGCACCCGTTAGGATTCTGTCCTAGTCACGACAGAGGATTACTGCACAATTACTCTCCAATCATTGTGATAATTTGATTCGTTCAAGAAATGATTAAGTACAACTGTTTTTTTAAATATCATCTTTATCATATACCATATCTATCATCATATCTATATATCTATCATATATCATAATATCATATCTATCTTTAAACTTATAAAACTCTGATTACCGATCTTGTTTAATTGTTTACTTGCCACCGTACATTGTCTGAATAAATAATGAAACATACGTAATTTTGTGGGATCCGAACCCACAATCTTTGCAATGGAAGTCCCTAGTCTATGGGGGCTTTCATACAATATAATTCCAAAACGATCTTTACAATGGAAGTCCAGTGAGCTACGCTCTAGTCTATGGGGGCTTTTTTTTTATAATACAATTAAAAAACCTTATATAAATAAAGAAAGGTTTTGTATAAGTCAACTAAAGATGAAGCCTTGGATGTTGCATACGGTATTTAGGGATCTTTTTTATCAATAGTTATGAATAAAAAAGATGTTTTTAACAAACTAGAAAGTTGTAATATATTTCAGTCATAAATGAAATATTACTCTGACTGGAAACTTATTCGGAAGCATATAACAAAACTATCACATTTACTTACAAGTAATTAAAAAAATGGAGAGGGCCAAGTTAGTTCAGAGGTTAATGTACTCGCCTCTGGGCTGGTAGTCTGGAGTCGATCCCCACCTGGCCCTCGATTTTTCTCACGAAGGTGAATATATCTGAGTACGTCGTCCCTCGAAGAGGACGTTAAGTTGTCGATCCCGAGTCTCTACGATGAGAGGTACTCGTTAAAGATCCCTACTCGAAATGCACTTGGGTTAGGTAAAATTTAGGACCCTCAATGTAGAATCTGTAGAATCACCGATTAAACAAAAAGCCGGTAAACGGTTAACGTTATCACCCGCTATTGGATCGGTTAAACATTGAAAAAAGAAACTAAAAAACAGATTTTATTTGAATAAAATTTATTTTGAAATTAACTTTTAAGTGAATATCGTTTAATTGTTCCTCAAGTAATGACATAAGGAAAGTTTCCAACCCCTTCATTTACAGGCCTTTGTCTTTTAGGGGTTGTAATAAGGGATGAAAGTGGTTCTCATTTGTCAACAAGACGCTCTTTTTATTTATGGGTAAGAAGCCGCATTACCGAGTTGATTCGACAATTCTTTGCTCAAGTTTATTAGAGAAGGGATCTTCAACGAGTACGTGACATAAATTCTTGATCACACCAGCTTTACGTCCTCTCTGAGAGAAGGCGAACTCAGGATTCAACATCTACCGCATGGCAAATCTCAAGATTCCAACCATCAGTCTGACAGCAAGAACGCCACCACTAGTTCTACACAATACAATCATAGCTACTGCATCATTCTTAATATATTTTATTCCAATGATAACATTAGATTGACTCAGATTAAAAATACAAACCATTCCTTCTTTTTAGTTTATATCAAAATTCTAATAAAATTTATTATTGTTTTGTTTTTTTTTTTGGAATTTTATAAGCATTTTGTAAATTATGTTCTTTGTTTGTTTTCTACACTTATAAAGTCTTCATTTTTTTAGTGTTGTCTAGGGGTGGAAATTTGGCTTGTTTATTATTTGGCACCTATTTTTAATAATGTGCGAGCCACATTGCCTGTTTATTCTACATTGGGAGTTCTAAATTTTGCGTGACTCAAATGAATTTAGAGTAGAGATCGACTTCGTACAGGCTTGGGAATGACAGAGCATAACGTCCTCTCCGAGGGAAAACGCGATGAAATTTTTGAATGAGGGTTTGAGTAGGTATTGAACCCTGGATCTGCCAGTTCAGAGTCGAGCACGTTGCCACTGTTCTAACCTGACCCCATAAGTCCTACATGTGTATTACCTTAATCAAGGTTAAGGTATTGATTTAAAAAGTATGTTTTTATGACATGTTTAACAAGTAACTGACATTGTATAGCTTCGGGACGTCTTACCTCTGTGTTTTAGCCATGGCATGAACAAAATTGCCTAACTGAAGTGTATTTAGAGTAGAAACTTTTAATGAGTACCTGACATCGTACAGGCTCGGAACCGACGGCTTAACATCGTCTCTCAGGGACGACGTGCTCAAAGTTATTCACGTCCCACGTGAATAAACCAAGAGGCAGGTGGGTATTGAACCCCGAAACTACCAGTTCAGAAGCAAGTACGTTAACCTCTGAGCTAACTACTTCCCCAAAACACGAAATAAGAACCAGGGAAGGATTAATATAATTCAATTTTGTGAACTATGAGAACGATTCATAATATCCCATATACTCACACCATTATTCTTTTAACAAATATAATATTATTTACTACCTTTTTATAAATGTCAAAATAATCTTAAGTTAAAAAAAATATATTAAGTCATTCACCACAATGATTTTATTTTACAACGTGTTTCGAACACTTTGTGTTCAACATCAGGTGAAAAAATCGAAGACCAGGTGAGTATCGAACCCCGGACCTACCAGTTCAGAGGCGAGTACGTTAACCATTGAGCTAACCTATTTACAACTTTCATCAGCTCTGCAGAGTTCTACTAAAATGAAAGGTCAAAGTCGCAAAATCATGATAAGAAATCATGAATTTTTCATAACTGTAACTCTAATTCAATCAATAATAGTAGTCAATTATTGATAATGTTCGTAATTGTCAGTTCACGAATTTTATTCCTTGAGGGTATAAAATAATGCACATTTATTTATGATTTCAAATCTTTATATTATATTTTGTAATGTTAATATGAGTTATATTGGCAATTATATTGAATACATGTTTCAGGTGGTAAATTTTTATTACCTCAACATCAATTCATGCATGTATTATAACTAAAATGGCCTTTTCTTCGTGTATTTTTTATTGCTTTTATCTTCAGAAACATTAAATTCTACGATGAAGTTTAGCATTTTAAAATATCTCAAACTAAATCTTGTATTGACTCACCTTCTAATTTGTTAAATGGCTCAGTGAAAAAAAAAAACACTTTCGTTATCTAATTGTCTGTTTAAGATTCTTTTTATAAATTCTCAGTAAAAGAAATTAAAGTATAAAATATCTTAATTCTTATCTGAATTGAAACGTTTTCTGATAAACTTAATTAATTTTTCTCTAAAATAGAATTTCACGAAATTAAATAAAATACAATTTATGTTAGTGTATTTAAGAATGAAAATGTCATACCTCTGGAAGTCTTTTAATACAACTATTGAGAAAAGGAATAATAATTATTAGGTGTCTAGTTGCTTGTAACATGGATTTGCAGAAACATAGATTATCTCATTTTTTTTTAATTATTATTGATTAAAAATCATACAATATTAAATATTTTTAATAAGCTGATAAATATGATTCTCTAAAAATCTGTTTCTTATAACAAAATAACAAAATGAAGTTATTTTTCACAATGGAAAGATACTCAGAAAGTATAGTAAACAGAAGTCATATAAACGCTAAGAAAAGCAATATAGCGATATTGAAATCCTTTATTATGCTCTATTCAATCAGGTCGAATAGAATTGTTTTCTTTTAAAAATAAATCGTTTCTAAGTAAAAAAAAATAGAAATATAACTTTGTTTAGATTTGAAGAGACCTCTTTATATTAACAAAGAGTGTGTTAATATTAATACTGAGCTATTACGTGTTTAGTTTTATTCTCCACTGTAGGATAGGTGTGGTCCTACAGACGCCCTCCCAACCTTGGCAATTTTCTCTCCCACAGAAATCTAACCTCCACGAGGGCTAACTATTTGCCATCGGGAGCGAAACTGTGCGGACGTCGAGGTTGCCTCACCTGTCCGATTATCAACCCCCAACCACACTTCACACCTCCCTCCCATAACACACACTATCCTGTTCTGATTGACTGCTCGTGTACCTCCAAGAACCGTGTCTACCGTTTGGAGTGTACCAAGTGTGATTCGTTCTACTTAGGCCAAGCATCCACCAAGCTTAGTCTCCGTATGAACAATCACAGAGCTTCTTCAGTCAACAATCATTCCCATCTTCCCATCGCCATGCATGCCAATAGCCAGGGACTTCCATTTAATGAGTGCTACAGGTTACAGATTCTGCGACAAATCCCCTCTGACTGCAAAAACCTCACCCTCCGAGCCTCCAAGGAAGCCCATATTTGGTTGCTCAATGCGCACAGTGCACCTAGCCATAATCTTAAGAGATAATGCTTCATTGTATTAGTTTCTTGTGTCTGCATCTAGTTTTTATGCTTTCATCTTATATATTTCTCATTTATTTTAAGTTTTATTCTCTATTTTTTATTAAACCTTAGTCCATAATTTTTAATTTTTATTTATTTATGTATATTTCTTCTGTTCATCCCTCAGTTTTTATTTTTTATTATTTTATTTGTTTTTGTGTTTACTATTATTATTCATATTCCTATTTTAATTTAAGTTGATTCTTGCCTACCTTATTCTCTGTGACCGGGCGCGTATGTGGCAACATTGTTGGTCTCCAACCGTCTCTGTACCAGAGCGCTTGGTTTCTTATCTCTCTCTTATCTCTCCTGAAGACGGTTCAACCGAAAATTAGAGACTGTAAGTTTGTGTTTTTAATTTCTCTATGTTTCTTTATGTACATTGAACTATATATATATATATATATATATATGTTTTGTTGAACGACCTTTGTACTGTGGCATGAATAAATTTCATTATCTATCTTTCAAGTTTTCTCACCTTTGTTTTAAATCTTTCTGGTACTAAATACACTAGTTCTCCAAATGCTTTATTATTTAATTATTATTATGCTTTATTCATGCCACAGTACAAAGTTCGTTCAACAAAACATGTATAAAAGAAGGATTGCTCCCCAAATTTACAAATATATATATACGAGTTCGAGATTAACAAAGAGCAACACACAAAGTAGGGAAACACACTTACAGACTCAAATTTTCGGGTAATCCGTCTTCAGGAGAAAAGAGAATGGGAGACCAAGCACGTTGTAGACGCAACGGCAAGTAACCAACCCGGCAACCGCCAGCGCTGTATAAGTATAGAATTAGGAGAAGACATAAACAGAAACTCAGATAAGCAGTACTGGTTAGGTAAAACTATAAATACTTAGGTAGGTGAAAAATTATAAACAATATAAGATAAAAACAAACTATAAAAAACAAAAATAATGATAGAGAAAAGAAGAAAAAAATAAATAAATAAATAAAAAAAATACAATACAAAAAACTTGTATTGGTTGTTTTAGTAAATAAAAGATAGAGACTGAATAAAAGGGTAAGTATGGGAAACTAGTTAAGAATAAGAATTTAGAAAAATAAAATTTTAGAATTTTAGAAAAATATTTTATTTTTCTAAATTCTTATTCTTAACTAGTTTCCCATACTTACCCTTTTATTCAGTCTCTATCTTTTATTTACTAAAACAACCAATACAAGTTTTTTGTATTGTATTTTTTTTATTTATTTATTTATTTTTTTCTTCTTTTCTCTATCATTATTTTTGTTTTTTATAGTTTGTTTTTATCTTATATTGTTTATAATTTTTCACCTACTCGTATTTATAGTTTTACCTAACCAGTACTGCTTATCTGAGTTTCTGTTTATAAAAAAAAAAAGTTGACAGCGCTGGCGGTTGCCGGGTTGGTTACTTGCCGTTGCGCCTACAACGTGCTTGGTCTCCCATTCTCTTTTCTCCTGAAGACGGATTACCCGAAAATTTGAGTCTGTAAGTGTGTTTCCCTACTTTGTGTGTTGCTCTTTGTTAATCTCGAACTCGTATTGTGTCCAGTTTGGATCGTATTTCGTTTTATCAGTGAATATATATATATATATATATAAAATTGTCACAATAACACGTGATATAAATATTCAGGTAACTCACCACAAATTAATGAAACATCAGTTTTGAAAGTTTGATATGTTGACAGATTCCCAATAGATGCTGATTTTATGGATATGTATCATTTGAAAGGAAGATGCCATATTTTGTTGTGAAAAGTGTATTTTATGAATACTTTATGTGTTTTGTCAAGTTAATATCGTGATGGACGAGGAATATTTGTAGAATAAATGAAGAGTGCTTTAGAACATGAGTTAATCAAATCTATTTGTAACCGTTTTACCTCACCTTGTCTCTTCGTGTTCTACCGATTTCACTCCAGTTTCATCTTTAACAACATATTATTTTCTCTATATCTTTTTTTTTCTATATTATTATAAAATAGTCATTCATATTATATTTTTACAATTGTTTTATATTTTTTAATTTGTATATAATTTTATTTTCTTTATTATTATTAATTATTAATTTCTTTTGGATTTTTGTTCATTTCATAAGTAGCTCGCAAACAGTAAATGTGTCCTACAAGTAGGTAGATAAAAGTACGTGGTATATCACCAAATACGTGGCAATAATTCAGTTCCAATTAATTTATAATTCATTTGAAATTTCTATGATATGATTTCTTTCTGTTAAATAATAAAAGGCTTACTGTTATGACTTGAAAGTATGTCGAATATAAAAAGTTTAAACATATCAGTTGTTGAAGTGATATGGTCAGGACTGAAGATCATAAAAAAAAAAGAAACTGATGTTTCTTTAACAGGCCGTTAAGGACGTTACGACACCTCTTCTGTCAGAGCGACATTCACTCAGTCGTAATCATCTTGCAGAACATCCAGGAAGAATTACAATAATTCACTTCTTTTCAAGCCAATCGTTATGATAAGGGATATTAATAATTAATAATGCTATAAAAAAAAATTTTACTTATAATATGAATAACAAGATTTCACAGAAAACATGTGATATAACAATTAACATCTAAACTATAATAACAAATGAGAAAAAAGATTAAGATGTTTGAAAAAAAAAATAGGGGCCCAAGTTGTTAACGTGCTCGCCTCTGGGCTGGTAAGCCGGGGTTCGATCCCCATCTAACCCTCGATTTATTCGGCCTAACCCTACTAGGGGCCAGGTTAGCTCAGTTGTTAACGTGCTCGCCTCTGGGCTGGTAAGCCGGGGTTCGATCCCCATCTAACCCTCGATTTATTCGGCCTAACCCTACTAGGGGCCAGATTAGCTCAGTTGTTAACGTGCTCGCCTCTGGGCTGGTAAGCCGGGGTTCGATCCCCATCTAGCCCTCGATTTATTCGGCCTAACCCTACTAGGGGCCAGGTTAGCTCAGTTGTTAACGTGCTCGCCTTTGGGATGGTAAGCCGGGGTTTGATCCCCCACCTGGCTCTCGATTTATTCGGCCTAATCCTACTAGGGGCCAGGTTAGCTCAGTTGTTAACGTTCTCGCCTTTGGGATGGTAAGCCGGGGTTTGATCCCCCACCTGGCTCTCGATTTATTCGGCCTAATCCTACTAGGGGCCAGGTTAGCTCAGTTGTTAACGTGCTCGCCTTTGGGCTGGTAAGCCGGGGTTTGATCCCCCACCTGGCTCTCGATTTATTCGGTCTAATCCTACTAGGGGCCAGGTTAGCTCAGTTGTTAACGTGCTCGCCTCTGGGCTGGTAAGCCGGGGTTTGATCCCCCACCTGGCTCTCGATTTATTCGGCCTAACCCTACTAGGGGCCAAGTTAGCTCAGTTGTTAACGTGCTCGCCTTTGGGCTGGTAAGCCGGGGTTTGATCCCCATCTAGCCCTCGATTTATTCGGCCTAACCCTACTAGGGGCCAGGTTAGCTCAGTTGTTAACGTGCTCGCCTTTGGGCTGGTAAGCCGGGGTTTGATCCCCCACCTGGCTCTCGATTTATTCGGCCTAACCCTACTAGGGGCCAGGTTAGCTCAGTTGTTAACGTGCTCGCCTCTGGGCTGGTAAGCCGGGGTTCGATCCCCATCCAGCCCTCGATTTATTCGGCCTAACCCTACTAGGGGCCAAGTTAGCTCAGTTGTTAACGTGCTCGCCTCTGGGCTGGTAAGCCGGGGTTCGATCCCCATCTAACCCTCGATTTATTCGGCCTAACCCTACTAGGGGCCAAGTTAGCTCAGTTGTTAACGTGCTCGCCTTTGGGCTGGTAAGCCGGGGTTTGATCCCCCACCTGGCTCTCGATTTATTCGGTCTAATCCTACTAGGGGCCAGGTTAGCTCAGTTGTTAACGTGCTCGCCTCTGGGCTGGTAAGCCGGGGTTTGATCCCCCACCTGGCTCTCGATTTATTCGGCCTAACCCTACTAGGGGCCAGGTTAGCTCAGTTGTTAACGTGCTCGCCTTTGGGCTGGTAAGCCGGGGTTTGATCCCCCACCTGGCTCTCGATTTATTCGGCCTAACCCTACTAGGGGCCAAGTTAGCTCAGTTGTTAACGTGCTCGCCTCTGGGCTGGTAAGCCGGGGTTCGATCCCCATCTAGCCCTCGATTTATTCGGCCTAACCCTACTAGGGGCCAAGTTAGCTCAGTTGTTAACGTGCTCGCCTCTGGGCTGGTAAGCCGGGGTTCGATCCCCATCTAGCCCTCGATTTATTCGGCCTAACCCTACTAGGGGCCAAGTTAGCTCAGTTGTTAACGTGCTCGCCTTTGGGCTGGTAAGCCGGGGTTTGATCCCCCACCTGGCTCTCGATTTATTCGGTCTAATCCTACTAGGGGCCAGGTTAGCTCAGTTGTTAACGTGCTCGCCTCTGGGCTGGTAAGCCGGGGTTGATCCCCACCTGGCCCTCGATTTATTCGGCCTAACCCTACTAGGGGCCAGTTAGCTCAGTTGTTAACGTGCTCGCCTCTGGGCTGGTAAGCCGGGGTTCGATCCCCATCTAACCCTCGATTTATTCGGCCTAACCCTACTAGGGGCCAAGTTAGCTCAGTTGTTAACGTGCTCGCCTTTGGGCTGGTAAGCCGGGGTTTGATCCCCCACCTGCTCTCGATTTATTCGGTTCTAATCCCTACTAGGGCCAGGTTAGCTCAGTTGTTAACGTCTACTCGCCTTGGGTTGGTAAGCCGGGTTTTGATCCCCCACCTGGCTCTCGATTTATTCGCCTAATCCTACTAGGGTCAAAGTTAGCTCAGTTGTTAACGTGCTCGCCTTCTGGGCTGGTAAGCCTGTTGTTGATCCCCAATCTTGCTCTCGATTTATTCGGTCTAATCCTACTAGGGGCCAAGTTAGCTCATTGTTAACGTGCTCGCCTCTGGCTGGTAAGCCGGGGTTCGATCCCCAACTAGGCTCTCGATTTATTCGGCCTAACCCTACTAGGGGCCAAGTTAGCTCAGTTGTTAACGTGCTCGCCTTTGGGCTGGTAAGCCGGGGTTTGATCCCCATCTAGCCTCGATTTATTCGGCCTAACCCTACTAGGGGCCAGTTAGCTCAGTTGTTAACGTGCTCGCCTTTGGGCTGGTAAGCCGGGGTTTGATCCCCCACCTGGCTCTCGATTTATTCGGCCTAACCCTACTAGGGGCCAGGTTAGCTCAGTTGTTAACGTGCTCGCCTCTGGGCTGGTAAGCCGGGGTTTGATCCCCCACCTAGCTCTCGATTTATTCGGCCTAACCCTACTAGGGGCCAAGGTTAGCTCAGTTGTTAACGTGCTCGCCTCTGGGCTGGTAAGCCGGGGTTCGATCCCCATCTAACCCTCGATTTATTCGGCGGCTAACCCTAACTAGGGGCCAAGTTAGCTCAGTTGTTAACGTGCTCGCCTTTGGGCTGGTAAGCCGGGGTTATGATCCCACCAAATCTAGCTCTCGATTTATTCGGGGTGAATAAATCTATAGGCATTCCCTCAGAATTAATACGATCGGTCCGAGACTTGGCGGTAACCGTTAAAGATCCCACTCAAAATGCACTTGATTGAAACTTGGTCCTTAAACGATCTTAGATGCCGGTAAAAAAAGCCAGTAACGGCTAACGTTACTTCGCTCTTATCTAATAAGTTCAAAATAGATCTTTGAACTTAACAAGCTATCTTCTTCAATCGGGATTGGACCCTGACGAAGATCGCTTGTTACTGTTGAAAGCCCAAATCTTTTCTCTCATTTCTTTTCTTAGTTATATTCTTTCTCTCTTTGTAATTTTCAACAATCTGTCGATTAATACAGTCATAGACAAACTTAAGGATCTATATTTTTTTTATATTTCCTTAGTTTAAAGTTTAATTTATAAATATAATAAATAAAGAGGAAATAATAAAATAAATATTGGGTAATATAATAGTGACAAAAAAAAAGTTAATACTTTTATAAGTTTATTAATTAGAAAAATTAATTTCTTTATTAAATAATGCCGTTTATTTAATTATAAGTTCAATAATTTGATATATTACTCTTCTTGTTGGCTTTTTCTAAAAATATTCAATTTTTTTTTTATCAGAATGAGATGAATTTATTGATATTTGGTAAGCTGAAACAATGGTAGGCAGTAAATGTTTGATAAGAAATCTTTAAATATAACTGTGACTTTGCTGTTTCAATGAGAGTCGTTATATGACTGCAGTGAATATTAAATTGTTACTATCTTGTTTTGTTGTCCATACACATCGCTTGAAACTTTATTATCTTGTATAATATTGACATAAATATGCCGATAAAGGAAATTAGAATATAATGAAATATTAAAATAGACAGCTTTTTGATTTATGTAGAACTTTGTAAATAAATGACATCCGATTAATCTCATTTCTATATCCAGACTCTCGCTTTCTCAAAACTACTTACTTACTTTTATTATTTGTCCAACTTGTAGTAGTATTAATTAGTGACTCAACTGCTCTTACTTAACTAAAAGTGATCGCAAAAAAATCGATCTTGAGATTTTGACGGAATTATATGTTTTGAAGCTCCAGAAGTCGTTATATGAAGTTTTTTCGATGATGTTTGTGTGTGTGTATGTATACTATATCTCTGTGTGTGTGCATGTATGTATGTATGTGTGTGTGTGTGTGTGTGTGTGTGTGTGTGTGTGTGTGTGTGTGTGTGTGTGTGTGTGTGTGTGTGTGTATGTGCGTGCGTGCGTGCGTTCGTGCGTGCGTGCGTATATATATATATATATATATATATGTGTGTGTGTGTGTGTGCGTGCGTGTGTGCGTGCGTGCGTTCGTGCGTGCGTGCGTGCGTATATATATATATATATATATGTGTGTGTGTGTGTGTGTGTGTGTGTGTGTGTGTGTGTGTGTGTGTGTGTGCGTGGTGTGTGTGTGTGTGGGTGGGTGGGTGGTTGAGTGTAAGTTTGATATTATATTTACTATAGTAAAGTTGAGTGTAGACCACTCCAATTTTTTTTTTAAGAAGAAGAAATTGTTTATTTGTGTAAAGCATGTTATGTTACTTATAGGACTTATGGTACTTATTGTGACGTTAGCAGCGTACTAAGGTCCTTTACTAGGTAAACTTTTCTCTTCAACACCCACACTTAAAGAGGTTGAAACTATTCCGTATCCATTTAAACTATGGGAGGCTACAGGCCGGTCCCTTAGCCAGAGTGAACCGGAGCAGCCAGCCTGGTTTCAAATGCTTGTTGAATGGCCTTATGGGATGACGTTAGTGACCTCGAACAAATGATTTATTTCTAACGTAGTGCAATCAGTTATTATGTGGTATTTACTTATTGTAGGGTAAAAAGTTAATGAAATTGTCTCCACATATAAAAATAAACAACGCGTTTCGAACACGTAGTGTTCTTCCTTAGGCATTAACTAAAGGTGAGTGTCGAAACGCGTAGTTTATACCATTCAATTTTTATATGTGGAGACCATTTCTTTAGCTTTTCACCTTACAAATGATTTATATTGATTCAAAAGAAAATCTGTAAACTCTAAGCTCTTTTTATTTCTAACACCTGCACAATATAAGCAATATAATAATTTAGGTTAGGTTGTAGTGGCAGTCCCACAAGGGAACACACTTAAGCCAAGCATTGGCCCTTTGTGATACCACACAATGAAGATTGATTCTACAGTGGGAGTCCTAAATTTTGCCTAAGTCAAATGTATTTAGAGTAGGGATCTTTAACGAGTAACTGACATGGTACAGGCTCGGGACCGACAGTTTAACGTCCTTCTCTGAGGGACGACGTGCTCAGATTTATTCACCTCCCGCGTGAATAAATCGAGGGCCAGGTGAGGATTGAACCCCGGTCCTATCAGTTCAGAGGTGAGCACGTAACCACTGAGCTAGCCTGGCTCCCCCAAGATAATAATTTATTGTATATATAATAATTTGTGATAAGAGGTGTCCCCGAAATGGTTGAGCAGCAGAGGGCTCGCGCTTTCCTAAAGACCGCTCGGCGTACCCCTGCACTACCAGAAATACCATCAGCAAATGTTGTCACCCATCTTAAAGCTAACCCGCCAAATATTACTTAAATCGCTGATCTAACGGAAACTGGTTTACTCAACTTGGCTATGGCCTTGTCATGACGTGACAAGGTAAACAGGTCACTAATAAAGCCTTTTTACACTCCCCCCTAAAAAGAACAAAACAACCTCATTGACGCTACATAAAGAACCTCTAAAATTTTCTTGTGCCCTAGTTTATAAAATAACTAACAGACATGCCCGTCTTTGGCCAGTATTTTACAAAAATTCAAAGATGATACGAAGTATTCCAAAAAATTATTAGAAATTATAAACTTCCGTTCAAATTTTTAAAATTAATTATCAATGAGGCGAAACAAATAATAACTATAAATGATTACAAACTAAATAATGATGTTTAATACGGTAAATAGTAATTTATTGTTTTAATGTAGTACTTATATAATTAATATGCAAGGTTAGTAAATAATGTATGGGTATACTCTTACTCAGTTTGTAGTTTTAGTAGTCTAGAATGCCCTGATAAGCTGGAGATTTCACTCAGAAGAGTATATCCACAGGAGTATATTCAGTATATTATGCCGAAATGGCCCATTCCTACTTGGTAGAGGCTTTATTAATCTAGCTCACTACCTGTTGCTCTCCTGATAACATAGCAGACTTCACTGCTTTCCGACTTACCAACAGGAATAGTACAGCAAACGAGAAAATTATTATTATTCATTGAGGTTGATTATAGTACTGCCATCTAAGAACTATTGTACTTCCCTCCCTTCCATACTAAAGTACCCTAGTTAGCTTCAGCACAAACAGGAAGCTCGCCAGAAAATTACATCGTCGTCTTAACTTTGTATTTAGTTTTAAAATATAATCGCGAAGACAACACCACTTGAAGGTTTCAGGAAGTGCATGGGTCACCATACCAGTCACCTGGTCCTGGTATGATGGTAGATGTTGGTGCGTCTTCGGATGAAACGCTGACTCATCCACCATCCTCTACCTACAGGGATTCCGCTGATTTTACTTGTTGTAGTGGTGAAATAATTTATTAGATCTTATATGTAGCTCCTTCTGCCTTTAACCTGAAGATCTCTGAACGTAGACACTCTTGTCCCTCATCACGATGAGGTTATAGCAGATACTAGGAAATCAAACCGTCTACCTCAAACAAGTGAGATGTCCCTGAGCCCTTGACCAATCTAAGAAACTAACTACAAATCCTAAGTAATAAAGATATAATAAGAAGAAATACCGAAACATATAAAGCAAAACTTCTTAAATCTTAAAACTGGTTAACCACAGTTCTTGTCTCATGAATTAATTAATTAATCCTTATGAAATGTACCGTGATAATGTAGTTTCAAAAATCAGCAAACTCAAATTTAGACTTAAATTTTATTTATCAAATATTAATAAGTTTTCATGAAATCACAAAATTACAGTGCCTTAAACATAGAATCATAGAAAAAAATGTTTCATTTATCTCAAATAATGGTAATAAATATACCTTGTTATTTTTCCTCTTTAATAAGGTTGGTCTTTTTAGGACAATATAAATAACCTAACAGACCTCAACACTGGTAACAAGCCGCAGCCATTCGCAAGGTTTCCAGTCATTTCCACCATATCTATATGCCCTCCAGCAATTTTCTTTCTTTAACCATCCTTTATTTCCAAAATATTATTTTTTCTACTAGATTTTATATGATATCTTTATCACTGTTTACAAACTCTGATAAAACTAAAACTGATAGGACTAAAATAAGTGTATTAAGTAGTTAGTTATAACGAAATTTTATACTGATTATATGATAATTTATATTACCTGAAGTTATATAGCATATAATTTTAATATACTATTTTTCTTTCTTATGGAAGTTTGGTCTAGCTTCAATAATGCAACACCTTTAAGCCGACGTATGATATATTTGTAGACATCTTCAGGGCTAAATCAATACAGAGTTTAATTACAATAACTTGAAACATAGTTATATTACATTATTTAATTAATATACATAATGTAATGATCAAACCACAATATGAAATGGGAAAATAAGACTAAGATCTTTCAACCGTAAGAAGCGGCCTTCGTCAGAGTCAAAAACCCAACTGGGTTTATCACAACCCAACAGTTGGGTTTTTGACTCTGACGAAGACCGCTTGTTAGTTTGATACGAAGACGTATCTTGATAAAACGTTTGATAAACTATCTTAATAATACAACGGTTATATAATTATTCTATTTTTTTTTCTTATTTACTTATAAATGGTTTTTATTTATTTAACGACCTTTTCTTTTCTTCTTTCCTTTCACTCTCCAGTACTTTTCTAAGTGGCCAGTACTTCAGCGCTATCAAGCGCCGCTAGAGTCCTAGAGAAAAAAAAAGAAGACAAGTCGAAGCAAAAAAAATGTTAAGAACCACCGTTCAGATATTTTCAATAACACTTTTATGGTTCCATAAAACTTTTTATCACCATATAATGGGTATTTTACGGATTCCTTTTTTTTTATTCAATTGTAAAAGAGAAGGTTAATCCTACAATTATACGATATGTTACCAGTTAATTTATAAACATAGACATTTGCCATCAATTCAGTGCAATGATAATATTTGAACAGTGGAATATAATATGGTATATCTATGTATTCTATACCTAAAATTTTTGTTTTGTTTTGTTTTTTTGTTGGTTTTGTTTGTCTCTACCGCTGACTACTAAAGCAATTAATTAACTAACTACTAAAATTAATTAATAAACCGATAATTAAAACCATAAGAATTTGAAGCATATGTTATAAAAGTTTTTTATGACTTATAAGTTATAATGTAACACATATAATAAGTTATGATTTGTAAGTTATTACGACGTAAAACTTATAAGTTATTATAACCAAGTTTATTGTTGTTTATTTTGCATGATTTTAACAAATATAGCTTAATTATAAATATAAATTTTAGTTCAAAAAGAGTTAAGTATGCTATATGCTTTTATATTGATTTTCAAAGTCCTCCATGAAAAGTTATATATTTCCAAGTTTGATGAAAGTTTTAACCATTAAAGTATAGGTATTAAACATTAATTAAAATTTTCTTTTAAAATAAAATTATTGATATAAAGCTTTAATTAAGGATTATAACAAAGCTGAATTTCCAAATTATTTAATGATTTTAAGAACTCCCATTAAATCATTCAAAAACTCTTTCACTGTTTAACTACTCAAAGTGTTTTTCCTTCATTCAACTAAACAAATAGAATATATATTTCCATTAGGCTAAAACCACGTTTCCTTTAGCTTCAGTAGTTCTTTATTTTAACGGTAAATTATATTTTTTTCCTTCAATAAAGTAATGGTTGTTATCTTTTTTGAATATTTCATAAATACGATAAATAACTACTAAAGATAGCCAACGATTAAAATTTTCAATTTCACGATAAAAAATATTAATTTATCCTTTATTTAAACGCAGAAACACTTAAAAGATTTAAAGGTTACGAAGAAAAATTTAGTGAAAATAGCAGCTAATATTTAGGAATAAAACCCTAAAAATATTTTTGCAATTTTTAAACTGCAAGAGTTTACAACAAAATTTGTGTGGTTGCTATTTTTTAATATAGCAAACCACTCCATAAAATACGAATTTGCTAGCAATAAAAGTAATGGTTTTTAAATACTCTGATAGCTTTTATTTCTTCATTAATATCGCAATAATTGATTAAAGAAATACATCAACGTTTTGTTTAAAGTAAATCCGAACATGAAAGAGTTTTCATTTGCCTGTAAACACCATTATCTTTTCAATAGCAAATTAATGATTCTATATTAAAAGAAAAGAGTCAAAGTGATTAAAAATCAACTAAAAACACTTACCAATAATATATTATTATTATTATTTGAGGGTGACTATAGCACTGCGTCTTAAAAAAAACTATTGTCTTCCCCCCTTGTGTACTAAAGTACAGGGGAAAATCCCTGAAGCTCTGTCGGTGGTATTTCGTCAGCTCCAGCAGAGCACCGCATACCGGAGTAAGGCTATTTACTCAAGGGGGTTGCCTGGTACCCTTGAGGCTTCGTTTATAATACAGTAACCCCTGTATCATCAATCCTTCGGCACGGATCGCATAACACCTTAGATTTGGGGCTGGGATAAAAGGAGGGGATTTGGGGATTAGGAAGGATGTGAAACGAAGGTTATCAGCCTCTGATCACCTTCTCTTCCTCTTTCGTTTGTCGCTGCATAAAACAGGTTAACAAGGTAGCCTCGTGAAGTCGGAGTTGAGTGTTAGAGGCTATTAGTGGTGCTTAATCACTCCATTACTACCCCTAACATAATATAATTATACAAAGAAAAATCTTTGGTTATAATTTGCAAAAAATGCCTGTAGTCAAAGATAAATGAGAATCATAAACGTGCAGATATGCCCAATGTGGTGGTTTTGTTTATGAATGGCTTATTTTGAAACTAGTTTTAGGAGTTAAGTGTCTTTATTTAAAATATGGGAGCACATTACAGTTATCCGATGTTATATCAGTCAGACTGTATTTAGAAGATAGTCTTCTAGGTGATCTTAGATTTACTGATTTGTAACTAAGAGTTATGTGTCTTTATTTAGATTATGGGAGCACATTCCAGTTATCCGATGTTATATCAGTCAGATTGTATTTAGAAGATAGTCTTCTAGGTGATCTTAGATTTACTGATTTGTAGATAAGAGTTCTGTGTCTTTATTTAATATGGGAGCACATAACAGCTATCGGATGTTATATCAGTCAGATTATATTCAGAAGATAGTCTTCTAGGTGATCTTAGATTTACTGACTTGTAATTTAATTGTAAGCTGATGCACATTCCTTTATCACATAGTGTTGTTCCAAGTCTTTCTATTACGGCTGCAAACTGCTTTAATGTCAATAATTCCACAGAGTCGTAAACTTGGTTTGATTTATTTAGAACCTTAGCCTTTCGGCCATATCATGATAATGTAAAATAATTTACTTTTTTTTATAACGTGGAGCCTTTTGAACAAGTCACGAGAAACCAACCGTCTCCTTACGAATGAACAATACGAGAAAGTCCTTACCCTAAATACTTGTAGATTCAGAATAAATTACAAACAAATCTAGTTCAATTTTTATATTATAATTGAAATTATCGTAAATAGATTGAAAAATCTTAGTCAATTAGATTTATTTCATAAATCAGAGGAAAGCAATGTTAAACGTTAACTTGTTAGCAATGTCAATGTTAACAATATTAAAATTTTGACAAAAAAAATATCAATAAATAGATTAATAATTGATATTTTAATCGTTTTATTTATAAAGAAGAGTTTTTTTATTACTGTTAAGAATTTAAGGATAGTTAGGCGCCATGCTGCTTTTAGAAATATGAAACATTGTTGTTATTTTGAATGGAATGTACATTACTTTAATATAGACAATATGGAAAGGGGAGCTTTAAAAGGATGCATGCATGGACAAAAAAGATCGAAGGTTTAATTCATCCATTAAGCAAAGTATGGCTTCCCTTAATTACTTCTAGAAGAGGAAATCCTCTTTTACAACCCCTGTAATCCCGGAAGAATCTGAAGAGTGAAGTTCAAAACAGCTTTTAAATGCTTAAACAATTATGTAACCACAAATGAAATTTTAATTATTGAACAGCAACTTTGTAAAAAAAAAAAATCACAACTCTTAAACCAATATTAAAAACAAACATCAATTCTGTTTCTTTTAACCAATTACTACTTTACAGAAAAATTGATTTTTGTGTCATTTCACTAAATAAGATTTTTTTTTTTTGATACTTCGACTACAATTTCATGTATTTAGAAGTAATTTTGATTTCAGGGTTACTCCTTTGGCTTTTTGATTATGTGACGGAAATCGGGTGGACACCCATTGGTGGCACTCCGTAACTATGTTTAAGCTTTATGACGACAGAAAGTCACGTGGCCATTGTCGTTTTAGTCGTCTTTGAGGATTTGTGGGGATTACTAGTTGGGAGAAATTAGATTTAAAAAAAAAAAAAGCATTTTGCATAAAAATAAGTATAACAATTTTAAAATTATGACAAAAAAAAATATTAATAAAAAGATTGAGCTCTTCGAACATACAAGACTTTTCATTGAATTTAATTTCAGCTTAGTAAATTTAAAATTGCCGGTAAATAGATTCAGAATAAATTATAAATACATTTATTTCAATTTCTATATGATTATTGAAATTACCGTAATTAAATATATTAATTACAAAAATAAGTATTAAGTCTTAATTTTTTTTTTCATGTTAGGAAAAGTATTAAGTCTTCAAACAAAAAAGTTTATTACAAGAAACTAAACAAGGCGTTTCGAACACTTAATGTTCTTCTTCAGGTTACATCTGCTCTGCTGGGGTGGTTGTTCGAGAGGTGAGCAAGCAATCTCTCTCATAAACTTTTTTGTGTGTAGACTTAATACTTTTCCTCACATAAGCAAATACCACACTATAACAGATTGCACAGTTAATGAAGTCTTAATTTATAGTTAATGTCACGTTATACTGATATGAGCTTAGAGCAGAAGTTAACATAAAAAGAAAAATGAAAATACAAGAAATCAAAAGGTTTCCAGTCATCAGGATAACATCATTCTAGATCTTAAAAACTGAGGCAGGGACTGTTACGGTGGAAAAACATTAGTCTTGTACTTCTCTGTACTATATATTGTACTTTAAATTCAAAGGGTCTTCAACCTTTTTTACATCACGATCCATTTTTGGCGCCAAAATTTATTTGCGAACCTTTAGTAAGAACAAAAATATAATTAACAACACACAAAAAAGGGAAAATTAAAATAAATTTGATCAATAGTAACTTTAATGAGATTGCTGTGCCGCATTAATAATAAATAAATTATTTATTTAATTTAGTTCTTTATTTTCTATTTACAAATAAACAATTTCAAACATTTCGCGACCCCAGTTTAACCCTTTCGCGACCCACCGGTTGAAGACCCTTGCTTTATCCAATACCAGCTGATCTGACCCGACGTTTCCCGGGAAACAATTTAATTCCAAGTCAATAAATTTTAATAAATTAGCTATAACAAAAACCATTTAAATTTTTTATAGTTTCGATACACTTAGGTTATTTTCAGGTAAAGGAAATTAATACAGAATATAAATTATAGAATATTATTATCAACTGTCAAACCTCGTCTTTCGCTGCTGAAGTCGCCCGACCGGTTTCAATAGCAATGGCTGCATCATCAATGGGACTAATGTAACCTTCCAAAATCACGGATATAAATACCTATTTTAACTCAATGGTGCCAATATATATGCTTAAATTTCCTATCTAACAGTTTTATATATTACTATGAAATAACAGTAATTTTATAATTTTGTAATATTACAAAAATACTGATAACCTAATAAACGAACAAATTAAGCACCAGGCAGACATAATATTTAAACCAATAAAAAAACATGAAAAGACGACAGGACGGACAGGAGAGAGACGACTTAAAGTTTAAAAGACAAAAAAAACAGATTAAACAAAATAAAATAATATAAAACTGTTAGGTAGGAAATTGAGGCATATATATATTGACACCATTGAGTTAAAATAGGTATTTATATCCGTGATTTAGGAAGGTTACATTAGTCCCATTGATGATGCAGCCATTGCGAAACCGGTTGGGCGACTTCACCAACGATAGACGAGGTATGACGGTTAATAATAATGTCTTATTTACTAACCTCTATGACACTAACAATATGCATGTATATAAATTATAGATTAGGCAAAAAAAAATGTCACATACAACTTATTATAAATTGGCACACATTTTTTTTTTTATAAAATTAAAACGAAGGTATAGGAAAGTAGAATATCATCAAAATCAAAAATTACATCATTAACTTTCTCGAGGAAATTTAAATAAGTTTCAGTTATAAGTTATCTAATAATAAGTTATCTTTTAACTTCTTCCTGCAATGGGAAGAGAAACATGGTAGGGGGAGCTTCTCCAAGGATCCTCAATTTAAAAACTTTTTCTGTAAACTAACATACCTTATAATGTTACCTTATAATACCTTATAATAATACCTTATAATGATATTCTGGTCCATACAATAATCAGGTCGAATTAAATTGAGACTGTTTCATTATACCGAATGCTGTTTTCAGAAGTCTGAAAATATGGAGCCTTAGCCTCTCAGAATGTACCCACATCAAAATCAAAATCAAAAAAGAACCCAGATCAAAATCAAAATACCCTATTTCGTTCCCCAGAAAAATAGTTATATAATATTCAAATGTTTCCTTGTATCTAAATGTCTGTAGTTTTATTTCTATAGTGGACAAACAAACGAACTTTATATTTTATATAACCAGATGACTACTGTAAAAAAATAATATATTTTATAAAAATACATGATTATATGATTGCTGTATTTCAAGTATAAATATTCGTACATTGTGGTGGAAATTTTATTCAAGTGATTTGAATAAAAAGGATGAAAATTTTACTCCAACATAATGAAACTTATATTAAATTTTTATTTGTTATATAATTAAAGTAATATTCTAAAGCTGATCTGTAATACAGCTTAGTAATGAAATGTTTGTCAGCAAATATGTCGCATTGTAAAGATATTAAAAATATTACAAAGCTTTGATAATATTACAAAAATATATATTGACAATAATTTATACATGTCGCAGACTTTCTTGTCAATAATTCTTGCAGTCCTCAGATTCCAGTATATCTGGTTTATCTGATTCATAGAGCATTCATTATTTTTCCATTTTGATTTGTATGATATATTATTCTACTAACAAGGTGTTGACGTTTGACCTCGTTTCTTGAATAACTTGTTCAGTTTGTGTTTGGTAGAATGAATATGAGATGTAAATCTATAAAGTGTTTTACATAGAAATGCTAAATATGTATGTACAGAAATAATTTATTGAAGTAGTTGAAAAGGAAGAGGTTTCCTGTTGTCTGATATCATCAGCCCCTAAGAGTGTTTCGATTCAATAGTTATCTTTCTATATATATATATTGTTTCGAATGAATAAACACCAATGATTAGCACAGAACTCTTTTCTTTGTGACCTTGTCTGCCAACTCAGATTGCAGGCGGCTGATTTTATTCCATGTTTTATCTAATTGATCTCGTTTGGCTCTTTGCATCATACGACCAATCAAAATTGGATGCAACATCCGGCTAGTTGCCTTGGATTCTTAAAGAAAATTTAAATATTGACTCTGAGGCGAACATAAAGCTGAATCATATATACTCCACCCTCGAGTTTACGTACTTTAAGTAAGAAACCGTACTTTCAAGTTTCCGTACTTTTTTTTCTTCCGAATAGTATAAATTATCATCCGGATATTGGTAATTCATAATGATAGCCGAACGAGATTTTAAGCAAACTATACCTTTATTAATCCATCAAAAATATTATTAGTATTTATCTCTTTATATAAAGTTCGTGAGTTTGTTTGTTTGTTCACCCATTTCCCGTGGAGAGAAAGACTTGGAAATAAATATATATTATTTATTACCTGAATAATGTTAAATAAAAGAAAATTATCACTATATTTCCAAAATTGGAGCCAGGATAGCAAGTCTCTTGCGTGCTCGCCGATGACAGTTGTTCAAATGAATTATACGAGTATAATACATTTTGTAAAAGTCAGATAGTTTTGTGCAAATCTATATACAAAATTTCTTTTTGTATATAAATATAACAAAAAAAATTTTTTTTAAATTTAATATTTGTGGAATATAAACACTGGTAATAAACTAAAAGCATATAGCCAAGGTAGCCCAATGGCTTGCGTGCTCGCCGATGATAGTAGCACATTTATATTAAAAAATAAATGTAACGTAAAGATTTTTGAATTTAATATTTGCGTAATACAAATACTGGTAATAAAATAAAGACATGGAGCAAGAGTAGCTCAGAGGCTTGCGTGCTCCCTCATGACAGTAGTGCAAATGTATTATAAATAAATGTAACAAATGTATAATAAACTACTAAATTAGAGGTTAAAAATGAGTAATTTTAGAAACAAACTTGAACACAACTGTTCTAAGGTAATATTATAAAGACACATTCCTTTCATTAATGTTATTTTATGTTAGCTAAATAAATTCAATATTTCAATTTACAAGTTCTGTTCGTTTTAAATGTATTTCATTGTGTATATAACTTGAATTGATGTTTTATTTATTTATATGATAAAATAAATGATTTTTTTTTACTTTTACATGATTTTTATTTTGCTAAATATACTTACGGTGTATATTTCTCAAATCATGTTAAGAATACTATATCAAAAGCTTGGGCCATATAAGAATCTGTTTCCGTGCGTTAATAACAAGAAACGATTACAATTATCCCTGTTAAACATGTTCAGTGAATTAATTTCTGAGTAATACAAAGAGTCACAGGTAGTCTAGTTTTAATATATAATAAACAAACTAACTGTATCCAGCTGTATTGATGATTCTGATTGGGATTTAATGCAAGGTGAGGCAGAGAATAGTCTAGCTATTCTCCCTTCTTATATGCCTACACTACACCAATATCATTCAAATCTTTTCAAATCGCCCATTACAGTATCAGCAATATTTAGCACACTTGTGTTGAGATTAGGCTATATATACTAACATACGTCTTAGCCTACCGACAACAGTTAGGCTAGGCATTTTCTTGTTAATTATAAAGTGTATTATGTATTAATAATAGTGTTTATTTAAATTAATTGTGTAATGTGCTAACAACGAGTAGCAAACATCGTAGAGGCTCGGGACCGACGGTTTAACGTTCTGTACAAGGGTGGTTAGAGGTGGTTACAGGTGGTTAGGGACAACGTACTCAGATTTATTCACCTACCACGTGAATAAATAGCCAGAGTGGGTATTGAACCCCCCTGGCCTACCAGTTAGAGGTGAGTCGTTAACCACTGAGCTAACCTGGCCCCATAATAAGTCTACTTCACTTGTTGTGATAAAAGACCGTCTTTTTAATTACATCTTTCAAATTGCTTCTCAATCTTATCGTTCCATAAACACGCCACCAAGCAAGTCACAAAGTAGTCCCACAACATTTACACCCACACTGACTCCTTTGATAGATTAATTATTGCTTAGTTTTGTTTGTATGTCATTCCACAAGTTGTGACCTTTTTAACTACAATCAAACAATAATAGATATTTTTTTAAACTCACAAAAGTTGGATTATAAGTTAAATGATATTCGATTTGAAATCTTATTTTGTTCGTTGAGTGTGTGATGCTCAGCAGGTTATGTATGCTGTTCACCTTTAAAAGCTTAGATCAATTGTCCTTGGAGATGTGCAATCAGTAATCACTCTCCTTGCAAGATAAGATGTTTCTGGGCTATTATGATCTTTTGAAAATGAGTTAGAAACAACTTACCTTTAAAAACTTATTCGCTTAAATTAAATATTGCAGAACACGTCTTATATATATATATAGACTATTTCAACAGTTATAGGGAAAAATACTGTCAATGATGCCAATCTTACTTTTTCTTTAAATCAAAATTCATAACCTGCTTACAACTTGTATTCACTTGCTCTCTGACGACGTGAAAGCGAAAGGCCTTAGAGCGACTATCTTCTTTAATTTGTGGTGAGTTACCTGAATATTTATATCACGTGTTATTGTGACAATTTTCTATATATATATATATATAAATTATCAAACCACAATAAGAAATGGGAAAACAAGACTAATCTCTTTCAACCATAACAAGCGGTCTTCGTCAGAGTCAAAAACCCAACTGAATCACTGGATGCAGAAAACATCTGGTGAAAGGTTGAGACGAGTGGGAGGGAAGAGTTATATTAGTAAAAAAGGGAAGTTATAAACATTAGTAACGGTCTTTTCAAACAAATGAAGTTTTATTCAACAGGAACAATGCGTTTCGAACACATTTTGTTCATCATCAGGAAGACATAACTGTTTTTATTTAGGTCTACTTTTTTAGAATTGTAATAATGTCGCCCTCGGGATACTGTAAAGTCCTCATTTAGTGAAAGTAATTTGACTTTTAACACCACTGACCTCACGGGAATTTAAAATAAAATTAATTGACCCATTGCTGTACGTCTATAATTGAACACGTAAAGCAAAACAGCAGCGGGTTGGTATTTAGCAGCACTTGTGCCAATGCTAATCCACGACTAATTGGTTTACTGATGTTAAAATATCTCGCCTTTACAATAAAGCTACTTTATTTAAAACATTGTTAAAATGTAACTGACTTTATCATTACTTAATGGCTTTCAATTAACTTTACTCAATGTATTTAGTTCAGTTAAGTTAATTTGTTTTGTCTGATCAAAGTTTAATTGATAATGTGGCAAATATTTACAGGCACTGCTGTTTGAACTTGGTAAAATAACAAGATTAATCCCAATAAGCAAAAACTATTGGCTGCAGATCTCTAAAGTTCATTATGTTAATAATAAAGCTTAAATACCAATGAATAAATCATTAAGTATATATGACATTAAAACGTTAAGTTAATTATAGTTACAGTTCATTTTTTACTTTGTTTATAGACCAAAGAATTTCAAGAGTCTATAATAAATTACAGATATGAGTTGAACTAAAAAAAAAAAGTAATAATAATTAAACGATTTCAAACCTGTGAACGCGGCAACTCATGATCAAGTGATGTGATTTTCATTTTGTGGAGTAGGGGGTCCTCGATGATTTAATTATATATATATATATATATCAATGATCAAACCACAATATGAAATGGGAAAACAAGACTAAGATCTTTCAACCATAACAAGTGGTCTTCGTCAGAGTCAAAAACCCAACTCTGACGAACACCACTTGTTCCGGTTGAAAGATCTTTGTCTTGTTTTCTCATTTCATATTGTGGTTTGATCATTGGTTGTTATTTCGCTTGTTTATGTAAAATCTTGTACATATATATATATATATATATATATTTATATATATTTTACTCAAAATTCGAAAAATGTCTCTACTTCATTAATTCCTGAACCGGACGCGCGTGGTGGCCAGTCGGTTGCCGGGACGGTTTCCTGCCGTTGTGTTTCCGGCGTGCTTGGTCGCCCATTCTATTTTCTCCTGAAGACGGATCATACGAAAATTTGAGTTTGTAAGTGTATCTCTTTCTCTGTGTGTTGTTTTTCTTCGTTTTTGAGCTAATATATATATATATATATATATATATATATATATATAATCAAATAGGTGTGTTCTCTAATCGGGATTCGGTCAATTTTCTAAGATAAAAAATCAAACTGTTGTTGCCGACGTTTCGGCAACAGATATTATTGAATCTGTTACATATAACTATAGATACTTAAACAGGACTAGTAACTCAATAACGAAAAGAGTTTAAAAAACTTTTCAAAAATTGAAAGTTAATTGAATGAGTGAGTATCATGCTCATTCATAAACATCTTATATTTGTAAATTTATTAATATCATTGTCCTTGAGACAAATAATTATCCCTGCGATACATGTAATACTAGTTGTTCTTGAGCAGAGGTTTTTTTTTTTTTTTTTTGTATCATTGGTAGGTAATTTTTACTGACTATTAAAAATGCTTCATGATCAAATGACTTGATTGTTTTTATTTTGTGGAGTAGGTGGTCCTTGATGATCCATTGTTTCTGGCTCATTTTTGAGCCAAGCATTTATCAGATCCAAACCAATAATGTAGCTTTTAATATATATATACATATTAGTGAAGGTTGGTAGCAATCCTTCTTGCAAACAAGTTTCTAAAAATTTTATGCCAATTTCATGCTTGGTTACCTTATTTGAGAGTTTCTCTAATGTTCTACAGGCTCTTCACAGTTCCTCGGGGAATAAAAAAATCAACTGGCCCAAACTTTTCTTTTCATAACTTCACATTCAAACACTATTTATATCTAACACTATTTAAGAACTGACTAAATATTATTTTGAATAAAACAACGACATGTTTCGGTCTCGTAGACCATCATCAGACTAAGCTTACGACTAAAGTATAGGGTGTATTACAATGTAATGTCTATGTATATATATATATTTCGTTTCTGAACAAAGTTTGTGTCCAGTTTGGATCAAGTTTCCGATTTTGAAGTATATATATATATAAAGATTTCACATAAACACATGAAATAACAATCAATGATCAAACCACAATAAGAAAATGGGAAAGCAAGACTAAGATCTTAGTCTTGCTTTCCCATTTTCTTATTGTGGTTTGATCATATATATATAAATATTGATAAAAGTATCGACCGTGGAATAGAAACAAAACTAAAGTTTATCGAGACTCAGTCCCTTCATGTTCAAATTAAACTCTCATTGGCAACCGATAAAAACCAATAACCAAAAACTAAAACCAAAAACTCAATAAAAACCAAAACGTTGGCAATGAGAGTTTAATTTGAATCTGAAAAACTGAACGAGTCCCCATAAACTTTAGTTTATATATATATATATATATATATATATATATATAGTTCTCCAACCGTCTCTGAACCAGTGCGCTTGGTTTCCCTCTCTTATCACTCCTGAAGACGGTTCAAACCGAAACTTAGAGACTGTAAGTGTGTTCTTTTGATTTTTCTATGTTTCATTGTTTATATTGAACTATATTTGTCCGTTTTGGATCGTAATTCCAACGAAAAAGTGTATATATATATATAACTAAAGATCATTAAAAGGTCCAACAGGACTATTAACTCAGTAACGGAAAGAGAAGAACATAAAAATAGGAATACATGATTCACTACCATATTTCAATAGACGTCGTCATCAGATAGAAAGAAGTACTGCTTTGGAGCAGCAGTAAATAACATCTCAGCCTGTTAATAAAAAAATGTTTCTAATTTTTGATTAACTTTTAATAAAACAGTTAAAACGCTGCCATATGAATAGTCAAAACAAAATGTAACTGATATATAAACACAGTTACTAATTACAGGCTCTAAATAATAAGTGGATTCACAAAAATATTAAATTTATTTGTTCTTATTATATTTGTTACTGTTTTTGTACGATTGAATAACATTATTAATTAATTTAAAGATCCTTACTCGAAATGCACTTGAATTAGGTAAAATATAGGACTACCAATGCAGAATGTGTAGAATCACCGATGAACGAAAAAGGCGGTAAATGGCTGATTCTCACCCGCTAGAAGATCGGTTTAAACTTTTACAATAAAATATATAATGTATTACGAGGTGATGAAATGTTTGGATCAGACGTGCACTAGGAGATACAAAACTGAAATCCCCATGTTATATCTACAAGACATACTACTATAAACCCCAAACAATTACAACCAGTTCATAGTAATTAAGCCTGTGCTTTGCCATTTTGAAGAGACAATTTTTAGGTTGATTTGCAGCCCACTTGGTATGTAGGACTTGCCTCTAGTCTTTGACGTACATGTCACGTAGGCCACTTGAAGGCTGACACATGTTTTCATTCTCTTATGTTTCCACTTTTCAAGGTAACTTTTCTGCTTGACATTTAAACAATAAGCATGAGCTTATTGGTCATGTAAGTCAGTCAACATTCTTACTTCACATGGCCTCCTAGATTAACTGATACCCTTTAATTCACGACTAAAATATTATTACACTGATTTATAGATATTAATTACGTTTCTCAATCATAAATTTTCATTCAACTTTTTTAATTAATTTTGTTAATGACCCAACATGATTTTTTAACGAACAACTATTCTTTTGCAATAGAGCTTTATTCAATTTTGCATATTACATTTTTTGACTAATCTCTATATAAAGTAAGTTTACGACTAATTCTATTAACTAAATATTAAGATAATGGCTTCTAACGGTTATTGGTAGTATTAAGAGAGGCCTGGCAACCCTAATAAGTCATTTTCTTATCCCTAATTTTTTGGACAACCCAAAAAATGGCGTAATTAGGAAATCGAATCCATGGGTTATTACATTACCATCTAATTGGTGTTATTTCTTATTTCTTTTCTTTTTTATTTTTATAAGCGTGTTATTTTTATGTTTATTGTGCCGTCTAAATTAAATTAATGACATATTTTGAACGAGAGCAAATAGAAATTAGGAACTAACGACTTGGTGTTTATGAATTACATCTTGAAAAAAGATAGAGACTCCAGTTTTTTTACTGTCAAGATTGTAATTCTCAGTGTAATTTTTCCAAATTTATAGAAATATCATGGAGATTGTTTCTCACTAGTATAAAGACAATTATCATAAATTTGTTTTGGGAATACAACTGACAAACTGATAAATTGAGAGTGTATTAGTCAGGGCTTAGTAGGGAAAAATTGAGCTGCACTTTATTACGGGGGACCTGTTTTGATCTTAGTCTACTTAGGGCCTCTCAGCAATGACACAAAACAAAGCCAGGTCGATGCTTATCGTGGTGCTCTTTTGTCACTGCAGGGATCGAACCAGAACCCTGGAGTGTCCATGGTGGACCTCGTGGAGGCGAGCTCGCACGATGCTACGTCACGCATCAGTTCTAATACTTCATGCAACCCTATAAACTCATCGGTTTCTAACGCCGTAAAAACTGGTTAGACTTAATAACTTTGTCAAATATATATATATATATATATATATATATATATATATAATATATATATATAACTTTAAATTACACAAAGCACGATACAGAAAAAAGAATAAAAAAAAACACTTACAGAATTCAATATTTCGAACTGTTGTTCGTCATCAGGAGTCGACTAGAAGAGGGAACGAAGTGAGAGAGATCTCCCCACGTCGAAGAACGGAGCGCGAAATATATCTATAATATGTAAATTATATATAAAAACGGTCTGGCAGGACTGATTGAACTTAAAATAAACTGTAACACAAAAGAAATATAACAAAGACTCACTTTTCAATATTTTGACCGTTATTGCGGTCGTCCTCAGGAGAAGAAGTGAATTGACGGAGAGGCAACAGAAATATTGAATGAGTCTTTGTTATGATTCTTTGTATATGTGACAGTTTATTATATATATATATAAAAATAAAAAGATTTCACATAAACACGTGAAACAACAATCAATGATCACCCAATTGTCTTGTTTTCCCATTTCTTATTGTGGTTTGATCATTGATATATATATATTTAACGTAAAAGTGTAAAAGTGTAAAAGTTAAATTGGGCATTACTTTTAACAAAACGTGTATAAATGAAGGCCTGCTCCCCAAATATATATATATATATATATATATATATATATATATATATATATATATGTACAAATGGCCTGAGTAGAACATAAATAACCAACACATAACAAGGACATATAAATTAAAGAAGCAAAAAACAAGACAGTAAAAACTTAAAACTGAAAACTAACCTTAATTCTAATTTCCCCACAAGGTACAACGTTATTCCCTTGTGGACCAGGAAATTATTATTACAGGGACCAGACTTTAATAAAGGCCCTTTTATAACAATCACTTTTTACTACTCCTAGACTGATATACTCGTGTACCAACACTGCATAGGGCTTCCTGTCTTTTCATGCACAATTCCTTATAATATTAGTATTTATACTAATGATTGTTATCGTAGAAGTACTGGCATGCATTAGTAAAACATCAAAATATATGAGCCGTTTTCTTTGAAAGTCGTGTCTGGGTGGGGTGTGTATCCAAAAGCTTGTAATAATACTCATAATAACAACTGTTTCAAAAAGTTGCTTTCGAGTTAACAAAATATAAATATAATATTACTTAATATATTCAATCTTCTTTACTATTAATATCACGTTTACAAAAACAATCTAAAAATAAAGCAACATCCATAAAAAAAAAATACTGTGTTTTGGAAATGTTAGAAGATGAAATAGCCGATCGAATAGTTGTAGAGAGGTAAAAATAGAACAGTGGAATTGGTTTTTTATTTTTGCTTTTTTAGGAAGGAAAGTTTTTGTTAAGCCCCTGGTTGGTCTCCCTTTGCACAACAATGCATTATTCTCTGCTGGCAACACTGGGCGGACAGGCCTGATGCACTAGGTGTAACAGCAATTCTGACGCCCATCGTTTCACGTTTTTAACCCTTCACTTATGTCACTTCCACGTCTAACGTATTCCCATCAACAATAAAAGTACACTTTGATGTAACCACATGATGGCGCTAGTCACTCCATCATTTCTTCAGCATTGGATAAGATAGTTATTTTCAATTCGAAATACTTTAAATAAAAAAAAAAAAAATATACAGAATTGTCATAATATCGAAGTTTTTCAATTTCGTTTTAGCTTTATTACAACACAATAAGCAAAAAATATTAAAGAACTAAATTTAAATCTGAGAAGTCAACAGATAAGTATTTATTCTCTTATAATTCAACCAAAAGTACAGTTGAATGTCTTAATAAATATATTTCTCAAAAGCACGATTTTGACACCTTTATGCTTTTATTTTATGTTTTTTTTTCTAAATCTAAAAAAAAAGAAACTAATTTAAGAATAATACTAGTTAGGGGAAAAGATAGTGATTTTTCACAATGATTTGTTATGATTAATGATCAAACAACAATAAGAAATGAGAAAACAAGATTAAGATCTTTCAACCGTAACAAGCGGTCTTCGTCAGAAAACTCAGTTGGGTTTTTTGACTTTGACGAAGACCGCTTGTTACGGTTGGAAGATCTTAGTCTTGTTTTCCCATTTCTTATTGTTGTTTGATCATTGATTGTTATTTCACGTGTTTATGTGAAATCTTAGTTATGATTCATGTTTATTTTATTCGTGGTTTTAATATTTTCCTTTGGATTTGTCATTTCAGTGTTTACGTGTTTCATAAATTGAAGAGTGTTTACAGTCATTTTTACTTTAGGCAAGGATGGTCAAAACTCTATTATTCTATTGAAATTATAGAAAGCATATGTTACTTTGAAACAGTCAAATTTATAATTTCTGGTCACAGTCTCCAGTCAATTGTACTATTCCTAGGTACTTTCAAACTGGGTTCATATATATTCCTACAGATGACCTCTTTTTATAGCCATGGTTCAAGTTTAATATCTCATTTAGCTTTTGTCCCTCTCAAAGCCTTTTCCTTTATGTAGCCCAAAGGAGTAATAAATGTCGTTATATCGTATTTCCAGGTGACTTTCACTGCTATGTAAGCTGGCAACCCTGCTGTCAGCTGATATCAGTGTAACCTTCCAAAATATGGTGTCTAATGTTTATTTATATTTATATCGACTTATTATTTAATAATAAGCCTGATTATTATCATTATTATTATTTAATAATAAGCTAATAAGCCTGAAATTGGTTTGATAGCTGAAATTGAATTTTTTACTGTATTTTTACCTGCTACAATTTTATGAAACTTTGTCTCTAGACTCCTCAGGTATCAAAAACCATATCTCCTTTTTTTAAAGATAACGCCTGTATATCAAATGTCTTCTAAACTTTCTTCATAATACGAACATAAAGCCTAATCCTTCGAGTGTATTTAATTTGTAAGATTGTAAACAACGTAATTTAATTTTTGTTCATAAAATAAAATCACGTTGTTTACAATCTTACATATGTAAGACAATATTTTCAGAGCTTTCCGGCCACAAATAAATCCGCCTGTTAACCAGGCTACGCAATCAGTATAGCCTCTTACCCTCTCTCGCGTTGAGGACGTACATGGGAACCGACTGATAAGCACATAGGAATCACAGGGTCTACCACCCAACAGAAGCAGAACCCTCCCCGGTGGAGAGCACTTTCTGCTGTAAACAAAACCTCATGAATTTTTTAATACTTTTTATAAAATACCCATATACGAAAAATACAAAATATTTAGTTTCCAAAATGGCCTGAAGATTACGAAGAATTGCTTTTATGAAATAAAGTACGATAAAATAACTTTCTTATTATTCAATATTCCCCAAAAATAGGAAGGTTGTAATAGATGTTATGAATTGTCCCATTTTTGGTTTCTTTTGAATTTTCTTGTTCACTCGATTGATGTACAACTTGAATATCATCAAAACATAGATGAAAGAATATTGAAGAACATAATCAAGGACAACACAGAATGCATTAAGGCAGAAGACCAGCTCAAAAATGAACATATATTACAAGAGTATCAATACATCCAATATGATAATAAAGAACAACCTGCACTTAAAGCTACAACTCAAAGAAACAATGTAGGTTAGGTTGCAGTGGCAGTCCCACAAGGGAACACACGTAGGCCAAGCATTGATACCACACAATGAAGATTGTGATATCATACCACACAATTTGTGATACCACACAATGAAGATTGAATTCTACAGTGGGAGTCCTAAATTTTGCCTAACTCAAATATATTTAGAGTAGGGGATCTTTAACGAGTACGTGACATCGTACAGGCTCGGGACCGAAGGTTTAACGTCTTTCTCCGAGGGACGACGTGCTCAGATTTATTCACCTCCCGCGTGAATAAATCGAGGGCCAAGTGAGGATTGAACCCCGGTCCTATCAGTTCAGAGGTGAGCACGTAACCACTGAGCTAGCCTGGTCCCCCTAAGAACCAATGTAATTTACGAATATAATTGCTTAACTGTGAGATCATAAAATCAAAATGCATTGGTTCAACCACAACAACCATTTCAAGAAGACTTACGATGTATCTGTCGGCAGGAGCCCCAAAAGAACACACCATAAAATAACATAAAACCAAACTGACTCGAGAAATGCTGGTGAAAAACACTGAAGTTTTATACGATTCAAATGACCACACCAGACTACAAATTGAAGAAGCCCTTAAAATAATAAAACTAAAACCAAATATAAAGAAAGAAACCAAAGGATTCAACAGAACGCTAAAACTATATTCTAGAACAACGCAGGAACACGAACCAAGATTGAAGACCCAACAGATGGAACCTAGAGACATTTTATGAAGTTAAATGGAACAACTGATTATGACAGGTGGCAAAACTGCTTCAGACAAAATGTATATTTTGGTGATAGAATTATTTCTTGATATTATCGAAGCTTATAGTGTTAATTTAAGAAATGCAAGTATAGTGTAATATAGTGGTAGTAGGAATAAGTTGTTATAAATATGATTAACTCTCAAGATTCAAAAAGGATGCCACGAAACGTTTAAATCTGTTAAAATTGTTTAAATGAATTTCTTTTCACAATCACTTTGACTTTAAATATAGTAGAGTAAAAAAATTAAAATGAAATTTAAAACATTGGTTACGTCATTGTGGTTGTTTTCGTCATTTCTCGGGTAATTGTTCTTCTTGATGAATTCTTGATTAAAGATTTTGTTTATTTCAAAGGTTTCTGTCCCTAATTCTCGAGAACCTTTCAAACGACTTTTATTCATTCTCTTCTCTTTTTTTTTTATTTTTTATTTTCTTTTTTTAGAGAGCCACCTTCAATAAAGGCTATTGTTTTTCAAGTTGACACTTAATCTAAAATGCTGACTTTTAACTTTTCTATCTTACCTATGTAAAATATTTTATTTGAAATATTTTTTTCAAATAATTAAATAAATAATCCTCATTTTGCGAGCATAATTCATAATTAAATACATGTGTTTGTTTGCCTGTTTGTATTAATTCTCACTATAAAAATAACCAAATACAATCAATTGAAATAGAAAAGGTAATTTTTCCTGCAATAGAAAAGTTATAAATGTTTTTAACAATACAAAACTCTATTTTTCCACTGTTTAATGAGAAAAAAGCTCCTCACGTACCATAGTACACGATCATAAAGAAATTATGGTCCCAGGTACCATAGTATAAGATCATACAATCGAAGAGTTTTTAATGTTTTTAACAGTACAAAACTCTATAACTCTACTGTTTAATGAGAAAAAAGCTTCTCACGTACCATAGTATAAGATCATAAAGAAATTATGGTCCTAGGTACCATAGTATAAGATCATACAATCGAAGAGTTTTAAATGTTTTTAACAATACAAAACTCTATATCTCCACTGTTTAATGAGAAAAAAGCTTCTCACGTACCATAGTATAAGATCATAAAGAAATTATGGTCCCAGATACCATAGTATAAGATCATACAATCGAAGAGTTTTAAATGTTTTCAATTTTACATTTAAATCACGATAGAATACCATGGTCTATTCTCCATTGAATAAGCTGCTTGGTGACACTAATTGCAAGCCAAGTTTGGATGTGATAAGTTTAGACAATGTTAAGTAGGGTTTATAAGAGAAAGGTTGAGTCTGCACTTTATTCCGGGGCCACTGGGCTAAGAAAGGCTTCAGGACCCTCTATAACAAGCACTTTCTAACACTCCCTGACTGACATACATTTAAAATCAACAAACTTCTCTATTAGTAACATTCTCCCCTGGCTTCCTTCCTCCATTTACTCTCGTAAGCCTAAAACTGGTCAACACATTGTTTGGTGTCCAAGCTTTCCAATTTGATTTAGATTAATTTAAGGGTACTGATTCCGAAAATCAAACTAATTATTACTCATCAGGTCAAGTTATTGAGTGTTTGCTATTTCATACCTCTTTTTACCTTAATATTAGTCGTATTTCAAAATACATTCCAGCAGCATAATTGGAATTGTAGGTTGTTATTGTGATCAATGTTAATTGATTATGACATCACAAATTTAAAGTAAAAGTCATTATTGTATTTGCGTTCCAGATTTTTGCTGTAAAATCTCTCCTAGGCGACCTTGTTAAACAAACTGCTTTGCTATATTTGCAGGGAATATACGTTGAAATCTAAATGTATTGTATATATTTAGATATATATTGTATATATATTGCAAATATTTTGATGTGATTAATAAATATGTCTTAAAGTTAAATGAAAACCATTTTTTTTTGTAACTAATTAGATTTAATTTGTATTATAGTGTTTTCCTGATGATGGACACAAAGTGTTCGAAACGCGTTGAATAAAACTTCATTTGTGTGGAGACTTTTGTTGGTTTATCCATTTTACCTCTATGAGGGGTATATCATAGGAGAAAAACTAGACCTGATAGAGAAAAAACGACAGTATTTCTGGAATCAGCACCCTTAAATTAGGTTAAAACATCTTAGGCACGATGACAAACATTTGTTTGTTGTCCAGTGTAATAGTATAGTATCTTATCATTGCAATCCTAACTTTATTATGTGTGATGACATTAGTGTTATAAACGAGCAATCTGTAAATTATGATGGAGTAAACTAGTATTTATAAAGTTTAAAATGTGCTTTAAGCACAATGCAGGTCGCCGCCCTGCCTTCCTGCGGGACTCTTCGCTCTTCACACCTCCTGATGACGACGATTGTTGAAATATCGATGTGAGTTATGTCTGTGTCTTTCTGTGTGTTTCCTTCGTTTTGAATTTATTTTATTTAAAAAAGTCCGCTGGACCGTTTCTTTTAATTATATATATATATATATATATATATGAGTAGCAGTTTGCTTCTCAACGCGAGTACTTCGCACTTCTTCCCGATGACGACGGATGTCGAAATATCGAAGTGAGTTCTGTAGTGTCTTTCTGTGTCTTTCTGTGTTCTTTTCTATGTGTTAAAGTTATATATAATTTATATATATATATATTTATTTTAAATTATATAAAAAAATTTAAATTATTATTATATTTTATTATTAATATATTATTATTATAATATTATACATTATATTATTATTTTAATTATTAATTAATTTTTAATGAAAAAAAAAAAAAAAAAAGGAAAGAAGAAGGTATTCAGAAACCTTGAAAAACTAGTGAAGAAAATGACATCATAGAAATCGGCAGCGTTCAACGAAATATATTATTATATAAAAAAAATAAGATTATGGAGGAAATATGGTTACCCAACAAGGCCCAGGCCCGGTACAAAAAGCCTTTCGTTCTCCAATGGATAATTGACAGTCCCTCGGTTAAATGTGTTTGGGAAAAAATTAGTATTTACAGTGAATTGTTCCCTTTTATTTTATTTTGTGGTTTTGTTGTTGTTGTTTACATTTTCTGTTAGGATATTTGGAATTTAAAATTATTGGTTTTTCTCGAAAAGCCCCCAAGAAAGGGGTAGATTGAACCCTTTAATTAAAATGTTGAATGGAATCCAATTTTTTAAAACATTTAATTTATTTTTATTTTTTTTTTTTATGCAGTTTTTTCTTGGAATTTATTCTTTTTATTTTTGGCTTAGGTAAAAATTTGCACTTTGACCTTTGGTTTTGCGACATGTTTAAATTCTTGGTTTTCTAGGCAAAATCCCCCTTTCCTTAAATTTTCTTGGGTTGCCAAAAATATGATTTGGGTTTACTGGGTAAGACAGGAACTTTTCCCTTCCCGTCTAAAAAAGTTTGGTTCTCTGGTAAGAATTACTCCCTCTGTTTTAAAGTTTTCATCAACCAGCCCCTAATACACAATAACTTCCTAAAAAAAACAGCTAAAAACAAAACAATATAAAAAATACAACGAAGTGTTTCTCAAAGAAGGGATTCCTTCAACCCTTTTAATAATCAAAATTCAACCTCTCCCTGTTGGATAAATAAGGGGTTTTCCTCCCGAATATCAATTTAAATTGTATGAAACAAAAAATTAAACAACCAACACCCAAACCACACAAAAACAAAAATATAAAGGGAAAATTCATTTTGTGACTAATGTTTTTGCCAAAATATTTCAAGAACCAATTATACCTATGGGAAACCCTTTTTCTCCGGGAACTGGGTTCCACCTTTCTTACTCCCTTTTGGTCCACCATAATCATTTCCTTTCCCCCCAACCCAAAAAATTTTAAAAGTTTTTTTTAAAAAAAATTTTTTAAAATTCCCAAAAAATAAATTTTTTAAAACAGGGACCCACTTTTTTGGGAAAAAAAATTGTTCATTAAATTTCTATAGAAGTTCTTCATGAGTGCACTTATAATATTTCTCCTTCTTTCTGAAGGAACAAAAATTAATTCCTTTGCTTCGCTCCAATTTATCATATGATTTTTGTTCCTTACTTGTAAGAACAAGGAACTCTTTTCACCTTCCCGTCTGATTGAATATTGGTGTTGTTTTACTCTTGTAAAGAGACCATTACTCGTCTGTCCAATATAAGACATTTGGCAGTCAGTACAAGGTATCCTATATACACAACTATCTTTTTCCTCCCCCATATTAATAACAAGCCTATTAAACAAATTACTATCATTACTAAATACAACAGAGAGGTCCAGCTTCTTCAGAAATGAGGGCAGATCTTTCAAACAGGGATTATATGGTATGACTATATATTTATTTTCTATGAGCTGTTCTTCATTGTTTGATGTCAGGGATTGTTTCACTCTTTTCTTGATATTATCAATTAATAATTTTGGATAATATTGGACAAATAATAACTTTGGACAACCTCAACACGTTTGTACCATCAATACAATTTACAATAGAATATGAAAAGAATAATAAACTTCATTTTCGATGTACTTCTACATAGGATGGATAATGAACTAAAGTATAGTGTTCATAGAAAACCAACAAATGTATCATCCTATGTTCACTTCTTCCCTTTTTTACTTTTTTACTGTACTCCTTTGTTTCCCCAAACATCCCTTTCTGTACATTAGTCCTTTCCTGCTCTTTCACCCATTTAAAATACCACTCTTCCCTCCCACTCTTCTCAACCCCTCTCCATGATGTTTCTGCATCTTGTGATTCAGTTGGGTTTTTGACTCTAACGAAGACCGCTTGTTTTGGTTGAAAGATCACTCCTTTTTTTTTTAATTTCTTATTGTGGTTTGATCATTGTTTGTTATTCCACGTGTTTTTTTTGTGAAATCTTGTTAATGACAAGAAATGTAAATGAAATAATTAAACTGATTTCATAGTATGTTTTAATACAAGAGGTTTAGCAGCTACTTTTCTAATGAAAAAGTAATCAATGTCCCCTTTCCCAAAACATTCTGAAGATTGTAGCCACTTGAGACTCATTTCCTTTAAAAACTAATTGAGTACCACTTCATAAAACCAACAAAGTTTTCATGAATACTTCTCATTGTCTTCTTAAACAACTCCTGTATGTTTTGATCCATAATCAAATATTTTCGATATACTTTAGTATTTATAAATTATTAAACTGTATTACTTATTTAGTTATATTTATATTTAATTTGTATAGTTGTATTAAATTAGTATTTCAAAAAGAATAGTTTTATCCATTTGAAAAAAAATTTAAAACGAGTTTGGAGATGTTTGAACATTTTGTTTGATATTTATTTAAAATTTATAAAGGGAATTATAATTTAATTTTAACATAATATTAAAGAAACAACTTCATTAAGAAAACTAAACTTTATTGTTCTAATTTTTTATATCTTAAAACTTTGATGCAAGTTTTCAATCCGAAGTCATATTGGATTGAAAAAACAACATTGGTTAAGAATACTCCTGGGATAAATTTATCAAAAAAAAATTATTAAATTATTTAATAATACTGTATTTTCTTACAAAAGAAATAAAAATTATTTATTTTTTCTAGCAAATAATAGAAGTTAAGCTTAGAATATAAAGTTATTGGCTCTAACAGGAACAGTAAAAAGTTGTCTTGGACGCCGCGAGGAGCGCTGTCTGAATGAGAATCAATTGAGTGTGGGCAGTGTTGCCGGTGACTTGTCACACAATCTCAGTGATGCCAACAAAATGATTTTTTTCGAAACATCAATTAACAAAATATAAAACCTCAATGTATTTTTCATTATGCATTTTATTCATTACTAAGATAACTTTCAATAAAAAAAAGACTTGCAATTAATAATTTATCCTTTCTCTAAACTATATTATTTTCAAATTAGTTTTTATATGTTACAAATATATATATATATTGGTATATATACGTCGTCGAAGACGACCTAAACGTCGGAAGAAATATGATCATTGAAAATAAAACGTATGGTGAGTTATGTACATAGTTCCTCGTGAATTTAAAAGACTCTTAAGGACTTTGGAAAAGTTATCCAAGAAATTAATTAAAAAACAATAAGCCATAAATTCTACAATAGGCCGTAGATTGATTCTACAGTCAGGATCTTTAACGAGTACCTGACATCGTACAGGCTCGGGACCGACAGTTTAACGTCCTTCTCCGAGGGACGACGTGTTCAGATTTATTCACCTCCCGCGTGAATAAATCGAGGGCCAGGTTGGGATCGAACGCCGGCCCTATCAGTTCAGAGGTGAGCACGTAACCACTGAGCTAGCCTGACCCCTTTTAATAATATATAAACAGATTATCGACAAATATATCGACCCTGAAGTAGAAACAAAACGAAAGTTTATCAGGACTCAATCAGTTCTTCTGGTTCTAATTAAACTCTCATTGACAACGTTTCAGTTTTTATTTAAAATCTTTTTCATAAAAACAGGTAATGTAATATATAATACAATCATTCAAAATTCAAACATCCACAAAAAGATCAAAAAGTTACAAATAGAAAATACAGTAGAAATTTTGTCAATTTTTTAATGAGATAACTTATAAAAGTATAAAATTTTGAAACAGAAAACAGACAGATGTTGCTGAAATCCACAAAGTGTTTTCTTTGTAAAAAATCTTAATTTTTCTTTAAGTTCTCTCACTAACCTATTGTTAAAACTTCTATTGTATTTTTTTATTTGTAACCTTTTTTACGCTTTTTATGTATATTTGATTTTTGAATGATTGTATTATAAATTATATTTGCTCTGTTTTGTAGACCTATGAAAAAGGTTTTAAATAAAAACTGAAACGTTTGCAATGAAAGTTTAATTTAAACCTGAAGGACTCACCGAGTCCTGATGAACTTTTATGTTGTGTTTATAAGTTAATTGGAGTGAGTAGGAACTCGACTTGTGAATGACACAGGAATGAAAGGTAATGTTTATTATACAAGCGCGACACACTGACTGGCTGACCCCCTCCTCGAGGCCAGCCTTGATAATCTGTCTCTGTGCGTAAACAAAGACTTTGACCCGTGACGCCGGCGGTACAGCCACCGCCAACTCCGCTAACTTATATTATTGTATACTGGTATAAATAGGCAGTAGATCTCCTTTCATATATATATATAATATATATCCATATTTTTGACAATCTCATTGATTTTGTATAACATGTCACTTGGCCAGCTCCTTTTTTAGTTAGATCCTGTTATCAGGAAGTTAGTTCGTAGGATCGATCTCTCAGTCTGAAGACAGTGAATGCCAAGACTGGGGTTTACTTGAATGACATATATATATATATATATATATAACTAAAATTTATCGGGACTCGGTCAGTTCTTCAAGTTCAAATTAAACTCTCATTGCCAACGTATCGGTCTTTATTTAAAACCTTTTTTCATAGGCAGATGTATACATTTTGAAACAAAAAAACTAAGTATTACATTACAAATTATTTTACAAAGAAAAATAGTATGTGGATTTTAACAACAATGTTGTTATACCTATTTTTATTTGTAAAATAATTTGGAATGTTTTACTTATTTTAAATTGCCAACGTTTAAATATTTTAAACGTTGGCAATGAGAGTTTAATTTGAATCTGAAGAACTGACTGAGACCCGATAAACTTAAGTTTTGTTTCTATTCCACGATCGATACTTTTATCAATATTTATATATATATAGTTAAGTTTTTGGTAAATAGTTAGTTATACCATATACCATACATCATATACTATATGTTATATAGTTAGTTAGTTGGTATATATATAGTTAGGTTTTTGACTCTGACGAAGACCGCTTGTTACGGTTGAAAGATCTTAGTCTTGTTTTCCCATCGACTGACAATCAGTTGCCGGGACGGTTCCTGACGTTGTGTTTCCGGCGTGCTTGGTTGCCCTTTCTATTTTCTCCTGAAGACGGATCATCCGAAAATATGAGTTTGTAAGTGTGTCTCTTTCTCTGTGTGTTGCTTTTCTTCGTTTTTGAGCTTATTTGCGTCCAGTTTGGATTTTTTTTTCTAATTTTGAGTGAAATATATATATATATACAATTCTTGATCATACATTGTCAGTTTTTTAAGCGAAAGTTTATGATTTGAGGTAGGAATTTAAATAAATGTTTGGAAACCAGCACAGCTTGTCTGTAATGCACCCTCCACAAGGTTCTACCAGAATGATTCCTACTCTATAATGCCGTAACATCTTCTGGCCATTAAATCTTCTTCTTTCTTTTTTTTGTAATAAAATAATTTTTACAATAAATAACTCAAAAAATAAATAAATATCACATGGTTCGTTGCATTGAGTCAAACATAGGTTTCATTTCTTCCAGTACGGCCATCAGCTGTCCCATTTCATTTCATTCAAAAAAATTACATAAGAGATACCAATTAAAAATTAGCAAAGCAATTTGTTTTCCTTGATGGAAAATTGTAAAGAATACTTATTGTACATTTAAAAGCTTTGAAAAATTCAATCAAGATTGTACGTTATTTTTCTGCAGTTATACTTATTAAAAATGTGATATAAACCCTTAAACATCTGCCTTCGGGGATCATATTTTTAATTTTTTCCATGATAAAAACATTATATTTGATCAAATTTCTTTAGAATATACAAAACAAAGTAATTTACTGATTTGAATTGATCTTGAAAATTAAAATCACCGTACTTGTTCATTCTAAGGTAGTACAATCAGTTATTATATGGTATTTACTCATTGTAGGATAAAAAAGTTGAAATAGTTTCCACATATAGAAGTTTAATAATATAAATAACGCATTTTGAACACGTTGTGTTCTTCTTCCTTGATTGTACAGACACTCACCCTTGGTTTTATGCCTCAAGAAAAACACGACATGCTGGAAACGCGATGTTTATGTTATTAAATTACTATATGTGGAGACTATTTCATTAACTTTTTTACCCTACAATTATTGATAATGTTTTAATCATGAACATTTCATTTAACAAATAATTACATTTTGCTGGTAATAAAAGCTAAACAAAATCAATTGATTCATTGATATGAAGCAAATTGTTTCAAATCAAAATCAAGATCTCGTGATGATTATTCCCAACTACATTTTGATGACATTCATCAAATACTCTTTTGAATAGATTGTTGTAAACATTTTAGATGTCAATAAAAGAGTAGATATTTGTACTATTCTGTTTACTTGTTTTTGTTCACAAAAGTTGAAATAAAACTTTTAAATTTTTTTTTTTTAATAAAGTTATTTAACATTTCCAATAAAGCATTGACAATTAGTTGAATTTAATTAATTAAAATGGCAATACAATATTGGGAGATTTCAAAAATTAGGTTCTGCAGAAAAAAAAGTTAAACATGAAACTAACAACTCGTTTCGAAAACTTAGTGTTCTTCTTCAGGGTAGCATCTAAAAATATATATACCTGATATACATATATATACTTTTTTTTAGATATTAATATTTTTAATATACATATATTTTTTATTAATATACATTAATATTTTTACTCTGATATACATATTTTTTAAATTTTGACTAGAAGAAGAACACTAAGAGTTGGAAATGCGTTGCCAGTTTTCATATAAACCTTTTTTTTTTTTTTGTGCAGAGCCGTAATTCTTGAAAACCCCCAACATTATTTAATACCCCACTATAACAGAAATGCAGAAGTAATGAAGGAATAAAATATTATTTATTATCGATATTTTAATATTTGATATTCTTTTCAAAGCTATCGACTTTAAAACAGCTGATTTATTTTAGAATAAAAATTTAAGAAACACTAAGATTTCACATAAAAATGATGTTATCAAACGTCAACGCGTTTCAAACTCTTAGTGTTCATCATCAGGTTACATTTGCAATACAAAAATATGAAGAAATATTTTTTGAAATTTAATACAGAAAAAAAAACTAAAATATAAACTAAAAAGAGTTATATACATTTTAGTTTTGTTTATTTTTAGTTTGTATGTTTTTTTTTGTTTCTTTTTAGTTTGTATGTTGGTTTTTTTTGTTTATTTTTAGTTTAGTTTGTATGCTGGTTTTTTTTTGTTTGTTTTTAGTTTGTATGTTGATTTTTTTTCTTTATTTAATTCCAAATATTTATTCATATTTTTGTATTGAAAATGAACCTGACGATGAACAGGTTCATACATATATATATATATATATATATAATTAAAATATATATATAGTTTACATATATATGTATAGCCGAGTTTACATCGGCCAGTGGACGCATTTACGTCTCCGTTCCTTCATTCTTTCTCCTTTTATTTTCTTGCTTTCTACTCTCCTGAAGACGGCAAGACGCCGAAATTATCGAGATTCGTGAGTGTTCGTCCTTTTTCTTGTTTTCTCTAGCTGTAACTTTAATTATATATATATTTGTAAATTGATATTTATTATTTAGTTTTATTTAAATAAACTAAAACAATGTGCGATTAACTAAAAAAAAAGATTTCTCGTAGATTTAAATATTAGTATGAAATGAAAAAAGTAAAAACTATTGGGACTATTTTAATGGGATCCATATCTGTATTCTATACTGATAGAACTTATAACAAACTTTGAAGTTAATATCAAACGGAACAAGCATAATGAAAAGGAGAATAATTGAAAGCTTAAACTAAAAGCGAGTAAGTAAAGCGGGAGCCTTGAAGAGCCACTGCGATTCTTACTCGTTTTAAGAGAATGATTCGAGTTTGCTGCAGTTCTCTCTGCACCAACTCCCTCTGCATTTCATGCGTTTTTATAATATTTTCATTCAATATAGAATATGTTAAAAAAAACCAGTAATTTTTAATAAATTATACAGCTATTTAAGTTGGTATCAAGATTGAAACTAAAATATTGAAGATTATTTTCATTTATGGGACCAGAGTAGCCCAGTGGTTTGTTTGCTTGCCTAAGGACAGATAGATCGTTTGATTCTCACTCTGGCCCTCTAGTTTTCAAACATGAGGAAAAAAATCTAACCACCTATTCATTAGAAAGATTGTTAAGCCAATAGTTTTAACCTGACGATGTCAGGTACTTGTTAAAGTCGCGGGAGTTGGAAAAAATTCTGAGGAGTATCCCTTGAAAAAAAGTTCAGGCTCTTTTGATTTAATCATGTCCCTAAACCTATACTATGATCAAACAGAATAGGTTGGTGTCTTTTAACTTGGAGTACTTTCATCACGTTACGAGAAACCAACTGCTTCATCAAGAATGAGAAATACGAGACAGTTCTCGTGAAATGCCCAAGGTGGTCCTCGCGGAGGCGGGCTTCCACGACCTACACCAGCAAAAGCTATAAAACATAAGGCTGGCAGTCCCTAGGAGACTGATGGATACTTGATGAAAGAGGTCATCAAGAATTACAGGGAGAAATAAAAAGAAAAACAACAAGGGTAACAGCTGAAAGGGAGTTGGGAATATGTAAGATATGTATATATATATATGTAAGAATATGTATAGAGGAAAGAAAGTGTAAGTAACAGAAGCAGCGAGAGATTACAAGAAAAAGTATAGGGAGAAGGAAGTAGAAGCGTTCAGATGGTAACCATCTTACGATAGGTCAGGTAAGCCTAAGTCAGCCATAACCAGCCAAACTAGCAATGCCCGAATGAGTCTTAGATCTGATAGGCAGCCCAAAGTTGTTGGATACCACTAAAGAGTAAGAAAAAGTCGTGGAAACACAGGCACAAGCCGGGAGAAGAAAATAGGGATTGCGACCCAGTTCCCTAACAAGCGCTCGACTGAGCGAACATTCCTCAAGCGTAAACTACTTCAAGATCGAGAACCCATGAGAGCAGTCAAAGCCACTCCTGAACAACTAAACAAGCGCACGACTGAGCGGACATTCCTCTAGCGTACACCACTCCAAGATCGAGAACCCATGAGAGCAGTCAAAGCCACTCCTGAACAAGCGCACGACTCAGTGGACATTCCTCTAGCGTACATCACTCCAAGATCGAGAACCCATGAGAACAGTCAAAGCCACTTCTGAACAAGCGCACGACTCAGTGGACATTCCTCTAGCGTACACCACTCCAAGATCGAGAACCCATGAGAACAGTCAAAGCCACTATTGAACAAGCGCACGACTGAGCAGACATTCCTCTAGCCTACATCACTCCAAGATCGAGAACCCATGAGAGCAGTCAAAGCCACTTCTGAACAAGCGCACAACTCAGTGGACATTCCTCTAGCGTACACCACTCCAAGATCGAGAACCCATGAGAGAAGTCAAAGCCACTATTGAACAAGCGCACGACTGAGCGGACATTCCTCAAGCGTACACTACTTCAAGATCGAGAACCCATGAGAGCAGTCAAAGCCACTTCTGAACAAGCGCACGACTCAGTGGACATTCCTCTAGCGTACACCACTCCAAGATCGAGAACCCATGAGAGCAGTCAAAGCCACTTCTGAACAAGCGCACGACTCAGTGGACATTCCTCTAGCGTACACCACTCCAAGATCGAGAACCCATGAGAGCAGTCAAAGCCACTCCTGAACAAGCGCACGACTGAGCGGACATTCCTAAGTTATTGTGACAATTTTGTATATATATATATATATCACAATTAAAAGAAACGGTCCAGCGGACTTTTTTACAATAAAATAAAAAACGAAGGAAACACACAGAAAGACACAGACATAACTCACATCGATATTTCGACAATCGTCGTCATCAGGAGGTGCGAAGAGCGAAGAGTCCCGCAGGAAGACAGGGCGGTACTGACTCGGAAACCGCAGCCAGTACCCCACCACTTACCACCAAGCGGGGGAAGGGAGGGGGGAAGGAAATGAAGAGCCAAATTAAGACGTAAAAGGAACGAGTAAAAATTATAACTATAAAAAATTATAAAAAAGTAGATAAATCAAATTAAAATTAATAAAAATAATAAATAAAAAGTAAAATAAAAATAATAAATAAATAAATAAAAAATAATAAATAAATAAATAAAAAATAATAAATAAATAAATAAATCATAAATAAATTATCGGTTGAGGTTGAGTCCGGGGGAAGAGCGAGCATCAAGTAAGCATATGTATGCCTCCTCTGAAGCTCTTAGGGTAACTTTATTGTTGGATTCGGGGATCTGTTTCAGGATCTGAACCCTGAAACAGTCATTGAAACTGAGTCCATGCGAGTTCGCATGGATGGCTACAGGATAGTTACTGCGTTGACCGACTGAAGCCCTATGACCATTCATACGAAGGCTCAACTTATTAGAAGTTAAGCCAACGTAAAAGGAGTCACACTGAGTGCAATCCAGTCGGTAAACACAGTTGCTCGAGGTACAGGAGGAATTGACCTGAACCGGGTAGGAACTATGGTGGAGAGGGGAATCGAAGGAAGGATTAGGATTTACAATCAGGCAAGTTTGACAGCCACGGCGTCCACATTGTTTCATTCCAGGAACAGGATTGGAAGGCTGAGGGGAAATATGAGAGAAAATGCTTTTTAGATTGGCAGGTTTACGGTAGGAAATAGAAGGGGGGTGATTAAAGATGGAAGAAGTAGAAGTAGAAGTAGACAGAATCGGAAAAGACTCCTTAATAACAGCACGAAGCTTATAAGCGCCAGGGAAGTAGGTTGGAAGTAGTTACAATAATCTCCAAGACCGCAGACATCACCTTAACCTCTTAAAGGACAAATTTTCTGAACGAGGCTATCCTCGCTCCTTCATTGATAGTCGTGTTTTACCGGCTGACATCTCCCACCAACCCAGACCCAAGAGGGATAGAAGTAACACTTCCTTCTTCCTGACAACCTACTTCCCTGGCGCTTATAAGCTTCGTGCTGTTATTAAGGAGTCTTTTCCGATTCTGTCTACTTCTACTTCTACTTCTTCATCTTTAATCACCCCCCTTCTATTTCCTACCGTAAACCTGCCAATCTAAAAAGCATTTTCTCTCATATTTCCCCTCAGCCTTCCAATCCTGTTCCTGGAATGAAACAATGTGGACGCCGTGGCTGTCAAACTTGCTGATTGTAAATCCTAATCCTTCCTTCGATTCCCCTCTCCACCATAGTTCCTACCCGGTTCAGGTCAATTCCTCCTGTACCTCGAGCAACTGTGTTTACCGACTGGATTGCACTCAGTGTGACTCCTTTTACGTTGGCTTAACTTCTAATAAGTTGAGCCTTCGTAATGAATGGTCATAGGGCTTCAGTCGGTCAACGCAGTAACTATCCTGTAGCCATCCATGCGAACTCGCATGGACTCAGTTTCAATGACTGTTTCAGGGTTCAGATCCTGAAACAGATTCCCCGAATCCAACAATAAAGTTACCCTAAGAGCTTCAGAGGAGGCATACATATGCTTACTTGATGCTCGCTCTTCCCCCGGACTCAACCTCAACCGATAATTTATTTATGATTTATTTATTTATTTATTATTTTTTTTTTATTTATTTATTATTTTTTATTTATTTATTTATTATTTTTATTTACTTTTTATTTATTATTTTTATTAATTTTAATTTGATTTATCTACTTTTTATAATTTTTTATAGTTATAATTTTTACTCGTTCCTTTTACGTCTTAATTTGGCTCTTCATTTCCTTCCCCCTCCCTTCCCCCGCTTGGTGGTAAGTGGTGGGGTACTGGCTGCGGTTTCCGAGTCAGTACCGCCCTGTCTTCCTGCGGGACTCTTCGCTCTTCGCACCTCCTGATGACGACGATTGTCGAAATATCGATGTGAGTTATGTCTGTGTCTTTCTGTGTGTTTCCTTCGTTTTATTTTATTTATATTATATATATTATATATATTATATATATATATATATATATATATATATATATATTATAATAAACTATGTAACATGTGCCTCAATGATTAAAAAATCCATACGAATCCAACGTTGTTCAAATAGTTTTACCTTACAACACATTTTAGAATACTAAATAAAGATCCATTTAATATCTTCATAGATAAAAAAAAAAAAATTTTTTTTCAACACTTGCTAGAGATTTGGTGTTACTTATAGTCGAGAGTGATATGTCTAGAAAATATAGAAATATATATTTTGAAACATGTACATAAAATAGAAAAATAGAAAAAAATAGTAAACAAAACATAGAAATAACAAACTGTGTTTCATAGAAATAAAAACACCAATTAAACAGAAATTAAATATTCACTTTTTTAATTTCCTTTATTTAAGTCATTCAGAGTTTTCTCTCATCGCTTTTTGATGTACTTCATTATTTAAAGTTCAATATTTATTCTATCTCCTTTTAATTTTAATTGGTATTAATTATTATAAATACATTAACATTTTGATAAAAACATTAAATTACCTTTTTAAAGCGTTTAAATTTATTTAAAATTATAATCTATTGTGAAATATATTGTATTTTTAGACTATATTTAAGGGTTTTTCGATCTATAAATCGGTGTCGTATTTGATTACGTCGTTTCTCATTTAATAACGTCAGTGTTACTGTTGATTAAAAATATATATATCTTATTTTAATTATATAAAATATGATAAAACAACTTAATTCAGGGTTGGTTATATAATTTGAATTGAAAATACTCCATTCTAAAATTCTAAGCTGAAAAGAATAAATAGATATTCAACAGCTGTCATTTGTTTCCTTTGTTTTCACTTTACCTAATATAATAAAGTTGTCGGGAGTGTTTATTACATCTGTCGGTTTGTAATCGATTTCCTCCAAGAGCGTTAGTAAACGCCCTATTACTATATATATTCTGAAACTATACGAAGAGGATACTGGGTAATTTATGCATTACTAGCAAACGTACCTGTCTTTGACGGAATCAAAAATTCTATTATACTTGGTATTCCAAAATGCCATTAGAAATTATAGAATAGTAGAAAATACCATGATTAGTACAGTGTTAAACAAATACCTCGATATACACTACATTAGCTGTCTGTCCTTCAGGTTCATGGAAGATCAAAACATTTAATGTTTGTATTTGGAGTTCTACCAAACCTTCAAATAATTCGTCCTATAGAAGCCATTCAATCAAAAATACTTAGAAAACTCTCACATCTCCCATAATCATTCACCGATAGCTTTAAAGCCTCTTTCGTTGGCGACTATGCAAAAAGACCACTTCAAATAATTACCATTTCACAATAAATTCATCCAAATCCACTTACTCAAAATCTTTCCTTACTAGTAATCCCCACAAACCCCTAAAGACAACTAAAACGGCAATTAATATTAAACATATAATCTACCGTCATACCTCGTACATTACTGCCGTATCTGTCGGACCGGTTTCGGGTGTCACCCATCTTCAACACGAACTGGTCTAATGAATCCTACCTATCTGTTTATATAACTTACCTACTATCCCAAAGCTGCCTAGATTTTATTAGTTACTTAATTTTCCACCACTTTATTTTTATTATTATATTAGTTATAAAGGTTCAAATATAAAATCTAGGCAGCATTGGGATAGTAGGTAGGTTATATAAACAGATAGGTAGGATTCATTAGATCAGTTCGTGTTGAAGATGGGTGACACCCGAAACCGGTCCGACAGATACGGCAGTAATGTACGAGGTATGACGGTAGATTATATGTTTAATATTAATAGTACTAACCTCTGTGGTAATGATGAAATGCATGAATTTAAAACGGCAATGCCCACGTGACCTTCTGTCGTCATAAAGATAAAATATAGTTACGGAGTGCTACCATTGGGTGTCCACCCGATTTCCGCTACAAAATCAAAAAGCTAAAGGTTTAAACCATGAAACAAAATTACTTCTAAATACATGAAATTGTAGTCAAAAGTTATCAAAAATACAAAAAAGAAAAATCTGGAGTGGCCTACACTCTACTTTACTATAAGAACTTAATGTCAAAATTTCTTGAGTATATAAAACATAACGTCTCATTTAAGCATAACGTAAACATCTAAATGGGATATATTTATTTTAGCCTTTCATTCCTGAGGTAGTACAGATAGTGATTGAAGGACATATCATTTTATAAGCTTATTTTTTGTACATCAAAATAATTTATTATTTGCAAATAATTGCTATTAGTATAACTACAGCAGTAATAACATTTTTGAAAAACCAAAGTGAACATTTCTTGAAACGATTTATTCTTCTACAAGAGAATGGCTTTCGTTCAAACAGCCAGTAGATTTCTTTACATCGTTTACTTGACATCCTTCTACATTGAATATTAAGTAAATTTTTAAATTTAAAACAGGAAGTTACCCTTTTTTCTCTGAAAAACATCTTTAAACTGCGAAGAAAATGTTGTTTTAAGTGATTTGTTAATTAAAGATGTACGATAATTACATTTATTAATCTCTAAACGAAAGATTCAGATTATGAATTATCATTTACATTTTTGGTCTTTTATATGAATTATCATACTGGAAATTTTAATTTTTAAAATAATAATAATAATAAGCTTCTTAGTATTTAATAAGATCATTTTCCTCCCCTTTGTCAAATAACATATATACGAATTTTTTCTGAGTGAGTGTTATCATTTTCCTGCAAAATATTATTCCTCTTACATCTCTTATAATTCAATAAACAATTTAAACGGTTCCTTTATAAAATCATTTTATCTCAGTGGATTCGCTCAAAAAATTTCTAAGTCAATGTAAACAATGTAAAAAAATATAAAAAATTCGACAAGTATAGCAGGTGATCTTTGTCTAGTGTAAACAAAGAGTTTTTATATCGTTATTGCTCTTTCCCGTAATTGAAACTTCATGATTTTTTTGTATGGGATTGCTAATTTTTTTGTTCCATTTTTGGTCAAATTGTCATTATTTTTTTATTCAGCCGTTTAGCGCCAAAAAACATTTTCTGAAAACAGAAATCGTACGTAACGCCCCATTAGCGACTGTAATTTTGAAAAAAAAATATCTCAACACATTCTACACATAATGTTCTATTTATAGGCATAGTTTTCATTCTTGTCCGTCAAACAGTATGGCTTGTATCGCTCTCACAAGGTTTGAGATTGAATTATAAGTCAAAATTTGTACATTTTATTGAAAAAAAAATATATCCTGTTTTTAAAATTTGAATATATTTTTCGTTTGTTCTATTTGTAACCTCAAAGATAATGTCAAAATTTCAAAAACTCTAGGGTTATCAGTTTAGGAGAATTAAATGGTTTTAAAAAAAACGGTTTTTGGCAAAAAAAGTGACTTTCCCATCATGCATAATTCTTCCCAAACAATAGGGATCTTCGTCTTTATGGGGCCAATTTTTGTGTAAAATATCAACTTGATTCATCAAAGATTCTGGACCGTAGCGTGGTAACAAGCAATGCTAACACACTCACACAACCACCCCACCCACCCACACACACACAGACATCATCGTAAAAACGTCATAAAACGACTTCTGGGACCTCAAAACATGTAATTCCGTCAAAATCTCGAGATCGATTTTTTTCACGATCACTATACTTTACTTATAGTAAAGTAAAAGAAGAATTGGGTTGAAAAGAATTAACTAACTATGGTAATGGATGGTTCAGGTTGTACAGCATACTTGGTGGTTTGGAAGGCGCGGTTCGGTGTGTGTGTGTGGTGGGTGTGGTGGGGGGGGGGGGGGGGAGTAGTAACCTTGAGGTGAAGGAACTTGTCACGACCTCGCCTAACCATCTCAGGCAGTGCAGAGTCAATGGCTGCAAGTACTCGACGTCTTTAACTCTCAATCACACGCTCTAGCTGCTGGTGTAAGCCTCCGTCTTCTACTTCGCAAAAAAAAAAAATACTTTTATCTTACTTATAAAGCAGAAAAAAAAAAATCGAAAATATCAAACGCACATACGCAAAATACTAACTTATAGATTCATGGATATTTTTAATACTACCGAGGTTAGTATGATTAATATTGTAAATAGAATAAACCGTCTTACCTTGTATACTCCTACTGGAGCTAACCGACCGGTTTCGGGCATTACCCATCTTCGAAAGAAACTGATCCAAGGAGTCGATATCAGTGTTGTTACCTACCTATAATAGTATCAGTGCTATACAGGTAGGTTATATAACGACTCCATTAGAATAGTTCCTTTCAAAGATGGGTAATGCCCGAAACGGGTCAGTTAGAACCAGCAGCAGTATACGAGGTAAGACTGTTTATACTATTTCTAATATTATGAAAACTTTTAGATATAACTACAATGAAAGGAATATACTTGTTAAATAAATGGTTCCGATTTATTTTAGTTGAAATTGATTTTTGATTCTATTAGAAAATATTTATTAAATAGAAGATTGAGGTAGTTCGATTGCACTCTCTTCTTTCACTCTATTATATATATATATATATATATATATATATATGATCAAACTACAATATGAAATGGAAAAAAGACAGATCTTTCAACCGTAACAAGCGGTTTTCATCAGAGTCAAACAAACCCCAACTGAAAGGAATATACTCAGTTGGGTTTCTGACTCTGACTCAGAGCGCTTATTATGGTTGAAAGATCTTAGTCTTTTTTTCCCATTTCATAATGTGGTTTGATCATTGATATATACATATATATACACTTAGAATAAACTAGTTTAGTTTATTTAGTATAGTTTATTTTAAGTGTATCTGTTCTGTCGGACCGTTTTTCGTTTGTCAGGTATATATATACACTTTTTCGTTGGAAATACGATATGAAACTTAAAAATATAGTTCAAATGTAGAAAAAGAAACATAGAGAAATCAAAAGTACACACTTACAGTCTCTAATTTTCGGTTTGAACCGTCTTCAGGAGAGATAAGAGAGGGAAACCAAGCGCACTGGTTCCAGCCTCTGAACCAGTGCGCTTGGTTTCTTATCTCTCCTGAAGACGGTTCAAACCAAAAATTAGAGCTGTAAGTGTGTTCTTTTGATTTCTCTATGTTTCTTTTTCTACATTGAACTATATATACATATAGTTCAATGTACATAAAGAAACATAAGAAATTAAAAAACAAACTTACAGTCTCTAATTTTCGGTTGAATCGTCTTCAGGAGAGATAAAGGAGGGAGACCAACCTCTTCAACCGTCTCTGTACCAGTGCGCTTGGTTTCTTTATCCTCCTTTCCTTTATCTCTCCTGAAGACGGTTCAACCGAAAATTAGAGACTGTAAGTGTGTTCTTTTGATTTCTCTATGTTTTTTTTATATTGAACTATACATTAGTATATATATTCGTAAAAGTTGGAAGCAGTCCATCTTGAATACATATATTCAAAAATGTTATATCCGTTTTCACTTTATTTAGCTTTTATTTTACACCCACAAAACTCCACCCCTGCCACGTGCGTCCTGCTCCCCCACCCCTTGAGATGCCACTGGGTAAAGGGTTGTTTTGTTGAAGTTAACATGTGGAATTGTTTAGAGTTATAGCAGTGCAAGGCTGATTGAAGTGGTTGGTTGTGTTTGTACACGAACAGAGGTGATAGCGGTCTCCTATCGCCTTTACTGCTTGCGTTCCTCCTTTGCGAGAAGAGGATACCTATACAAAAGCCTTTGACTGTCTCTACCGCACTTTCGCCTATCTTTATCCGTCACCTACTATTTCCCTTCAGTGCTTTTCAGTTACAGATAACCTTAATATTTATAAAAAAAAAAATGTATAATTTTACTTTTCCAATGTAACTAGAAGGAGCTAATTATTTTATAAATCAGTACAGAAAGGTATTTTAACGACATAAGTAAAGCAAGATAAATACATCCCCGGATACCAACCAACAGAAAACAAACCAAACAAAACAAAAAATTCAGTAACAAGAACGGTGATCCTTTTGTGGTTCTCTTGTTATTGAATTGTTTGTTTGGTTTGTTTTCAGTTCGTTAGTATCCGTGGATATATTTATTTGCTTTACTTATGTCGTTAATAAATTATTTTTTAGCCTTGAAAATGCCAAACAACTTTTGATGAAACGTCGGCGTATAATCAGGAGTTGTATTTTTATGACCAAAATCCTCATAACCCCTTCAGTGATTTTATATATATATATATATTTCATTAAAATACACAGCAGCCTCTGCGTTAACGACTTTAAAGCTAGTTTGCTCCAATTTACGAACAACCTTGCAGTGGGCTGGTTTTAAAAGCCATATCAATTGCCCAAGAGACATCTTACTTTGGCATGAACAGATGTAAAAAGAAAATTACAACTTCCAGACGAAGGGCAAAACTTTATAGCGCGACACAAAATATAATTGAAAAAAGAAAACAACAATTACAATGAATTAAAAACAAATGCAGAGAATAAAAACAATTACAGTGGCAAACCAGTACTTACAAGAGTTAAAATGTTCACGAACAAGCTTTCATGTTCAGCACAAGTCCTCATCGGGTGAATAATAAGATATCTCTTGGGCAATTGATATGGCTTTTAACTCAGAGATATTAAAGAAGAACTCAAACAGTGTAGCCAACTGTCGGAGGAAGGGGAAAAAAGAAAGATAAAGAAATAAAAGTCAAATAAAGATTAAATGAATGAAAACAATACTTGATAAACATGTGTTCTTTATTCTGAAGTAAAATGGATAAACAAACAAAAGTCTCCACACAAATGAAGTTTTATTCAACAATAACAACAACGCGTTTCGAACACTTTGTCTTCCTGATGATGAACACTAAGTGTAGGCAACACGTTGTTGTTGTTGTTGAATAAAACTTCATTTGTGTGGATATTTTTATTTGTTTATCCATTTTACATCAGAATGAGTAAATACCACACAATTACGGATTGCACAACTAATGATGTTTTCTTTAGTTTAGGCTGAATAATTGAAAATATATATGAAAAAGTATAGTTCAAACTATATATTTACTTAGTTGAAAGAAAATAAGGCTTCTATTCTTCGATACTATTGAAGGATATTAAGTTCTGATTAGAAAAACAGAAGAACCTAATTAGGTTACAGTTTTTCTTCTAATTAAGTGCTGTTTCTATATTAATTGCCATTATGAACCTTCAAATGAGGAGGGGGGGAGGGGTAGCCGGAGAGACTTTAAAAAAAAATTGAATAAACATCTACATGCACAAACATCAACAATTGGTCTAAAGGCATCAAAACACAACAGTCAATTAAAAAAAATATAAATTGATTTTTAAAATTTTTTTTTATAACTCCTTGGACATATTTTATTTAAGTTAAAATAAATATTTATAGAGACAAAAAAAAATGTAGAAATAGATAAAAACTAATATTAGAACTGATTTGAGTGACAAAAATATGAGAAACTCAGTTGAAAGCAATTGGGTATAGCCAATCAAGTTATGTAGGACGGAAAAGGGGATTACGAAGCGATCAAATTACCAAAAGCCTGGTCCTCCAATTTTCGATCATTTAAGAGTGCATTTATGCAGAAGTTTCGTATTACTTTGAATTAGATATACATTTTCCTTAAATATGTTTTTAATTAAGTTATTTCTGAAATCCCATTTTATTTTTGTTTGTTTTAATTTCTTATATTGGTTTGTTTTTTGATAAAAACAGTTGTAACAAAGAATTGGACCGAATTTCTTTCATTTTTTTATCAAAATAATATGAAATTTAACAATAAACTGTTTAGTTTGTTGATATATTCAACTTTACTATGAGAAAACGTATTATCAAACTAGTTGTCAATCAATTTAATGTTGAATTTATTTTTATGTAACTGTTATGTAGACATATATACGTAACTCCTTGTATACGTATAGATGTGTTATCAAAATCATAGACGGTCAATTTCATGACTTCCTTTATTTTAATATGGCTGTACCATTGTGTTCTAAGAAAAGGAGGTTCATTGTCCCAGAACGACCTGGCAACATTCTGCAAATAGAACTTGAGAGTTCTCACTTTTAGTACATCATTCTCTCATCCTTACTATTATATATATACATATATATATATATTATTATATATATCATTCGCGCTCCGTTCTTCGGACGTGGGAGATCTCTCTCACTTCGTCCTCCCTCTACTAGTCTACTCCTCCTGATGTCGAAACAACAGTTCGAAATAGTGAATTTGTAAGTTTTCTTTTGTATTCTCTTTTCTGTGTCGTGCTTTGTGTAATTTAAATTTTTATATATATATAATAATTAAATGAAACGTCCAAAGGACTTTTAAATATAAACCAATTAAAAAAGATAGCACAGCGATAGACACAGGAATAACTCACTTCTATATTTCGACCATCGTCGTCATCAGGAGGCGAAGAGTCCCGAAGGAAGGCAGAGCGAAGGAGTCGCCGCTCTGCCATCCTGCGGGACTCTTCGCCTCCTAATGACGACGATGGTCGAAATATAGAAGTGAGTTATTCCTGTATCTATCTGTGTGCTATCTATTTAATTGGTTTTATATATATATATATATATATATTAGTAGCAGTTTGCTTCTCAACGCGAGTACGACGGATGTCGAAATATCGAAGTCAGTTCTGTAGTGACTTTCTGTTCTTTCCTATGTGTTAAAGTTTATATATATATATATATATATATATATAAAATATATATATAAGATCCCTGGCGGACTCTTCGCTCTTCGCTCTTCACACCTCCTGATGACGACGATGGTCGAAATATCGATGTGAGTTATGCCTGTGTCTTTCTGTGTGTTTCCTTCGTTTTGAATTTATTTTATTTTAAAAAGTCCGCTGGACGGTTTTGTTAATTTTTATATATTATATATATATAATATATATATATATATATATATATATATATTATATATATTTATATTTAGAAAGAAACAATTATTTTTATCAATTGAGGGGCCAGGGTAGCCCGGTGGTTTGCGTGCTCGCCTCTGAACTGTTAGATCCAGGTTGATACCACTTTGGCCTTTGTACCTTTTCATGCCACTTAGTATATGCTGACTCATACAAACGGAAGCTAATCTTGAAACCTTCTCATGTCCAGATTGTTTTACCAAAACTTTTATCCTGAAGAAAGTATAAAAAACTGATCATATTGTTCTCTCGAAGAGGATGTTAAGCCGTGGTCCCGAGGCTATACGATTTCCGATACTCGTTTTTTATTCTAAATATACTTGAGTTAGGCAAAATTTAGGACTCAATGTCGGATATTCATTGTCTGGTACCACAAGGCTCTAATCTTTGGACTATTTGTGTTGTCTCGACGGACAGCCTTTGTAACCAAACGTAACGAAACAATGATAAATTAATTTGGTGCTTTTCGAGTTTTCATTATTTTGCGTGGCGTCATTGCCATTCACACTTCTCTCTATGGGTGGAAGGCAGGAAAATTCCAGACTTATGAGAGCCGAAAAAGGCTATCACTCACCTGTTACCCATCTCGCTATCTGGCAATCTCCCAACCAGACAATATACCTTTTCAAGTCAATTAGCATATGCTGGCACATATAAACGGAAACCAATCTTGAAACCTTCTCATGTCCAGGTTACTTTATCAAAACCTTTATAATGTGCAGACTCATCATTCAGTCTTCGTCAACAATTTATTAGATACCCAGTAGAGATCTAACCAAATCCGTCCTAAACCAATTAGGTTTGACAAAGTCGCAACCGTAGCTTATTTTGTATTCAGATAAACTCGTCAAATTTACTGTTAATCCTATAACCTATTGAAATCATATCTACTCTATAGTTAATATAACGAGTAAAATAAAACCTGAAATCCTGATAATTTAAACGGTTAAAATTTAACATATCTTAAATCGTTTTAAGATTTTTTATATATTACATTATCCGAAATATTTTGTTTGTTGAAACACCTATAAATTTTTATTTAAGACTACATAAATTTCAAATTAGTTAACTTTTTTCTTATCTTTAGAGTTATAGTAGAGTAGTAACTACAAGTGTATACTTGTAGCCACGTAGTATAGTAGCGTGGAGTAACTATACCTAAAGTACTGTTCAAAATATTTTCTGTTGTGTATAAGATTAGATGAAACAACTTAATTTGACGAAGAATTGGAATCGTGTAGGGATAATTTTGTATTATGAGAAAATATCAAAGTGAAAAATATCATCGAATTGTTTTATATATGGAAAATTAATGGAAAACTTTTCAAATTGAAATTAAGCTTCGAAATTCTCTGCTGATGATAAAAAGCCAACTGGAAAATCCAGATCAGTTCAGTTATTGCTATTTTTGTAAAGATTGTTTTATTGTTAATTTTTACGACTTTTATATTGATGATCAGCTAAAAGGAAAAATGTTGTTTTAATTATGATTTTTGGAACAATTATTATGATGACTGTTGAAGTATAATAAGATGGACAACACTGTTCCATTATACTAATTTGTTCGACACAAAGAGTTGTGATTGAATACGACGTGATGAATGATAGACGAGGCCAGTGCTCCGTCTAACCCCCTCGAAATCCTTTTCACCAAAGCGAAAATGTAAGCTCTTTGAATACTCGTCAGACGATTTCGTCATATATTTTGCCCCTCTAGTCTCCTTATTCTACCTCCTTTATCAATTTCTTTAAAACAAATCAAAAATATTCACTTTCATCTACTCTTTCATTATTTATCATTAAAAACAAAAAATTGCTTTCAAAGCTTGTATCATAGATAAACTTTTTTTTTTCTTTAGTTAATAACTTAACAGACGTGTCCATCTTTGACTTGTATTTTACAAAAATTGGGAGGTGATACTAATATACATTCCAAAATTATATTAGAAATTATAGAATAGTAGAAAATATAATTATTAGTACAGTCCATAACTATCATTAGATCTGGAGTTTCTTTTACATTTTGCAGCTTTAGTTATGAGCTCAAATTTGATATTATTCTAAGCATACTTCTTATTTAGTATGTGGATAAGTAGGACTTACTTTTTTAATGCAAACAAATTATGATAAACAACATTAAAATCAACTAACAATACCTACTTGCTACAGTTAAAATACCTGTATATTTTTAGCTGTATGCCTAGATACCTGTGTAGCTAGCCAAACACAGCTTAAAAAACCATAACTTTGCTTCTACATTGGATTTCCAACCCAGTCAAATCATACCTTTCAAGTTAGACATACACAAATCTACAGAGAAATTTTCAGCCCGCTATGACTTATTTTTGCTGTGTTTCCTTGTGACAAAATTTTTGGACAAACAAACAACAAACAAATTATTCTAAGAGTGGATTCAGTTTCTGTTGTGTATAAAACACAAAAATAACTTGAAATGAGTCAGTTCCAAGCAATAAACAGACAAAACCTTTCTTTTATTTATATAAGGAGATAGACATTATAAATTAATAAGGATATTCCTACATTGGGATGTACTTAACCGTATAAATGGTTATACTTCCATTTGAATAACTAGCAAATATAGGAGTGAGTTATTCCTTTGCCTATCTCTGTGCTACCTTCTTTTTAATTGGTTTATATATATTATATATATATATATATATAGAAAGATTTCACATAAACACGTGAAATAACAATCAATGATCAAACCACAATAAGAAAAGTTGGGTGTTTGACTCTGACGAAGACCGCTTGTTACGGTTGAAAGATCTTAGTCTTGTTTTCCCATTTTCTTATTGTGGTTTGATCATTGATATATATATATATATATATATATATATATGTGTGTGTGTGTGTGTGTGTGTGTGTGTGTGTGTGTGTGTGTGTGTGTGTGTTGTGGTGTTTGTTTGTGATTCATATCTATAAATATAAAGGATTATATTTGAGATAAAAATAACAATATTATAATGATAATAATATAAACTTAATGATGAAAAATTGAGAATAATTCACAAAAAATATGATTTCTAAAGTATTTGTGATTTCATCTAAAAAAAAAAAATACCTTCCCATGAATTATTTTGAAAAATAAGGCTGAATAAACACATTAAATTGGAAGTTTTACTGCATTTGGATTGCAATTACTGACTATTCTGAATATATTGTTGTTTAAACAAAGCTATTTGTCTCTATAAGAGTGAATATACTTCTCATTCTGATATCAATAGTAATTATTGACTGAATCAGTCTGCTGAAACATATCAAATGTTTTAATTAAATTGTAAAGAAAAAAAACTAACCATTGTTAATTTTTGTAGATATACATGTATCAATCCTTTTTTTGAATATTTTAACTGGAAAAGCTGTCATATGGTATTGATTAGCTCTGAAAATAGAGATTCGTTTATTTTCTGATGAATTCCTATCTATTGTTTTCAATAGACAATCAAAAAAAAAAAAAAAAAAAAAAAAAGTTATACAACTTCTAATGACTCTACATCAACAGTGATATCACTACTTGTAAGATTACTCCTTTGTTATGAGTTCTTATTTTCTCTTACTTCTTATAATATATTATATATATATATATATATATATATATGTATGATGGCTTTCGTCTCCTCTACTCTGGACTTTCTTTCCTGAGAACGGCCATTAAAAGGGCCGATATCGTAGTATCTGTTTTTCATTTGTGTTTATCAAAGTTTTAGTATATATATATATATATATATAAACTTTAACACATAGGAGAGAACACAGAAAGACACTAAAGAACTCACTTCGATACTTCGACAACCATCGTCATCGGGAAGAAGTGCGAAGTACTCGCGTTGAGAAGCAAACTGCTACTCAATATATATATTGTAAACAGGAAAACGATCCAAAAGGACAACAAACGTTTCCCGATGAATCACAAACACAGAACTAAGGAACAAACACACATACTGTCTCTAATTTTCGGTTGAACCGTCATCAGGAGAGTTGAGAAAGGGACACCAAGCGCACTTGTGAAGCGACGGTTGGAGACAGTAAGTGTGTTAGTTCCTTAGTTCTGTGTTTGTGATTCATCGTGAAACGTGTATTATATATATATATATATATATGTGTGTGTGTGTGGTGTGTGTGTGTGTGTGTGTGTGTGTGTGTGTGTGAGAGAGAGAGAGAGAGAGAGAGAGAGATTGAACTTACGACCTATGGTTTTTTTAATTAAATTCTTCGATACCTTTTCCAAATCTCATAAGAGTCTTTTAAATTCAATAGGAACTAGGTACATCAACTCACCATAAGTTTTATTTTTCATGCTTTTATTTCTTCCGACGTTTCGGTCGTCTTCGACAATCTACAGGGTGTACCACTTTATACAATATCTTAAAAACTATTGAGTATTTTTAAATACTTAAATATAAGGAAGGACTGTTCCCTAAATATATATATTGATTGAAGATTTCATAAACTATTTGTGAATTAAAACCAATTAAAAAGATGGTAGAACAGGGATAGACAAAGGAATAACTCACTTCTATATTTCGTCCATCGTCGTCATCGGGAGGCGAAGAGTCCCGCAGGAACTTAGAGTCACCTCTCTACCATTCTGCTGGACTCTTCGTCTCCTTATGATCGAGATATAGAAGTGAGTTATTCCTTTGTCTATCTCTGTGCTATCTTCTTTTTAATTCGTTTATATATAGATTATATATATATAACTAAAAAAGGATAGATCGGGATGCGGTCAGTTTAAAACTGACCGCATCCCGATATATATGCTTTTTTAGTTGTATATTTGTCACACGGTCGAAAATTTATTAGTGTTTATATATATATATATATATATGTGGTGTGTGTGTGTGTGTGTGTTTGTTTGTGTGTTGCAATTATATTCGTAATTTTATCGAAATTATCTATGATGAATTTCATATTTATGATGAATTTTTATTGAAATCAACGAAATACTTCCAAGTATGATCTAACTGAAGTGCCTATCTACTTACAACTACAATTTTCATCTTTTATTAATTATCTATCACAAAATAATTACTATTTTGCTCTTCATTTTCTAAAAAATTTTATATATTTTATATAAATAACGACTCAGCGTTATCAGCCTTTGGAGCGATTCACATCTATTCCTGACGACGAGGACATCGAAATATAGTAGCGAGTTAAGTGATTTCTTCTAGTGAAAATTCTAAAAATTCTAGTTTATTCAGTTCGAAGAATCGTTTCATCTAATTGGTTATATCTATATAAGTTCCTATTTTGGCAAAAAAAAAGTGATTATTAGGAAAAGTTAACGAACTTTATTGAAAGTATAAATATAAAATATATGTATTTATACCGTAAGAATAATAATGAACATATCTATTGTCTTGTCGAAAAAAAATATTTAATATTATGTTAAAATTGATTTCAACAATCATAATTGGAATTGTTTGAATTGTCTGAACAATTATTAATTAAAAAAATAAACAAAAATAAAATAAGTTAAATACGTTTAAAGAGCAACCCTTGTAGATGAGATAAAAATATGAGGGTTTAAAAGTATGTCTGATTGGACTCGTTCTACTCTCGCTTTTAAAAATTCCCTTCTCCGAGCGAGAATTTCAATTGAAATGTTTACCACTGCTGCACTAGTTTTTCTTCGTCAACCCCCCCCCCCCGCTTTTGCCTTCGTCATTGTGTTTTTCTCCCCCCCCCCCCCCACTACTTAATTGCGTCCCTTTCATTCTTTCTGCTACCTTGTTCCATCATTCTTCAATACAACTCGATATTAACGAAGTTTTATTCCTTATTTATATTTAAAACAAAAATATTTAATTACTCTAAAATTCTCCTGTTATTTGTTTATTTATGAGTAATATCTGATTCCTTTCATTTAGCATATGAAATATTGTAAAGTAAATATTGTATTTAGTTCAAAAATTGGATATACAGTTTTCCAATTGAGGTTTCAAATGAAAATCAAAACTTGTATTTCCGTCTTCTCCTTTCATATCATACACCTCACTTTTGAAGACTTTTCACGTTTCGTAAGGTTTTTTCAGATGAACCTCAAAACTTGTATTAACGTCTTCTCCTTTCATATCATACACCTCACTTTTGAAGACTTTTCACGTTTTGTAAGGTTTTTTCAGATGAACCTCAAAACTTGTATTAACGTCTTCTCCTTTCATATCATACACCTCACTTTTGAAGACTTTTCACGTTTTGTAAGGTTTTTTCAGATGAACCTCAAAACTTGTATTAACGTCTTCTCCTTTCATATCATACACCTCATTTTTGAAGACTTTTCACGTTTTGTAAGGTTTTTTCAGATGAACCTCAAAGCTTGTATTTCCGTCTTCTCCTTTCATATCATACACCTCACTTTTGAAGACTTTTCACGTTTTGTAAGGTTTTTTCAGATGAACCTCAAAACTTGTATTTCCGTCTTCTCCTTTCATATCATACACCTCACTTTTGAAGACTTTTCACGTTTTGTAAGGTTTTTTCAAATGAACCTCAAAACTTGTATTTCCGTCTTCTCCTTTCATATCATACACCTCACTTTTGAAGACTTTTCACGTTTTGTAAGGTTTTTTCAAATGAACCTCAAAACTTGTATTTCCGTCTTCTCCTTTCATATCATACACCTCACTTTTGAAGACTTTTCACGAAAATATAGAAAGTTGATCAGGCCGATCAATGTAGCACTTTAGGTCCAGTTTGTTTTACAACCTTTTTTTGAACCACGCTGAAAAATCCTAAGGTACATCTCCAACTGAAAATGTTAATAAGCTGAAACCCTCTAGTCTATATTAACAAAACAGAATCATTCATGTGAACTTATTAAACAGTAAACTAACATAGAGGTTTTGTTAATCCTTCGTTGAATGGGATAAACAGTGGAGGAAAATATGAAGATTTGTATTTATAAACAACGGAAGAGCTTCTATTATATCTTGCGTTTTATACATGCGACACTGGCTTCAATAAAACAGATATCTAGCAAAATAAATATTCGATAAATAAGCCTTTTCTTTATTACCTTCAAGATCTGTTAAACTTAGTACCGATAGACAATAATCCTCCAGTTAAATCTTCACTCGATAAAAGTATCTGATTTGAATTTAAATGAGGAAAAACAATTATTAAAAATTATTTAAAAAACATACTTGTCTCTGAGCTGGTAGTCCGGGATTCAGGGTAGTCGGGAACTGATAGGGCCGGCGTTCGATCCCCACCTGACCCTCGATTTAATCACGCGAGAGGTGAATAAATCTGAGTACGTCATCCCTCGGAGAGGACGTTAGGCCGTCGGTCCCAAGCCTGTACGATGTTAGGTACTCGTTAAAGATCCCTATTCGAAATGCACTTCAGTTAGGCAAACCTTAGGACTCCTAATGTAGAATCTGTAGAATCAAACAAAAAATCGGTAAACGACTGACTTTTTTATCACCTGCCAGGGGATCGGTTTAAACAATAAAAAAAAATAAAATACCTGGAGATACAAACACCTGAACTTACGATTTACTTCATATACGACAAAAAATTACGTATAATTTACAAAGATATTTTTGAGATGCAAATAGCCAGTACAGGGTCGACAGAAAATAGAATAAACAAGTTATTTTAAAGATTGAAATCTGTTTTGATTGAATAATGAAATGCAAGAAAGTTTTTTCCTTACATTCTTTTCTGAAGGATACTGGTTAAACTGCCTTTGGTTACCAATAAAACACTACTCCTCTCTAAGCTGAAAATATTTACTTTATTCTAAATTATGAGCTTCGTTCAGTCTCCATTTATATTAATAAGCAGTTGTTATTAACAGAAATAAGTTTAGGTAATCCCACACATTCCCTTCGAGAATTACTCTAAAATTAGTCGAGGTAATTATTATATTCTATGAATTCGGAATTTCTAAACAAAAGTTATAATCCACACACATAATTCTAATCAAATCATTCAAATTTAATTTATGTTTCTAGTAATAGTGATCCTTCCGAAAGAATCCAGTTCTTGAATTTTTAATAACATTTTACTTCTTATTAGTGATTTAATTAAATTAAACCTAATTAGTTAGAAATATTTTTTTTATATTAAACTGCCAGAGTATAATATGTATCGCGTAAATTTTAAAGAATTTTAAAAAGTTAGCGATTAACCAAATTAGAAATATTTTTTTTACTTTACTATAAGTAAATGTATAGTGATCGTGAAAAAATTCGATCTCGAAGTTTTGATGGAATTATATGTTTTGAGGTCTCAGAAGTTGTTTTATGATGTTTTTTCGATGATATCTGTGTGTGGGTGGGTAAGGGACTAAGTATCAAGAGGTTCCACGATACAGTCCAGAATCTTTGATGGATCAAATTCATATTTCAATAATTCGTCTCATAGTGTAAATGAGCTCTATTGTTTGGAAGCAATTATTCATGATGGGAAAGTCAGTTTTTTGCCAAAAATATGTTTTTAGGCAACCTTTTATGATTAGTACAGTGTTTAAACAAATACCTCGATATACACTACATTAGCTGTCTGTCCTTCAGGTTCATGGAAGATCAAACATTAATTTTTTGTATTTGGAGTTCTACCAAACCTTCAAATAATTCGTCCTATAGAAGCCATTCAATCAAAAATACTTAGAAAACTCTCACATCTCCCATAATCATTCACCGATAGCTTTAAAGCCTCTTTCGTTGGCGACTATGCAAAAAGACCACTTCAAAATAATTACCATTTCACAATAAATTCATCCAAATCCACTTACTCAAAATCTTTCCTTACTAGTAATCCCCACAAAACTCCTAAAGACAACTAAAACGGCAATTAATATTAAACATATAATCTACCGTCATACCTCGTACATTACTGCCGTATCTGTCGGACCGGTTTCGGGTGTCACCCATCTTCAACACGAACTGGTCTAATGAATCCTACCTATCTGTTTATATAACTTACCTACTATCCCAAAGCTGCCTAGATTTTATTAGTTACTTAATTTACCACCACTTTATTTTTATTATTATATTAGTTATAAAGGTTCAAATATAAAATCTAGGCAGCATTGGGATAGTAGGTAGGTTATATAAACAGATAGGTAGGATTCATTAGATCAGTTCGTGTTGAAGATGGGTGACACCCGAAACCGGTCCGACAGATACGGCAGTAATGTACGAGGTATGACGGTAGATTATATGTTTAATATTAATAGTACTAACCTCTGTGGTAATGATGAAATGCATGAATTAAAAACGGCAATGCCCACGTGACCTTCTGTCGTCATAAAGAATAAAAATAGTTACGGAGTGCTACCATTGGTGTCCACCCGATTTCCGCTACAAAATCAAAAAGCTAAAGGTTTAAACCATGAAACAAAATTACTTCTAAATACATGAAATTGTAGTCAAAAGTTATCAAAAATACAAAAAAGAAAAATCTGGAGTGGCCTACACTCTACTTTACTATAAGAACTTAATGTCAAAATTTCTTGAGTATATAAAACATAACGTCTCATTTAAGCATAACGTAAACATCTAAATGGGATATATTTATTTTAGCCTTTCATTCCTGAGGTAGTACAGATAGTGATTGAAGGACATATCATTTTATAAGCTTATTTTTTGTACATCAAAATAATTTATTATTTGCAAATAATTGCTATTAGTATAACTACAGCAGTAATAACATTTTTGAAAAACCAAAGTGAACATTTCTTGAAACGATTTATTCTTCTACAAGAGAATGGCTTTCGTTCAAACAGCCAGTAGATTTCTTTACATCGTTTACTTGACATCCTTCTACATTGAATATTAAGTAAATTTTTAAATTTAAAACAGGAAGTTACCCTTTTTTCTCTGAAAAACATCTTTAAACTGCGAAGAAAATGTTGTTTTAAGTGATTTGTTAATTAAAGATGTACGATAATTACATTTATTAATCTCTAAACGAAAGATTCAGATTATGAATTATCATTTACATTTTTGGTCTTTTATATGAATTATCATACTGGAATATTTCTATGTTAGTTACTTTTGTTGTTACATGATGTAATGTGTGATGTGATGTACTATGGTGTACATGATATATTATGATTTTCACCATACATGATGTGCTATTGTGTACATGATGTATTGTGTTTTTCATCATACATGATGTGCTATGGTGTACATGATGTTATGTTTTTATTATTATGATTTTCATCATACATGATGTACTATGGTTTCATGATGTACTATATCAGGGGTTCTCAGTGGGGGTGAAATTTACCCCCACGGGTGAACTATGGGTTTTCAAAGAGTGAACTGCCTCCACAGTAACCTTACATAGTGACGAAAGCAATCATAGATTTTGATCTCTTAATTATCAATTTAAAAACACTATTTTAGTTGTATTTCCATATATTTCATTAAAATAATGTTTAAAACATAATAAAAAAAAGCTGCAACGATTTTAGTAGTATTTTAGTAGCTTAAGTAGTATTAAGTAGTTTTAGTATTTTAGTAGTAACGATTTTAGTAGCATATAATTTAGAATGGACTTTGTGAAAAAGATGATCTTGGAAAGGAAAAGGGGAATGACATTGCGAAAAATGACAAGAGGGGTGTATGGGCCAAACAAGTATGGGAACCCCTGTACTATGGTGTATATCATAGTTACATTAGGTACTATTATTATTTGAGGGTGACTATAGCACTGCGTCTTAAAAAAAAAACTATTGTACTTTCCCTCTTCTTTACTAAAGTACCCCAGCAGTTAGCTTCAACGCCTCCAAGAAAGTCAGCACTTTTGCTGGTTCCAGCGGTAAAAGTTTTTCTATGGTGTTGTTGAGTTCGCCGAAGCACCTACGTCTGTGTAGCAAAGTTGCCTTAGACTCAGTCAGCAGGTGCAACAGTGTTTCTTCCTCTTTGTAGAATCTGCACAAACCATCATTGATAATGTCCATTCAGGCTCTCTACGTTTCGGGAGGAAGTAACTTCCTTTCTCTATCTTCGAGACGGTCTTCTTCGGGTCCTCAGGTGCACTTGTGGGAGGTTGGCTCCGACTAGTTAGCGCTTTTCGGAGGCTGGTCTCCGGACTTCCTTCTCTTTACAGTGTAAAATCACTATCGGTGGTATTTCGTCAGCTCCAGCAGAACACCGCATACCGGAGTAAGGCATTTACTCAATGGGGTTACCTAGTACCTTTGAGGCTCCGTTTATAATACAGTAACCCCTGTATCATCCATCCTTTGCCACGGATCGCATAACACCTTAGATTGGGGTTGGGATAAAAGAAGGGGATTTGGGGATTAGGAAGGATGGGAAACGACGGAAGTCAGGCCCAGCCCCTGATCACCTTCTCCTCCTCTTTCGTTTGTCCCTGCACATAGCAGGTTAACAGGGTAGCCTCGTGAAGGCCGAAAGTCGGAGTTGAGTGTTAGAGGCTATTAGAGGCGCTTAATCACTCCATTACTACCCCTTTCTTAACTATTACGCTATCTCAACTTTTACTTCCACATGCAAATTTACAATTAACTAAACAAAAACTATATAATCATACTTTCGATGAGCTTAAGTAACGTTTTATGCTCCTTTTCTTAAAAGTGTTGTAATTCAATAGTAAAATGTCTCAAGTGGTTGTTTTATTATTTCTTTTACTATGGAAAGTCAGTTATTGGAGTTTCATGTTTAAGTGAGTGTATGCCACTCAAACAGTATTTACCATCGATTAAAGTTTGATAAGTCATGGCAATAATAAACCTAATACCACTTTCTCTCTTGTGACTCAGCAATGCAAACTCCGAAGTTAATCAATCAGGAATGTAGTTTGAGGGGAATTGGCTTAAACTCCCGCAGATGCTCATGCTCTTCATTACTAATAAGCTTTAACCTTTCCCTTATTCCAAATCTTTATCAAGACAGAGAACTCTACAAATATTGTCTTTAATCACCCAACTTAAAGTTTAATTTAACTTTGGATAATACCGAAGTGTAAGGAATCAACTCTTTCTTATTATCTTGTTAACAAATATCCAGTTTTTTTTTTTTACTTTACTTGTCTAATAGTAATATCTATTATTTTCAAAAAACTTCAAGCTTCCAGCGATAAAAGTTCAAAATTATATTGTAAATCCCGCTTTGAATTTAATTGGAGCTATACAAAACTGGCTAATTACTAATATATTTTTTCTCAATATACGTTTAGGGCAACCTTATAACAGAGTACAGTACGAAGGAAAAAGATAACACTTGCTCAGAGTGAATTGGATTTTGATGATTTTTGACAAAGGGAAACAAAAGCAAAATTCAAAATAATTTTAATCTGAAAACTTTTTAAACATTAAAATTAGGAAATTATTCTTGAGCATTGATAATAATAGAAAATAATGCTTCTTGAAATAAAATGGGTGCCAAATAATAAATGAGCCAAAATTTCAGGCCCCTTAGAACAGCAATAAAAGGTGAAAGAGCCTTATTAGTGTGTGGCATTGGAAAACAACAAAGGTGTGCAAACAAGCAAGTAAACAAGCAAACAAGATCAACAGAGTTTTACAAGAAAAAAATAAAGATTTAATATAATATTAATTTGTAGAGTTAAAATATACAGAAATAGCTTCTGATAAAGGATTTATTTTTTATAACGAAGTTTCAAAAGTGCAAAAACGAAATTAACAACACTGATTCCTGAATTCCTGTTTTAAATTTTTTTATATTTCTACTCCTGTGTAAAATAGATTAGGTGCAAAAAAAAAGTCCTTAATTTTTTTTAAGGCTATTACATCAAAGGACAAAAATTTAGAAGAAAAACCTAGTAAAATATCAAGAAGAATTAAATCCAAGCATAAAAAGATAAGAATCAAAATCAATGACAACGGAAAAATTAGATCTAGACAAAAAGAAGTTTTAGACATGTTTTATGTTTGAGTTCTGTTAATCGGTTAAATTTGGCCTTGTGACGTTCACTTTGCAGCGATAGGAATGCCCATGGAAAGAGCAAACAACCTACAACCAATGACCAAGGTCGGCCAAATAGATTGTTCGTCTTTGGCTTGGCTTCCTAGATCACCAAATAGTCCTTTGTTTAAAAAAAAATATATACATATATAATTATTTCTGTTGTCTATTTTACATTCATATTCAGCACATGTTTTTTTTTGCCTAGCTAAACGTGTTATTTCTTCAAACTTTAAAATTCTTTCTGCTTTGAATTCCTTCAAAATCAAAATATACAGCAAATACTCGTAATTAATATCCTTTTAATTTTATGCCAATGTAGACATACAAAATTTTGGATGTTACTTAACAAGTGTTTTTCTTTATGAAGTTATTGTACGGTAATTTTCCTTCATTCATATTTTTTATTATATATATTTAAAAAAATTTTATATTATTTGGGATTTTATTGTTTGATTCAATAAACAGAAAATAAAAAAAAATAAGAATCCAAATTTCTTAAAGGTTTTGGTTTTCCCTTTTCATTTGATCTGGATTTCACTTTATTAAATATTTATATATATATTATATATATATATATATATATATATAAATATATGGGATCCAAACCACAATTTAAAGAAAAATGGGAAAACAAGAAAACTTTCAATTTCTTAGTCTTTTTTCCCAAAATATGTGGTTTATCATTTTATTGGGTTTTCAGGTTTTATTTGGAAATCTTTTAAATTAATTTTAACCAATTAATAAAATAGGAAAAAATGTTTTTAATTGGGGTCCAATTTTCCAATTTAAAAAAAAACTTCTTGCCAATTTTCGAACAAAACCATCTTTCTTTCGAAGGTTTTGGTTAAATTGTTTTCCTTTAATAAATGAAATTTTCATTTTCTTGTTAAAAATTTTTTCTTTTGGGCCTAGAAAAGGTTTTAAATAAAACGAAACCAAACAGAGTTTAATTTTTTCCGGAAAATTGGCCAAACCCCGATATTTAGGAGAAACCTATTAATTATAAATTTTTTTTTTTCTTAATAAAACCTTTCATTAACTGAAAAAAAAAACCCTCATTTTCCCAATATTTGAAAGGCCTTACGTTAGGAAATAAAAAAAAAGGGGTTCCTTTTATTTCAAGTTCACAGTTTATTTAAAGTGTTTATTGAAGATTTTATTCCCTGGTTTCCCATTATATTTTTTTCAATTAATAATATATAATTTATTAGAATTTTTTTAAAATTTGGTCAATAAAGGAAAAAAATTTTTTCCACTTATTTAAGGACTTATAGTTTTGTGGTAACTTTGGTTTAAATAAGAAATTTCAATTTTCATTTTAACACTTTTTAGAAAAATTTTAAAAAAACCCAAAAAAGATTTTTAACTTTTTTATTAAATTGCCGGCCCGGTTGGACATAATAATTAATAATAAATATTATTATTATATAATAATAATTTAAAATTTTATTATTTTAATAAAAAATAATTTATTATTATTAATTATAATTATTTCTTAAAAATTTTATTTAATAATTATTCATAGTTGAGCCATGTTGTTAACGGATTTATCAACAGCCAGCGGTAGGAGGGGGGGGGGGGGGGGAAGGCTAAATAGTTGTGTGCTACCGCCGAGGACAGGTATTGCAAAGTAATTAATGATTGTACGGACTTGAAAAAAAAAAGTTTTCAAGTAGGGTTGGGCATCGATAAGGGTGAAGGTGTCAAGGTCGAGGGTGTTGCACATTGTTACCACCAACCTTGTCTGACTCGACTCGACAAACGTGCTCAGCTCAGGTCAATCGACACTCTATTCATGCCTTAGGCCACTCTTAACTATCAGTCTGAGCAGACACGATTAATCAACAACCGAAACCTTGGCTGTTGAAATCAACTGTACAGGTAAGAAAGCGACATTGGGGTTTGCAGAAACACAAACACACATACACACACGCACACACACACGCACACACACACGCACCACACACAGCAACCAACACGCCACATGGCACGCCACAAACACACACGCACCAACACACACACCATGCCCACAACAACATACATACAACATACTACACACAACAACAACACAACACAACACACCACACAACACAAGACACATGTTTAATAATTTAAAAAAACCTCACATGAAACAGAAAAAAAGAAAATTATTGGAAAACCTAATTAAATTGAATGTAAATTAATTTTTAAATATTTACATTATTTATTTAATATTAAAAAGATTTCACAATAACACCTGAAATAACAACCAAGTTAAACCACAATAAGAAAAGGAAAAAAAAACTAAAAAAATGTTTTCATTTTTTTTGGTTTGACGAAGACCCTTGTTACGGTTTGAAAATTATTTTTTTTCCCGTTTTTATTTCAACATAAATTATTGTTATTCAAAAAAACTTTTCCAACAATCTTTAATTTAAAAATTAAAATTTTGAATAATTATTTAGTATAAGTTTATTAATT